>SJYW01049536.1:185340-242255 GCA_006410735.1 Raphicerus campestris
CTTTTTTTTTTTTTTCTATAAAGGAGAAAGTAAGCCAAGGAGATATTTTTGGAATGAAAAGTTTGGGGCTTTTTTAGGAAAGTAAAGACTTGATATGGTGGTGTTTTCTTTTTGAATTTCCCACAAGAGGAGAGGGAATTAATAATACATCTGCAAAGAAATTTCGGAGAAGAAAAGTTGACCGCGGCAGAATGAGGCATTGATTGGGGAGAGAAGCCAGCAGAGGACAGTTGGATTTGTGCCTATGTTGACTAAAATTGACGGATAATTGCAGTTGGATTTTTCTTCATCAACCTCCTTTCTCTCCTCTACCCCCACCCTGGTTTTATTTTTTCCTTTTTGGTGTCAAGATCATGCGTTTCTCCGCTTGTTCTTAACCACCTGGATATCCATCTGGATGTTGCTGTGATCAGTCTGAAATACAGTGAGTGAACCTTTTTTTTCTTATTTATTGGTGAAGAAAATGGCCATGAATTTAGCATCCCTGATCCCTTTATCCCTTCACCCCCTGAGTGTGGTTTCTAAAGATCTGGCTGTGGGAGGCCAGAAAATAGGGAGAAGGTGGCCCACACGTTTGCTCCATTGGGCTGTGCTCACTGATAAGCTGGTTTGCTACAATGATGCAGGTTGTCTGCAACCAGGCAAACGCCTTTGCAAATGTTCATCAGGGAAAAAAAAAAAATTCCCCAGGAAAGCCGCTGCAGTGTGGGGTGCCTTGTGCTGCGTGATTGACACTCAAGAATGCGTTTAAGTTGCCTGGCAGCCCCAGAGTTAGATTCACAGATGTTTAGCCATTGGAAATCGAATGGACCCAATTTAAATTTCATTATCCAACCTGACATCGCAGATCAACAGAATGTATTAACACAAAAATATGATAATAAACCCAGCAGCTGAAGGAAAGCTTCTGTCCGGTGGGTGGGTGGGTGGAGGGAGGGGGAGTGGGATGGGGGAGGAAGTGATGGAGAGCAGCGGCTGGCTGCCTGCACATCTCTCTTGTACACACAAGCTGGAAGGTACCTAGATGCCCCTCAGTGCTAGGAATGAGAGGATCACCCCTTTCAACCCCACCCCCTCTAACCACTTCTGTGAGTAACAGAGAGGCCGTCCATGAAGGTGCCTGGGGACAGTTAGTTGCCTTCAGTTTTGCCAGAAACCTTCCCAATATGATCAGGTCAGGGCTGTTTTTAAGAAAGAGACAGAAATCTAGTGTCCTGTGGCAACTCAAATAAAGGTCTGAGGGTTGAGCATCACTGCTTCTCCTCTGCCAGCTTTGTCTTGGGGGAAAGAGGCCACTGAAAGAAATATTTTAAAAAGGTTGAAAATGCTTAGAGAGCCTGAGGGTCTGGAAGATCTCCCTTTTCATCTCTTCCGTCCCCCATCGCTGCCGGGGTCAGAAAGCTGGCTTTTCTTTAGTTTTATTTTATAACAGAACTCTGCCTGTCAGTCTTCTGGTATTTCTCTCCAGAGCCTTCTATCAGAATCATACTCATATAACTTTAGAACCAGTAGACTTCCCCAGAGATCTCATGCCAATAAAAAGGGAAACTGAGGCCTGGGAAAGCCATAACTCTTTGGTGAATGGCCAGATCATAGGAGACAGGTAACTCCCACAAGAGCTGGTGAAAGTCAGTTTAGGATCCAAACTGGACAGGAACCAGTCATACTTGGAAGGAATGACTTCTCTCCCCAAAGCTACTGTGTTTATCTAGAAGGGTCAAGGAAGGTACTTATCCTGAGAGCTGGCAGTAAGATCCTGACATTCCAGACCTCAAGGGCAGTCCATCTCTAGCGTTATATCTTTTCTTAAGTCCCTTTTTTTTTTTTTTTTTTTTTTTTAGTTANAAGGTACTTATCCTGAGAGCTGGCAGTAAGATCCTGACATTCCAGACCTCAAGGGCAGTCCATCTCTAGCGTTATATCTTTTCTTAAGTCCTTTTTTTTTTTTTTTTTTTTATTTAATAGAAGAACTCAGATAACCCTCTCCTTAATATTGTTTGAAAAGGAAAAAAAAAAAAAAAGATCCACGTTGCTGGCATATCCTAAAGGAGATGAAAGGCAGCAGTTGTGGGTCCTTTTTGGTGTTGGGCACATTTATTCCAGTGAGTGATGGTCCCTGGGGGGTCATTAAAGAACTGTGGAGTTAGATTTATATGAGAGAATGATAATGGAAACCAGAAACTCCCTGCTAAAAGCCTCTGTCTGTTCTTTCACTCACATCATCTATTCTTATCCTTTTCATTACCCCTAACTAAACTAGCCTACAGCTGAGCACTTCTCTAATTTATTTTTCTGGGCACATGTTTCCAGTTGGGACAGAGCTCAGGTGCTACATTTACTGACCTATGAAAATTATCTTACAGGACTGTGTCTGTCCCCCCACCCCCTGACATCCCTGTAGGTTTCTGCATATTTCATTCCTTGCAGATATTTTTTGCATGTTTATTTTGTTTTTACATGGCCACTGTTAAGTCATTAGTGGTGGTCAGAGATTGACACCAGTTTTGTCAGGTTCCTACTCAGTTGCAACTTAGCACAACTGAGAAAAAAGAAAAAAGAACAAGAAAAAAGTGTACTCTGAGGATTTTTCTTGCGTAGCTCAGCTCTGGGATTCACACGGGAAACCCAGCCAAGCAATCAGCCAATCAGGAAAGTGGATTTTTCTATCTTCCTTTCTTTATTTCTTCCTTTCTGTCTGTCATTTTATCTTTCTTTCTCTCCTCCCTCCCTGCCTTCTTTCTTTTTTTCTCACCTTCTTTCTTGACATCAAAATTTCTTCATTGCTCCTCTGATTCAACATGCATCCCTCTCCTTCACATTGTCACCCCCTCTCCACATTTACACCCACATGCAAACTTTACTGAGAAAGAGGGCGAAGGGGATGGGGGATAGGGAGAGAAAATATGAATGTGTTTAACATCGTGGGCTGGAATGTGTCCTCCCACCCACCTCCACTTGAAGCTGTTCTTCCAATCTGGAGACGATGGAACATCTAAGGATGTCATCCTTTTTCAGGCTGGTGAATCATGTCACCAGTACAACATTTCAGGACATGCATTGCCCAGACTGGGGTTTAGTTCCTTTAGTTTGGCAATCAGAGTTGGCTCTGTATTTTAGACAACTTGCTCGTGGACCGATGAAAGAACTGTGGCCAACTGTAGATCTGGAAACTTGGTTCATGAGCTTCTTTCAGGACTGTAGTTGGTACCCTCTGGGTGACATTTGTGAGCAGGGTATATCTGGAATTTGTTGAAGACCACAGGCCCCAAAGCTGCCAAGTTTTGCAGGGTTTCAAGTTAACTTTTAAAAAGCCTTCCTCCTCTAATTTAACAGCTATGAGCTTCAGGCACTACCTTTAATTTCCCTGGCCTTCAGTGTTCTCAACTGTGGGATGGGAATAATATTAACAAATGCGACTTAAACAAATTAGAATGATCGTGTGAATTTAAAGTAATGGTATGCAAAGCCCCAGCCTAATAGGCTCTCTAAGGAGAGCTGTTTGTTATGGTTGTTCTTGGATTAATTTGGATTAACTTCCTGGGAATGAATACAGGCTGGCCAAGCACTTTACAAGTTCTGATGGCTACACTTTAGAACCAGCAAATGTGCAACTTACCCTACAGTAGTTGCCAGACTCTTCTTTTGAGGTCTTATGAGGAGAGAGTTTTTGAGATATATCATTTTAGGTATGAAATATTGCTTCAAGCTGGAAATTGAAAATCAAGATTTTCTTAGAAAAATAAGTCTCAGCAAAAGTAATACTTAAGAGAGATTTTTAGGGGAAAATATTGCTATTTTGTGTTCTATGTGTTGGTCTAAAAGTTGCAGAAGATAGTTATATATTAATGGTATAATTTTGGCTACATATTACATTATCTAGATGTGGAATGCACAAAGTAAAGGCAGATTTCTTGGCAATCATATGATTAAATTAGATGGTTTAAAATTACTAATATTAAGATATTGGAGAAGGAAATGGCAACCCACTCCAGTATTCTTGCCTGGAGAATCCCAGGGATGGGGGAGCCTGGTGGGCTGCAGTCTATGGGGTCACACAGAGTCAGACACGACTAAAGCCAACTAGCAGCTTAGCAGCAATATTAAGATACCCAAGTCCACAATTTGGATTCATAGTCTTCCTAGTTATAATGAATCCCCTATGTTAGTTATATATCTTCATTTTGTGAAAGGATGAAGACTTACTAGACTCTATGGGGTCGAGATTTCATGTAGACATATGTGTCTTCCTGTTTGCACATGCAAATCTTCCAACACCAACTCGCCAGTAGTTTTCTGAGACTGTCAGTCAGGGTCACAGTTTATCATTTCATTCTCTACATCAGCAGCCAAAAGTTCTGTCCATTTCCTCAATATGCTTCTGGAAACCTGTTCTCCCACTGAGGGAAAAAAGAATCCTACTGTTTTAATTATTAGTATTCTTGATGTCTCAGCTGCGGATAAGACAGTCAGGCTGAGGAGTTGCCCCTTGGATGTTTGTACTGCTTCTTTTCAATTAGGAAAGCAATTTGGATTATATGTTAGCTTTGGAAAAGCATCCCAAAGTTAACTATTTTCACTGATTTTAAAAAGAGATGGAAATCATTTGTGAACGTTCTTACCATTTTGTTAATTTTACTTTTTGTTGTGCTTCTTAAAGGTGACTGAGAAATTGAGTAAACTCAAACTCCAGCATCTTGACTTGAATACTCAGGTTTCCACTGGGTCTCGTGTTATGTGAGCCATTAACCTCTCTGAGCTTGTTTGCTTATCTGTAAAAGAGAGGTAAAAACAACAACCTTTTGGGTCTGACTGATATGAAGATGGAATCAGACTGTCATATGCTGTGCACAACGTGTTCAATAAATGCACATTTAAATTGACCATCTCTGATTTTACTTTAGGTAGCACCCAGTTTGCAGAAAACCAATAGGATCTTGTTTGAGGGAGGCTGTTGATATAGATTAAAAAATGAAAAATTTATAGACAAGGTTAGAGTAACACAGATAGATTTAACTGTTTTTGGTAAGATCCTAGACTTTCAAAACATATTTGAAAGTGCTTTAGTGGATGCCATTTGTTTAAGAAAGACTACAGCATACTTTATGAATTGTGGAAAATGTACTATCTGTCCATGTAAACTTTAGATAGTCAAGTATTTTATAATGTAGGCATACAACATGATAACTTATAAACTATGTTAGAAGATGCTTCCAAGGGATCAAGAGTCTATTGCATGTTTCTCCAAAATGATTTCTCTGGAGAAATGTAAATTTGGAAGTTGAAACTCGATTGGGCAGGTCTTGTGGCAGAAAGAGTGTGCTTGTAACACTCTTTGAGGGCAAGGAGTTTATCTGTTCTTTGGTGTGTCCTTAGCACCTCTGAAGAGGGTCTGACACCTGGTGTGCCTGCAGTAGATATTCCTTGAATGTCTAATTGAACTTAACTAAAAGAATCCCCTCCAAAGAACTCAAATGCAGGTGTATGCACATAAGAAGCCTGGTCTTTAGGAGCCTCTGGAAGCTTAATGAGAGATATCAGTGAGTGCAATGGCTCTGTGCTCATGTGCATTTTCATGCCTGCACATAGACAGAGATATTAAGCACCCTTTGAGTGGTTTCTTTCTGTTGGAAAAGCTGAGATCTGAAAGCTCTGTGATGCAGTGTATTTTTCTTCATCTTAGTGCTGTCGATAATGGACTGTTAACAGTTGATAAAATCACCTCATCTCTCTTAGGTTGGTCTTATAGTCTTTCCTGTTAAATAATGGTTAAAACCAAGAATCTCTCAAGCACTAAGACTTTAGGATTTTGAATTCATAACTGACTACCAAGAAATTCAAGATTCTTAGGAGTTGAAAACAGTTAAAATTTCTGATCCCAGCTTGTCAAAACGTGGAGAACAGCATTGTATTCTGTGAGAAAGGCAGAATTAATGTCACAATGACAGATATGTAGAGTAAAAAGGTAAAGAAAGCATCTAGAGCGCGTGAAGGGGAAATAGAGTAAATTTGGAGTAGACAAACTGGATCTCAAACATTTTTCACTCTTTGTTAGCCGGAGGATCCTAAGTAACTTGCTATGTCTCAATTTTGCTCAACTATAAAAATGGAGATCATTTTTCTGGCAGCTATTTTGGGAGCACTAATTAAGATGTCTAAATGTTTGGCACATGATTAGTACACAATAAATGCTAGCTCACTTTCTTTCTTCTCATTGAATTCATTGGTTATTTTCCACAGAAATGGGAACATTTAACTGAAAGTCTGTGAGTGTTTTGCTTTACATTTACTGAGTATGTAAGTGAGGATCTTTTGCAACTTTGCTCTCAAAGTGGATAATGTTATTTTTGATGATATTTTCCAATGTCAGATTCATAGTGAAGTTTAAAAATAATGAACAACTTACAAGATTAACATACTTATTTCAACTTAGACATAAGCCGATGACAGCTTTTTATGCTTGTGGGTGCTTTCAACACTTCTGAGGTTATGGGCATAATTTTATCATTATGATAGTAACTACCATTTATTGAGCATTTGATATGTACCAGGCACTATGGTGATAATATAACATATTTTTCTCCAAAGTTCTCACTTAGGGAACTGAAACATAAGAAGATAAGTAACTGATCTAAGCTTATCCAACAACTAAGTGATAGAGCTGGAGGTAGGGGCTCCATCTTTCAGGACTTTAGAAACAGGATCAGAATCAGTAAATGCAGACATGTTTCCTTGGCAACAAGTAAGCATGGCAGCTCACTGTCCTCTATCCTGATACTCAAACTGAATATCTTAATTGGGACTCAGATCTCTAGTTTTCCTTTTTGCTGAAGCAAAGGTTGTAATCAGATGTTAGATTATGAATACCTTGCATCTATCTTTTGGTGAGTCTGTTTTTAATACCCAAGTATGCCCCTACCTGAGAAAGAGATAACTTCTAAGAAAGACTTGGGGAAAAATTGTCCTAACTCATTCAACAGAACTACTGGACAGAAAGACTTTGTTGCAAAATGCTTTGAGATCATCTGGAAATTCATGATCATGTGAAAAATAAGGTCAATGCTAATTATAAGTTCGGAGTCTTGTTAATGGCATCCTACAAATCTGGTGGACTCCTATTTGTGGGCAACCTCCCCCCATCACCTGAGCTCAGTCCTTGTGATGTCTGATCTCTGTAGCACTTAGTACCATTGGCGCCACTGGCTTTCTGAAACTCTTCCTGTGGGGTTGATCTGCCGTTTGCTATCACCTCCTTTATTCATTTCACTTTGTCTTCCTCCTGTCCTCCTGCTCTCTCCTGAAATGTGGAAAGCCTCTTCTATGAATCAGTTCTATTCCCAGTCTCTCTGCATCTCTAAGATGTCTGCTGGGCTTGTTTGGAGAGATGATGCTCAAATCTTTGGCCTCAACCACCTTGTATAATCTGACAAGTCATAAATCTCCAGGGCCAGCAAGATCTCACTCTCTTACCTGGACTTCTGTAGGCCTCTCAAACCTAATACACTTACTGTAATTTATTACTTTCTCTCCAGAAGCCTATATATTTTCAGTTTCATATCAATATCTCTTTAAACACTAATCAAATTATTCATCCATTTACTCACTGTATCAAACTTAGCTTTTCTATCTCTCAGTCCAGTGTTTTTTGCTTCTTTCTTAGGTAACTTCCTAACTNTTTATGCTTGTGGGTGCTTTCAACACTTCTGAGGTTATGGGCATAATTTTATCATTATGATAGTAACTACCATTTATTGAGCATTTGATATGTACCAGGCACTATGGTGATAATATAACATATTTTTCTCCAAAGTTCTCACTTAGGGAACTGAAACATAAGAAGATAAGTAACTGATCTAAGCTTATCCAACAACTAAGTGATAGAGCTGGAGGTAGGGGCTCCATCTTTCAGGACTTTAGAAACAGGATCAGAATCAGTAAATGCAGACATGTTTCCTTGGCAACAAGTAAGCATGGCAGCTCACTGTCCTCTATCCTGATACTCAAACTGAATATCTTAATTGGGACTCAGATCTCTAGTTTTCCTTTTTGCTGAAGCAAAGGTTGTAATCAGATGTTAGATTATGAATACCTTGCATCTATCTTTTGGTGAGTCTGTTTTTAATACCCAAGTATGCCCCTACCTGAGAAAGAGATAACTTCTAAGAAAGACTTGGGGAAAAATTGTCCTAACTCATTCAACAGAACTACTGGACAGAAAGACTTTGTTGCAAAATGCTTTGAGATCATCTGGAAATTCATGATCATGTGAAAAATAAGGTCAATGCTAATTATAAGTTCGGAGTCTTGTTAATGGCATCCTACAAATCTGGTGGACTCCTATTTGTGGGCAACCTCCCCCCATCACCTGAGCTCAGTCCTTGTGATGTCTGATCTCTGTAGCACTTAGTACCATTGGCGCCACTGGCTTTCTGAAACTCTTCCTGTGGGGTTGATCTGCCGTTTGCTATCACCTCCTTTATTCATTTCACTTTGTCTTCCTCCTGTCCTCCTGCTCTCTCCTGAAATGTGGAAAGCCTCTTCTATGAATCAGTTCTATTCCCAGTCTCTCTGCATCTCTAAGATGTCTGCTGGGCTTGTTTGGAGAGATGATGCTCAAATCTTTGGCCTCAACCACCTTGTATAATCTGACAAGTCATAAATCTCCAGGGCCAGCAAGATCTCACTCTCTTACCTGGACTTCTGTAGGCCTCTCAAACCTAATACACTTACTGTAATTTATTACTTTCTCTCCAGAAGCCTATATATTTTCAGTTTCATATCAATATCTCATTAAACACTAATCAAATTATTCATCCATTTACTCACTGTATCAAACTTAGCTTTTCTATCTCTCAGTCCAGTGTTTTTTGCTTCTTTCTTAGGTAACTTCCTAACTAATCTTTCTGATGCTAACTTTTCTTCAATATGGTCCATCATTCATATTTCCTTCAGAGGGTCCTTACTAAGACATAAAGCTGAGCATTCCCTCCTTTATATTCTATGAATATAAAATAAAATTCAGATTCTTCTAATGATACACACTCTGACCAGCCTATTTATTCCTCTTGTCTGTCTGCCATACCAGAGGCGCATGCGTGTATGCCCCATCATGTCCGACTCTTTATGACCCCGTGGACTGTAGCCTGCTAGGCTCCTCTCCATGGAATTATCCAGGCAAGAATATTGGAGTGGGTTGCCATTTCCTACTCCAGGGAATCTTCCTGACCCAGGGATCAAACCTGCATATCTTGCATCTCCTGCATTTGCAGGTGGATTCTTCCCCACTGTACCACCTGGTCTCCCTGCCATACTGAATGTTTTATTTCTCTGGAGATATCCCGGGCAAGTTTTTGGCTCCAACTTTATGAAAGCTACTCTATTTGCCTAGGATCTACTCTTCACAGATCAAATTTCAGTACCAGTTACTTCCTCTGGGAAAATCTTTCCCAGCTCTCCTAGACCCATGGAATCCTCTTGTCTCTGTTACACCAGCATTTTGTTCACAGAACTGTGATAGCTCTGATTACTCTTATGTCAATGTCTACTTGGCTGAAACCTGCTAGATTGTGACTTCTTTTAGGAAAAGAACTGCATGTTACCTGCTTGTCCTCTCCCACATCTAGTTAATTTAGCGCACAGGAGTATTCAAATGTATTTTGGTGGAGTCATCCAAGGAGTGGACTGATCTAACACATCCTTCGGGAGAAGAGCTTCCTTGAATTCAGTCTGGTACAGGCCATTATTTTCCCAATATTTTTCCTACTAAGATCAGCTTTTCATTCTTTTTCCTCTAAGAATCCATGTTTCAAAACTTAATTTTGCCCAAAAAATGCGTTTGTTCCTCCACTTTCCTAATTACAGACATATGCATGCCCATTGCCATTCTTGTAATGTGCTGATTGAACATTGTGACCTTGAGTTGATATAAACTGAGCCAAAAGATATTTTGCAAAAGACCTTACACCATTATAGGAGTACATCCATGATTTCTAATTGGCTTTTTGAAATATTGATAAGAGTTGTCTTTAAGACTTCCAGTCTTTAAAATAGTTCTGGAAATATATTTTGGTGCTAATCCTATGCTCTGATTTAGAGCTGCTAATAGGCTCAGTGCAGGTTTGGCTATGCATACTCCTTAATGGCATTGTCTGCAAAGAATATTGTTCCCAAAAGTGAAGGTGCGACTTGGAGCTGAGCATTGCAGGAGCTGCGCAGTTGTATGAAGGGGACCTTCTTAGTCAGCAATGACTATTGGAAAGAATCATGACTTTTAATTTTGGGTCATGCCCAAAATAAGGGCTTATGCAATGGGAGAATAAAAAAAGATATTCTCTTTACTAAAAGTGTCTGGATTAAAACTTTGGTGAGCTGCAGTCACTTTTTGCAATATGCAAATACCTGGTTTTATGGAGCCAGGTATATATTTACAGGAGATGCTCTGGTTTCATGCTTTAGAAGGGGTCTTCTTCCTTTCTTTCATAAGAAACAGCAGAAGACACTGAATTTAAATGAAAATGCTAAATGGTAAGACCTATTTAATTATGGTTTAATTTTAGTCTTCAATCTTTGAATATGAATGTCTTGAATATGTTGAATTGGAACGTATGCTTTTCTTTCAGTATATTTTCCATGTTTTTCTTCTAGTTTTAGATGTTTTCTTCCCAGTTTAGGGGCTGCTATTATTATCTCTCATAATACTAATAGTAATCACTAATAACCATAGTAAATGAGAGAGCAAGCTCAGCATTAGCGCCACTAAATAATAGCAAATGCATAGTTGCTTCTGCCAAAGTGCAAACCTCTGAGACAACCCTGTTTGCTTGGGAAGGGTCTATGTGTTTTATTCCATCAATTTTCACCAAGTCAGTGGAGGGAGTATAAGAGAATCTAGCCATTCCATTATATATATTATGTGTTGATAAGATAGGTATCAGGGATGGTGGTTAAGTTTCATAGATTTAAAAAAGAGTACTTATTGTTTGTCTCTAAGGATGATTACTACTGTCCCCTAATTATTAAAATCATCTGTAATTGTAGATGTGATCCTATCTAGAACAAGTCATTTGATTTATTTGCAATGTTTTAATAAATATCCTATGGTCCATATAGCTTTTGTTTTTTGTGAGCCTAGGAATCATAGTATTAAGGAACTCATTCTCAAGACAATAGCTTGGTTTTCTTTAACCACTGACTTGATAATGATATTGGAAAGTTCAGTAACTAAAGTTTCATTTTTTAAGGTGCATGGCATTTTGAAAATGTAAAAATTGTGCTTCTCTAGGATGGTTTAAGGTTGAATGTGAGCTGATCTCAGAATGTGCTGATTTTTACAACCTTAGGGGGAGGAGGGAGAGAAAGGGAGGGAGGGACGAAAGGAGGGAGATACAGAGAGAGAGAGATCACTGTTCTGAGCCTGGCTTCAGTGCTGTTGCAACCTGGGCAGAGAGAAGGCTGAGTATAGTTAGTGGATCTCTAGAGAGAAGCAGGTCCCTGGACAGGGACCAGAGCCTGGGTGTGGTGAATGAATTCAAATGCATTATGGAGAGTGATTGGGGGACTGTAATTTCTTCTAACTGAAAAGGCAGAAAGTCAGGAGCTATCCTAAAAGAGTTAAAGTCTACACAGTGCTGTTCGGGAAGGCAAGAATGGAACTAGGGAGGCTTTCTCTGTATTGTTTGAATGTTGCCATGGCAATCGTTTCCAGCAGAAGTTACATGTTTTTCAGTTCCCCAAAGCCACAAACAGGGTTTCCTTCTCCTTCTCATCCTCCCCCTATCCTTCCCTACCTCCCTGAATGCTTAGCCCTTATCTTTCCATCCTTATTTCCCATTCATCTGTCTTTTTTTTTTTTTTCTCACCTTCTCAACTCTTTCCTTATTAGCCACAAAAATATTCCAAGTCCAGGAGTCACTTTTAGGCAGAAAGTGAGTCAGACATAGAGCTTCCTCTCTGGCTTTCTGTATTCCCACTTGTGTTTACCTAGTAAAGATCTAATTAGATGGAAGCTGTGGTTGGAAGCAGGGTTGGGGCTTTCCCTTGTTGGTAGGACACAAAACATATTATAAGTGTTGGTGCTGTGGGGATGTGTTAATCGGATCGCTGCAGGCAAGTGCAGAGCAGCAGTCTCTGACAATTAGAAAGAACAATGACTTTCCTCTGACAGGGCCCACTCTCTTAACTGGAGAAGGATCAGCATGCATTGCAGGTCTCAGGAAGGTTCCTGTAGACCCTGAGAGAGAGCTCTGCCTTGCAAATGCCTCCTGTCTCTTTCAAGGAAGCCTGCTGCCTCTCCTTGAGCTGATTTTTACTGCCAAAGAAAGAGACGTGAGGGGACAGTGAGAGATCTGGTTTCGTGGGTGATGGGGGATCCGTTGCAGACCTGGGCCGGAGGATATATTGTGGGGATGTTCAGAAGAAACCTTTGCCTGCTGAGTGCACGTGGCCAGTGAATTGTGAAATGGGTCTCATTAGAGCCTTTCATATCCCGGCATGTGCCAAAGTGCTTTGCCGGCACCGCGCCATCACTTCAGGTCCAACCCTGCTGCTGTTGGCTGCAGCCAAGAAGGGACAGAGGCTCTGTCTGTATTAAAGCTCTCAGTCTCATCCTTCTCTGTCTACTGTTCATTGTAAGGTGGCTCTGGGCCTTTCAGTGTGGGCCGGGATGAAGCACAACACACCTAGGTGTTTGTAGAAAGGACACAGGAAAGATTGTGAGCATCACAGACAGTTAGGAGGCAGCCAGTGGGTTCTGACACCCAGAGGTCCCCTCTCTTTTCCCTACAACTGGCATCAAAGTTGTCTCTAGACTTCCCGGCACATATGCCCAGATACTCACCTGAAAGAGATGATGGGTATTTCAGGGCTGAATGAGTCATTAGCATTGTTGTTGTTGAATTGCTAAGCTGTGCCTGACTCTTTGTGACCCCATGGACTGTAACCTACCAGGCTCCTCTGTCCATGGAATTTCCCAGGCAACAATATTGGGGTGGGTTGCCATTTCCTTCTCCAGAGGATCTTCCCCTCTTATCAACCCAGAGATGGAACCTGTTTCTCCTGCTTAGCAGGCAGATTCTTTACCACTGTGCCACCAGGGAAGCCCTGAGTCATCAGAGACTTTGTATTGTTAATTGATGAGGGATTTTTGCTTTGAGGGGAGATTCATATGCTAGAAATTTTAGAATCAAATTTTATCTCCCAAAGCATAGCTCCATTTGCTCTTGTTGTTCAGTCACTAAGCCATGTCTGACTCTTTATGATTGGATGGACTACAGCCCATCAGGCTCCTCTGTCCTTCACCATCTCCTGGAGTTTGCTCAGATTCACGTCCACTGAGTTGGTGGTGCTATCTAACCATCTCATCTTCTGTTGCCCCCTTGTCCTTTTGCCCTCAATCTTTCCCAGCATCAGGGTCTTTTCTAAGGCTCAGCTCTTCTAATCAGGTGGCCAAGTATCGGAACTTCAGCTTAAGCATCAGTCCTCCCAGTGAATACTCATATTCAATAGCCCCATTGGTAGTAGCTGCCAAATGCTGAATGCTGTATACCAGGTACTGTGCATATCTCTTATTTAGACTGGCCAATGATTCTATAAGATGGATAATTTGACAGCATAGACACAGGAGCCAAATTGACTGGAGACCTGTCCCTGCTTAGATCTGTGGCTTTGGCCATTTACTTACCCCTTTGAACCTCACATTCTCATGTGCAGCATGAAAATAAATAGAGCACAGAGTTGTGGTGAATTATAATTGAAATAATGCATGTGAAGCTTTTAGCAGAATGCTTGCATGTAGAAAACACTCAAGCTATTATTTCTCAAAATGTAAAAGGTGTTTTCATACAACAATATTATGAAATAATCACTAGGTATGTGCCTCAAGGCAGAACAAAATTAAAAATAGTTAAGGGCAGATTGCTTAAAGAAAAAAAGGAAAAATAATATTGCAAGATGAATTTGTGAATTTGGAATGGTAAATTCCTGATATATTTGGTATAACTCTACAGTTTGAAAGAATAGATAGAATCATTGAAATAGATTTTTGTTGCATTCATTCTAGATCAAAAATTTAAATTCGACCATGTTAGAGTTTTCTTGTGAAACTGATGTCTTGTATCAGCTGTGATGTCTTATATTGGAAAAAGCTAAAAGATCTAACTAGATTAAGCAAAAACAGAGAGTTTACTGACATATGCAATTGAAAAGGTCTGCAGTGCATGGAGTTCAGTTATGATTTGATCCAGATGTTAACAATGTCATGGGAATTCTTGCTCTATTTTCTCTGTAATTCTCTTGGCTCAGTATTCTTACATGGACTATTTTCATCCTCAGGCTGTTGGGTTTGCACTCCCTCATCCCTCCACCAGAAAAAAAAAAAAAGATTCATACTCATCCCATTATTCCCAGAGAGCATCCTGAGATTAGACTAATTTAGGTCATATGCTCACTTGTGGACCAATCACGGCCTTCAAGGAAGAGAATTGAGGGTCAGATACATCCCTAGATGGAATTTAGGGGCTCCTGAGAGACAAGAGGAATTTGCAACTGGAGAGATGATAATCACAAATAACCATAGGTCTAATGATTGCAAAGGACTTCCCTGGTGGCTCAGATGGTAAAGTGTCTGCCTACAATGTGGGAGACCTGGGTTCAATTCCTGGATCAGGAAGATCTCCTGGAGAAGGAAATGGCAATCCCACTCCAGTATTCTTCCATGGAGTCGCAACTAGAGAAGGAAATGGCAACCTCACTCCAGTGTTCTTCCATGGGGTCGCAACGAGTCAGACATGACTGAGCAACTTCACTTTCACTTTCACAATGGTTGCAAGCAGGAAGGATGGGCTATTTTGTTTCATATTATAACTTGCTACAAGGATTAATTTTGTTTCTACTTCTCTGTAATGCTATGTTGTATATGGGTATTGAAGGTTTAATAACCAACCAAGGAGTTCTGTTCTTCCAGCAATCATCTGGCTGTAGCTATCAATTTTTCAGAGCAACAACTTCATCAGCATTCATGCTATTTTTGCATTGCTCCTCTCATCTCTTAGGAACAAGTCCTTGTTTTTGAAAGGGAATTTACAGGCTCTTTTGGAAGTGAAGAAACAAAAGCAAAAACAAAAGAATCCTCTTCACTTTATTGGTAGAGGTTTTAAATCATTTCAAATGCCCACACTCCTGGTCAATTGCACCAGCCATGGGTGTGCTTCCATCCCGCTTTGATTTCACTGAATTTGCCACTGCAAAGATCTCCGCAGTCACACCATCCATTCCTAAATTCTCCATTTTGTCCACCCAGGGATGGGTCATATTACTCAGGTAATATGACACAGTATCTTTTGCTTCTTAATGGGTGAGGTAGAGGAAATAAGTGTCTGGGCTTTGAATACAAATATTTGTTGAGAAGTCCTGTTCAAAGCAGAGGACTGCTCAGAAGTTTCTTGAATCTCTTTTGTAGTCTTCACACTCTGTAGCTATATTAGTGCATAGTGTAGGTACTATATTCATACTTATGCAATGACATGCTTCTGTCATGCAATGATTTGAGACTCTAACCATGTTCATTTGCTTCTCATAGAGAAAATTACTGGTGGAAGAGGCTGTGCCTAGAAAGTTAAAAGAAGATGGGCATTTCTGATTGCCTGTTATACGGTAGTAGTAGTTTATTTTACATATTTTATCTCACAGCCTTACAAAATTTCAATAATAATAACAACAGTATCAGGAACCAATAATTTGTTGCTGCTGTTCAGTTACTCAGTTATGTCCAGTTGTTTGCAATCCCATGGACTGAAGCAAGCCAAGCTTCCCTGTCCTTCACCATCTTCTGGCGCTTGCTCAGATCATGTCCATTGAGTCAGTGATACCATCCAGCCATCTCATCCTCTGTCATCCTGTTCTCCTCCTGCCTTCAGTCTTTCTCAGCATCAGGGTCTTTTCTAATGAGTCAACACTTCGTATTAGGTGGCCAAAGTATTGGAGCATCAGCTTGAGCTTCAGCCCTTCCAATGAATATACAGGATTGATTTCCTTTAGGATTGACTGGTTTGATCTCCTTGAAGTCCAAGGGACTCTCAAGAGTCTTCTCCAACACCACAGTTCTAAAGCAGCCAATGGTTAAAAAGAAACCAATAATAGGAAACATTTATTGAGTAATTACTATGTGTAGGTGCTGTTCCATATGCTTTAGCTTTGTAACAACATTGAATCCACAAGCAAATAAGTGCATTTTGGAGAGGCTTAATGACTTCCTCAAATCACAGAACTGATAAATAGCAGTTTTCTTTTGAACTTCGGGTCAANTAAAGCATCCAATGGTTAAAAAGAAACCAATAATAGGAAACATTTATTGAGTAATTACTATGTGTAGGTGCTGTTCCATATGCTTTAGCTTTGTAACAACATTGAATCCACAAGCAAATAAGTGCATTTTGGAGAGGCTTAATGACTTCCTCAAATCACAGAACTGATAAATAGCAGTTTTCTTTTGAACTTCGGGTCAACCCTGCAGTTTCTGTGCTTTGCTGTGCTGCCTCTTACAGGAGATTACTGAACTAAAAACAAAAAATTCTTAAATTTGTTTTTTTAAGTTTCAAGAAATTGAAGTGCCATAGTAAGTCTTTCCTGTAGCTTAATTTGCTTTGTATTTGCTCTGCCTCCCCTCCCCTTCTTTTCTTAGGTAGTCTCCATTTTGACAATCCATTATAGTATTTTTCAGCCTCTAGTTTAACCCAGGGCAGCTGCCCCACCACAACTCTAGATGTGAAAGTAAAGCTTTACCTTCCCCATTTATTTTAAATATAACCATTCGAGGTCATCACACATAAACCTAAAGAGGTGTTTTAGGAAGGCTTCTTGCTTGTCATATACTGGGGAAAGTGAAAAAAGCTTTCATCTCTCAGTCGTCTCCTGGCAACTGAACTTTCAGTACCTCTGCAGATATTAGTGGTTGGCAGGCCCTCTTCCTTAAGATGCTGTGATATTAATAATCACAAGCTTGGCTGCATGAGGCTGTGCCATGCATTTCTTTACTCAGCTGTAACCATCAGAAGACATCTTCTTCCATAGATAGAAAAGGAACACTTGGCCCTTTCCTCAGTGGTTCCTAAGACTCTTTACTCTTCCCCACGAGGATGGTACGTGGGAGAGGCAGAAGGGGACATAGCTCTGAGACACTGTTTTTGCTGTCGTTCCCAAGAAGCTACCCAACAAAATTGCTATTCTCAGCTCATCTGGGCATCAGACCAGATTGGAGGCAATGCCCCAAATCAGTTTTCTTACTCCTTCAGCATACCTCCCTTTCTTTTGCTTATGAGACAAGCCCTGCAGGAACAGGGAAAGCAGGCACAAAACTCTGTCGTGGCAAGAGCTATGGACACAAATGCTTGCTCACTTAGTGCCCGTATACACACATACAGATGCACACACACGATCCCCAGAGCCTTACCTCCCTGTCCTGAATTCCTACCTGACTTCAGAAGGGCCTTGTAGAGACATGTGTCATTTATTTTTCTCTAGGGCTCAAGATAAAAAGAGAAAGAACTATGTACATGATAATAGACTGTGGATTCCGGGCATGGTTTGACAGCTGAGAAATATTCTCCTGATTGCCTCCCATGTATTTGACCCAATATCTTCTGTTCAAAGAATATAAAGTGATTTTAATATCAATTGTGGCTTCTTATCCCCCACTCTAAGGCCTTTTAAAGAACAAATGGAAGAGGCTTGGGCTAATCACTGTTTTATAATATCTGAATCATTGCTTCCTGTCTCTTAGGGCTGGCAAGACAGAGTAGGATCTTATTTTACACTCTATGTAGAACATGTCCCTTTCCTAATCTAACGCGGGCTTTTAGCACTTATCAGGCCCAGATAGCTATAGTCATGTCCTGATTTATCCTTCTCAGTCCTGTCTATCTTTATCACCAGTTGTTTATATTTCAAAGGCACTGCTTATGTGGGTTCTCCTGCTACTAAAGCCTCACATGAAATAAGTGCTGGATCCCAAAACCTGGCATTCTGCCAGAGGGACTCTATTTCTCAACTCTTTCTCCTCTCAATTTCAGTTTGTATCTTGGCTATGGTGTTCAGGTCAGTTCAGTTCTGCCGCTCAATCATGTCTGACTCTTTGCCACTCCATGGACTGCAGCACGCCAGGCTTCCCTAACCATCACCAACTCCTGGAGCTTGCTCAAATTTATGTCCATTGAGTCATTGATGACATCCAACCATTTCATCCTCTGTTGTCCCCTTCTCCTCCTGCCTTCAATCTTTCTCAGCATCAGGGTCTTTTCCAATGAGTCAGTTCTTCTCATCAGGTGGCCAAAATATTCGAGCTTCAACTTCAGCATCAGCCCTCCCAGTGAAAATTCAGGACTGATTTCCTTTAGGATTGACTGGTTGGGTCTCCTTAAATCCAAGGGATTCTCTACTCTTCTCCAACACCACAGTTCAAAAGCATTAATTCTTTGGAGCTCAGCTTTCTTTATGGTCCAACTCTCAAATCCTTATATGAGTACTGGAAAAAACATAGTCTTGACTTAGATGGACCTTTGTTGGAAAAGTAATGTCTCTGTCTTGTAATATGCTGTCTAGGCTGGTCATAGCTTTCTTCCAAGGAGTAAGAATCTTTTAATTTCATGACTGCAGTCACCATCTGCAGTGATTTTGGAGCCCACAAAAATAAAGTATGCCACTGTTTCCATTGTTTCCCCATCTATTTGCCATGAAGTTATGGGACTGGATGCCATGATCTTTGTGTTTTTAATGTTGAGTTTTAAGCCAGGATTTTCACTCTCCTCTTTCATTTTCATCAAGAGGCTCTTTAGTTTCTCTTTCCTTTCTGCCATAAGGGTGGTGTTACCTGCATACCTGAGGTTATTAATATTTCTCCCAGCAATCTTGATTCCAGCTTGAGTTTCATCCAGCCTGGCATTTCACATGGTGAACTCTGCATATAAGTTAAATAAGCAGGGTGACAATATACAGCCTTGATGTATGTATTCCTTTCCCAATTTGGAACCAATCCATTGTTCCATGTCTGCTTCTAACTGTTGCTTCTTAACCTGCTTACAGATTTCTCAGGAAGCAGGTAAAGTGGTCTAGTATTCCCATCTGTTTAAGAATTTTACACACTTTGTTGTGATCCACACAGTCAAAGGCTTTGGCACAGTCAATGAAGCAGAAGTAGATGTTTTTCTGGAACTCTCTTGCTTTTTCTATGATCCAAGAGATGTTGGCAATTTGATCTCTGGTCCGTCTGGCTAGGGTGTATTGTTTTCATTCCCTATATCCTGCTCTGTATGGGTAACCACTCTATGTACCTACTATCTGTTTTCTCACCTGGACTGAATGCTCTCTGAGGTCAGTCCTTTGACTGTCACTTTTGTGTATTCACCTTAAGCCTTACCTATAAGACATGCTCAGTATAGGCTTTGCCTTTGGAAAAAAATTTTTTTTTCCTTTATAAGCTTCTAATTGCTGATCTAACAAGATTTTAGAGAGCAGTGCTTTGTTTTTTTTATTAGATTTGCATTAATTTTCTTAATAAAGAGCCTCATAGATTCTACTTGGGGACAGGCAACCTTTTCTGTTAGAGGACCCCATCTGACAGTGTCTTTCTTTGATATAAGAGGAATTTTCTTTTGCTGAGTTTTCTGCAGGGTACCTTTAGAGAACGGTTGTTTGAAGACCAGTAGATCAGAGCTTCAGGTTTCCTGTGGCTGTTTGCTTAGTAGGGATGTGAAGGTACCAAGTCAAAGCAATGTGCTTCTGTGGGCAGAGACAGGCATGTCTTCTGTGGTCTACTAGCTTCCATTTTTCTGCAGTGTTCACAGGATGATGGCTTTCTCAGGCTTGACCAAGGTTCACATTTATGATGCCATTTTTCCCCCCAACTTCCTGTGCTATGAAAGTTACAAAGAGCATAACAAAGAAATTGGACCATTTCACACCTCCTGGCCATATTTCCATATTCTTCTTATACTTGACATTGATTCCTGAGAAGTTTGCAAAAACAAACGTGAAGGAAGCCAAATGTAGTGAGTTTCTCACAAGATTAAGTTGATATGATTTTAAAACTTTTATTCTTTTAAATTTCTTGTCATTTTATTAGGTTCCAAGTGACCTTCTCAAAGGTGAACAATTATGGTAATAAATGGTATTTTTAAAATATTCTGCTAATTTCATTATAGTTGGCAAGATAAGTTACTGTGTCTGTGTGGGTTCACTGGTCTGTGACAAATGACTCTTGTATCTGTCATTAACTTCAGTTAACTTCAATAGTTGAATAGTCTAGAACACGGCCGTAAGATATAAATATTAGAGCCCTAGAAAAAAACCTGGAGCAGGTGGTTCTGAGTAAAACAGGAAAGTGAGCCTGTATCTCTGCAGCTTCCCCAACAGCATCTTGGTAATGGTCATTTCCCACTGCTGAATGCTGTTTTCAAACAGAACTTTTTCTAGGACTGATGCTGCTACTCCCTGGCCTCAGGACTCTAAGCAGGTTTCCTGTTTGTATCCTTCAGTCTGTAAAATGAGAAGCTGGATATAGAAGCTCTGCAGTATTCCTCTGAGCTCTCCTTTTCTAGCGTCTGAGGCATTTCATAGAACTATTTGCAGGTAACAAGACTGCATTTGCCAGAGAGAATGGAAGTGCCTTTTCCTTATATTCTGGCCAGCTTATTTCCTTTCTTTACATCTTCTTGCCCTTCTCTGTCGTTTTCTTTTTTTTAAATCATGCTTGTCAAATTTCTTTTTTTCTTCTCCTGTCTCTTTCTTGCCAAGTCCCTTGCATTAGAGTTGCCTATTTTGTGTGTGTGGCAATTCTGCAGGGTAAGCACTTCATTTTAGACTTGCTTCCACTAATTAACTACAAAATTAAGTAGGTGAATTCATTGATTCAGCACTTGGTTTGATGTTTATATTAACTCATTAAAAGGGAAGCCCTGGATATGGCCAGAGGCTTGACGGGAATCTGTCCCTCCCCCTGAAATTTCCTTTGACTTCCCACACTAGATAGCGATCTCGCTGTTTCTCAGAAGTATTCATGCATCTGGGGAGCAGCCAAATGACCAAGCAGCGTCAGACAGGAATTCCATTCTCTGTGACTACAGAAACAATCCTCGCTTGTTCTTCTCCTTCTCCCCGAGCTTCCTGCCATGCCTTCAGTTGTACTGTCATTACGGGTGCGTGTGTGCCCAGCCTTCAGTCTTGTCTGCCTCTGTGCGGCCTCCTGGACTGTAGCTCGCCAGGCTCCTCTGTCCCTGGAATTCTCCAGGCAAGAATTCTGGAATGGTTTGCCATTTTGATATCTGGAGAATTTCATTTTGATGCCTACTGGGATGTCAGGCATGTCTAGTCCATGTCAGATGCCCACCTGGACCACTGTCCACCTACGCCCAACCCCAAGAAGAAAGTAGGTCTGCATACCTGGTTGAAACCTTCACCGTGTTGCCATCAAAAAGAACTCAAGTAAGAAGCTGTTAGGGTTCCATACCCTGCATTACAACTGTCAACTGGTTTTCAGAAAAAAGAGTCACTTAAAATCTGGTTTTGTTTCTGTTTTCAACAATCAAATCGTGTTTCATTCTTTTGTGCTTTAGCCCATAATAACCACAAGGGAATAACAGTTACGGTGGTCATTTGTCACAGAATTGTANTGCTTCTAACTGTTGCTTCTTAACCTGCTTACAGATTTCTCAGGAAGCAGGTAAAGTGGTCTAGTATTCCCATCTGTTTAAGAATTTTACACACTTTGTTGTGATCCACACAGTCAAAGGCTTTGGCACAGTCAATGAAGCAGAAGTAGATGTTTTTCTGGAACTCTCTTGCTTTTTCTATGATCCAAGAGATGTTGGCAATTTGATCTCTGGTCCGTCTGGCTAGGGTGTATTGTTTTCATTCCCTATATCCTGCTCTGTATGGGTAACCACTCTATGTACCTACTATCTGTTTTCTCACCTGGACTGAATGCTCTCTGAGGTCAGTCCTTTGACTGTCACTTTTGTGTATTCACCTTAAGCCTTACCTATAAGACATGCTCAGTATAGGCTTTGCCTTTGGAAAAAAATTTTTTTTTCCTTTATAAGCTTCTAATTGCTGATCTAACAAGATTTTAGAGAGCAGTGCTTTGTTTTTTTTATTAGATTTGCATTAATTTTCTTAATAAAGAGCCTCATAGATTCTACTTGGGGACAGGCAACCTTTTCTGTTAGAGGACCCCATCTGACAGTGTCTTTCTTTGATATAAGAGGAATTTTCTTTTGCTGAGTTTTCTGCAGGGTACCTTTAGAGAACGGTTGTTTGAAGACCAGTAGATCAGAGCTTCAGGTTTCCTGTGGCTGTTTGCTTAGTAGGGATGTGAAGGTACCAAGTCAAAGCAATGTGCTTCTGTGGGCAGAGACAGGCGTGTCTTCTGTGGTCTACTAGCTTCCATTTTTCTGCAGTGTTCACAGGATGATGGCTTTCTCAGGCTTGACCAAGGTTCACATTTATGATGCCATTTTTCCCCCCAACTTCCTGTGCTATGAAAGTTACAAAGAGCATAACAAAGAAATTGGACCATTTCACACCTCCTGGCCATATTTCCATATTCTTCTTATACTTGACATTGATTCCTGAGAAGTTTGCAAGAACAAACGTGAAAGAAGCCAAATGTAGTGAGTTTCTCACAAGATTAAGTTGATATGATTTTAAAACTTTTATTCTTTTAAATTTCTTGTCATTTTATTAGGTTCCAAGTGACCTTCTCAAAGGTGAATAATTATGGTAATAAATGGTATTTTTAAAATATTCTGCTAATTTCATTATAGTTGGCAAGATAAGTTACTGTGTCTGTGTGGGTTCACTGGTCTGTGACAAATGACTCTTGTATCTGTCATTAACTTCAGTTAACTTCAATAGTTGAATAGTCTAGAACACGGCCGTAAGATATAAATATTAGAGCCCTATAAAAAAACCTGGAGCAGGTGGTTCTGAGTAAAACAGGAAAGTGAGCCTGTATCTCTGCAGCTTCCCCAACAGCATCTTGGTAATGGTCATTTCCCACTGCTGAATGCTGTTTTCAAACAAAACTTTTTCTAGGACTGATGCTGCTACTCCCTGGCCTCAGGACTCTAAGCAGGTTTCCTGTTTGTATCCTTCAGTCTGTAAAATGAGAAGCTGGATATAGAAGCTCTGCAGTATTCCTCTGAGCTCTCCTTTTCTAGCGTCTGAGGCATTTCATAGAACTATTTGCAGGTAACAAGACTGCATTTGCCAGAGAGAATGGAAGTGCCTTTTCCTTATATTCTGGCCAGCTTATTTCCTTTCTTTACATCTTCTTGCCCTTCTCTGTCGTTTTCTTTTTTTTAAATCATGCTTGTCAAATTTCTTTTTTTCTTCTCCTGTCTCTTTCTTGCCAAGTCCCTTGCATTAGAGTTGCCTATTTTGTGTGTGTGGCAATTCTGCAGGGTAAGCACTTCATTTTAGACTTGCTTCCACTAATTAACTACAAAATTAAGTAGGTGAATTCATTGATTCAGCACTTGGTTTGATGTTTATATTAACTCATTAAAAGGGAAGCCCTGGATATGGCCAGAGGCTTGACGGGAATCTGTCCCTCCCCCTGAAATTTCCTTTGACTTCCCACACTAGATAGCGATCTCGCTGTTTCTCAGAAGTATTCATGCATCTGGGGAGCAGCCAAATGACCAAGCAGCGTCAGACAGGAATTCCATTCTCTGTGACTACAGAAACAATCCTCGCTTGTTCTTCTCCTTCTCCCCGAGCTTCCTGCCATGCCTTCAGTTGTACTGTCATTACGGGTGCGTGTGTGCCCAGCCTTCAGTCTTGTCTGCCTCTGTGCGGCCTCCTGGACTGTAGCTCGCCAGGCTCCTCTGTCCCTGGAATTCTCCAGGCAAGAATTCTGGAATGGTTTGCCATTTTGATATCTGGAGAATTTCATTTTGATGCCTACTGGGATGTCAGGCATGTCTAGTCCATGTCAGATGCCCACCTGGACCACTGTCCGCCTACGCCCAACCCCAAGAAGAAAGTAGGTCTGCATACCTGGTTGAAACCTTCACCGTGTTGCCATCAAAAAGAACTCAAGTAAGAAGCTGTTAGGGTTCCATACCCTGCATTACAACTGTCAACTGGTTTTCAGAAAAAAGAGTCACTTAAAATCTGGTTTTGTTTCTGTTTTCAACAATCAAATCGTGTTTCATTCTTTTGTGCTTTAGCCCATAATAACCACAAGGGAATAACAGTTACGGTGGTCATTTGTCACAGAATTGTATTTACCTTTATGATTTGTGTCGGGATTCGCAACTTCTTTCACATCCCGACAAGTAAGGATCTAAATGAAAAAAATATATGTTCATGGTAAAATGAAATGGAACGTGGTGGCTTGTAATACAATAGTTTCCACTGTAAAAGAAGGCTTTCTTGGAGCCCATCCAAACAGTTCAGTTACTTGTCTAAAGCAAATGGACTAGAAGAATCATGTACGAAATAAGCGTTCTTTGCTTTCCTATACCTTCTTTATCCCATGTGTCTGTTAAAAGTCCTGAACTGTGTGCTCTTGCCTTAAGACAGTTTTAATTTTATTTGTTCCATTTAGTATATTGTGTGCATTGGTNAATGTACGAAATAAATGTTCTTTGCTTTCCTATACCTTCTTTATCCCATGTGTCTGTTAAAAGTCCTGAACTGTGTGCTCTTGCCTTAAGACAGTTTTAATTTTATTTGTTCCATTTAGTATATTGTGTGCATTGGTTGTTAACATAAATTGACCTTAACTTTCTATTATAGCACAAACTATGTTGTACACACCTTTACCGTGGTACTTGTCACATCTTTTAGTAATTACATGTTTTTTATCTATCTTCCCCACATAATTCTGAGTTTTTCCTGTGTAAGAGCCAGACTTCTTCATGTACGTCTTCGGTACATAGTAGGTAATCAATGTTGTAAGAAAATTAATGGAATAGTGAACACTTGAAGCTTAGAATTTGTTTAGAGCAAGATTTGATCCCTCTGTTGATAATACAATTTAAATTTGAGTAAAATTTCCATTTGTAACATTCAATAGCATGATATTTTGAATTAGTCTATCTAATAGTGCTATTAAATTCATTCTAGGCCTTTGTGTTTTAGGACACTACTTCTTAACACATATCTACACATGGTTTTAAAAATATGATGAATGAATATAACTCAAAGAACTAACTAGTTTTAACTAAGTTACCCAACAATGTTTATTAAGGAAAGAGAAAAGTTCCCAGTATAATCAGGAAGCTCTACTTTTCGTAGTGTAACTGTCTTATGCTTGTAAGTTTGTTCTGAAAAACACAGAGACAGAGTGAAGAAATCTAAAGTGATAATAGCTTATCTTAGGTCAAATTAAACTGTTGTTAAATCCCTTCCAAAATCCTATGGTATAAACAAAACATATGAGTTTTGCCTAATCTTTGCATTCAAATTGAAAAATATTTCCATTTGATAATATCTGAAATTTATATATATGTGTTGTTTATATGTATTAATATATAAACATAGACATATATGTACATATACCCATGCATATAAATATGTATGTATATGTGCACAGATATGCATATATATTCCTTAGTAGATCATAATTTAGATGTATGGTCTTAATTTCAGTATTTTTTCTATAAGATATAATGTTAATAGCATTATGCTATCATAAAAATTATGACTAGAATGTGGGAGATAAGGTTAATGGAGGGTTATTTTGCATTTGTACAGGAATGACCTCATTTTCATTATAAAAGGGATTACATATAGTTGAAATTTAGTGTAGTATAGTTGTGGCTCATTCAATAAATTATACAAGAAAATATTATTTCAAAGTCACATTCCTTTGAAAACCTGATACTATTGTTTTAACAGTTTTGAACAAAGATTGTAGCCCGACTACAAAGTTAAAAGTAAGACAATTATTTGTATAATAATTTATATAATATGTTTTGTATATATTATATTTCTATAATAATTTGTATAACAATATTATACAAGTGTTCACATTGATTCCCATTTGAGAACTTCCTTGCTGCTAAATTTTAGCTCCTAACATCTTTTTACAGTTGAGCTATAATAACTGATTAAAATAAAAGAGTTTCACCAAGTATTGGGTACTTTGGCTTGTTTTGATACAATTACATAATTCTGGACTCTAGGGAAGTGCGTGCATTCCACAAAGTAGGATCTGTGACTACAGGTAGGAGAACTAATGTATATAGATTATTGATTTTGAGTGAAGAATTTGAATTTGCACGCTTTTTAAAAGATAAATTCAGGATTATTCTTTGCCTTTTGAAGCAGTAATGCATTTGGTGTTTGTTGCAGTATCAGAAAAAAGAAAATGAATCATAGGTTTACACTGTATTCATAGAGTCAAGCTAATTTAATTAATGTTTTTATAATAAGACTTGCTTTCTTCCAACATGTTTTTGGTTGGGACTTTGAACTAAATGAAGATGTTTTATTGAAATTATGATTTCTAACAACAACTTTTTTTTTTTGGGATAACTAAGCTGAACGCGTCTGGACCATTGTTGTTTCTCTATAGGACGTTTACCCTTTCTCTGCACATACACACAATTTTTAAATTATATCAAGGGGTTCACAGAATCTTTTCCATGGATCATGGCTCTTGTTTCATAGATGTGATTCTTATTAATAGGTTTACCTGGATCATCTACCAATCTAGAACTCACAGCAATTTCCTTATGTATTTATCATTGCCTTCAACTTCTGAATCAAACATGAGTGAATCAAGAAAAGTTGAAATTCATTATACTCCCAGATACTCATCTTATCTTGTTCCTGGGTATGCAGTATTGGATCTATTGTAGCCTCCTCTTTGTGAATGAGTTTTGTTGTGGCTTTTTGTTTGTCTTGATTTTTTTTTTCTGTTTGCTTTTGGTTTTTCATTTTTGAGGCTGTTGGAGAAAAATGTTAGCTCCAAGAAAGCCACCAAACAACTCTTTTCTCATGGAAATCTCAAAATGTTGTTTCAATTATTGGTTCCATCTCTTCAAACAGCTTCAACTCAATGAAAAACTTTCAGGTTTCTGGAACTCCTGAGTATATCTCTGTTCAGGCTACAGTCAGTTTGAAGACTGCCCATTGTAATGTGCAGACATGGATGAATGNCAATTATTGGTTCCATCTCTTCAAACAGCTTCAACTCAATGAAAAACTTTCAGGTTTCTGGAACTCCTGAGTATATCTCTGTTCAGGCTACAGTCAGTTTGAAGACTGCCCATTGTAATGTGCAGACATGGATGACTGTGTCATGCTAAGATTTTTAATGATATTTTATAGCACTGAACTTCAGATAGAACCTTCTGGAATAGGACCGAATGCTTGTCTGACTAGAATTATATCAATAACTGAATGAGGTAGGAGATAAAGCAAGTGGCCTGCACTCTGTGGTTTATTTCTATTTTGTCAAATAATAGGATGTGATAAAAATAAAATGCTGTCACTGATGCCCTGGGTCTGGGATGTAGTTGAGAATGAAACCATTGATAGCCACCAGATTATCCATATGTACCAGTNTGGTTTTTCCTGTGGTCATGTATGGATGTGAGAGTTGGACTGTGAATAAAGCTGAGCACCAAAGAATTGATGCTTTTGATCTGTGGTGTTGGAGAAGACTCTTGAGAGTCCCTTGGACTGTAAGGAAATCCAACCAGTCCATTCTAAAGGAGATCAGTCTGGGTGTTCATTGGAAGGACTGATGTTAAAGGTGAAACTCCAATACTTTGACCACCCCATGTGAAGAGCTGACTCATTGGAAAAGACTCTGATGCTGGGATGCGTTGGGGGCAAGAGGAGAAGGGGACAGAGGATGAGATGGCTGGATGGTATCACCAGCTCTATGGACATGAGTTTGGGTGAACTCCGGGAGTTGGTGATGGACAGGGAGGCCTGGCGTGCTGGGATTCATGGGGTCTCAAAGAGTCGGACACGATTGAATGACTGAACTGAACTGAGCCACTAGCAATATATGCTAGTTAGGAAATCCTCTCAATTACATAGAGTTTTAAAGTTAGTAATGGAAACAAATTTAACTTTCATTACCAGCCTTTGTGTTCTACCATTTCTGGAAAGTTACTTAACCCTTCTGAAGTTCTCTTTCCTGATCTGTAAAATGAAGCTGTTCTACTGTCTTTCTCACATTTAGTGCTGCTGAAAAGATAGAAACAGACGGCAAAGCAGAGGAAACTACAGAATTTATATATTAAAAGAAAAGACTTGGTTTTCCAGTCTACTGGAAAGGAAGGGATCCCTTGGGGACTGGTTTTTGAATGGCAGGCTAGTTGTTTTTCTTTATATAGGATATACATCTGGGTTGAATTGGGAGTGAAAATGTTGATGATAATTATTTTTGGATGCATAGAATGCATCCAACACTTTAGTGCCTGAAAACCTCTTATGAATTTTGACATGTTATTCAAATTGAGAGTTTACATTTCCATGGCAGCACCTGGCTTACAGTAGGTGGTCCAGGGTCATTACGCTCAGCCTTTTTCCCAGTAGCCACCTTATTGAAGAAGGAAAAATAGAGAGGAGCATTAGAGCTGGCTTATCCAGATTGTTTGTGTACACTACGGTGATCAAAATCACCAGATACGCATGATAACGCTCAACTTCGTTCTGCCTATAAACAGTCAATGATCTTGTTAGTTGCAGCTGTACACCCAGTGGGAGCGGAAATCTTTGTTTATTGAATTTCCAGCTTCCAATCAACTGTGCAAGGAGCAACTGTGTTAAAATGAAAGTCAATACTCCTCCTCTTTTCCTTTCTTCACCTCTGTCTCATCAGAAGAAGGATTTGGGTTCTTAGATTGGTTGAAAATGTAGAGGATTTTATATAAAATTGAAGAGAATCTTAAATCTCAATATTTATCTCTGCTTTTTTTTTTTTTTTTAAGAAAAAGAGTGAATGTTATGGGCTGAATCTTGTCCTCCAAAATTCATATTTCAAAGTTCTGACCCTCCAGTGCCCCTGAATGAGACTATATTTGGAAATAATGCTGTTAAAGAGGTAATTAAGTTAAAGTGAGGTCTTTAGGGCAACTTCTAATCCCAAACAATTGCTGTCCTTATAAAAAGGACAGGTGGACACAGACTTTCATGTACACAGAGAAAAAAGCTGAGAGAAAACAGTAAGAAGGAAGCAAGTTAGAGATCTCAGAACTTAGAACTGCAGGTAACTTGACCTTGGACTTCTAACCTCCAGAACTGTGAGAAAATACATTTCTGTGGTATTTTAAGTCACTGTAGTATTTTGTGATGGCAGCCTGAGCAAATAGATACATAGTGTTTTCCTTAATTGGATTGGCAAACCATGGCAATCGTACTAGAAAAATTGTTTTATCTATGTATCTATCAAAAGAATGGATTCTCTCATCATCACCTCCAGCAAGCATAGACCATCAGCTCAACTGTCCACCAGAATGGGAGGAAGAATGTACATGACCTGCTCTTTTACGAGAATCCTTGCATTAACTTTAGAAACCGCACATGGGGGTGAGGTTTATATAAATGCAGGAGACCTGAGTTCAATCCCTGGGTTGGGAAGATCCCTTGGAGAAGGGAATGGCTACTCACTCCAGTGTTCTGGCCTGGAGAATTCCATAGACAGAGGAACCTGGCAGGCTAGAGTCCCTGGGGTCTCAAAGAGACATACATGACTGAGTGAATTTCACTTCACTGGATAGTATAACCTCCTTGCATTCAGCAGTTCTTTCAGGAGATGAAGATTCCAAGAAGGAATTCCAAGTTCTAAAAGAGTATTGTTTAGCCAGAATACTAGGATCTGCCTCACAAATAAAGATCATCTCAAAGACTCACTAGAATTCCTAAAACTTGCTTTGCAGGGATCTTTTCCTCCTGAAGTGGGGCAGGGATAAGAAATTTACATCTCTTGGAATATACAAAACCAAGGGGATAAGAAATTTACATCTCTTGGAATATACAAAACCAAGGCTATTTATCAAAAACCTATTCACTGTTCATATGAATTTACTATTTACTGTGTGGTACTTATGAAGAGAGATCTCAGGTTAAAAAAAGGAGAAAGAAAAAATGAAAGTTTGTTAATTTGATTTATTGCTGTACAGCAGTGGCAATAGTTAGGGATGGTATGGTGGAATATTTATGAGCAAGTAAGAAAGACTTTGAACTTTGTCATGGTTGGATGCTATCACTATAATCTCCTTTAGAACTTATGTTGCCTAAATATTGCTTTCCTTGCCATAGAAATAATAGCAAATAGGCAAAGTAACAGTCCCTGTAAAAAAGAATACTGGTAATATACACTATATGCTGTTAGCATAAAGGGGAAAAGAGTAGGCACCTTGTAAACTGTCACATAGAGAGAAATTAGTATATGTTAACCACTATTATTGTTTATGGCATTTACTTTCAACATATTCTTTCAGTGGAACAGTTTTTAAGTTAAACAGACATTTTATGTTGACTGATTGTTAGACACCATTGTGATTATCCCTCATTATGAGAAATATTATATCTGTAGCATGAGGGTTATTGCTAGGATGAGACAAGACCGAAAAGTCCCTGAGATAGCAACATCAGCTGCACATTTTAAATAAACTCAAAGTAATCCTACTTGAAGCCCGTAAAGCTAAGTTTCTATCTAAAACACAGAGCCTTTAAGTACTAATATTAGCTTCATCCTTCAGAAGGTGAAAGCTGAAAAGTTTAGAATTCANTAGCAACATCAGCTGCACATTTTAAATAAACTCAAAGTAATCCTACTTGAAGCCCGTAAAGCTAAGTTTCTATCTAAAACACAGAGCCTTTAAGTACTAATATTAGCTTCATCCTTCAGAAGGTGAAAGCTGAAAAGTTTAGAATTCAAACCAGGTTTCAAAGGGGCTGAAATCAACAGGGCTTGGTAAAGTAAGATACTTAAATGACTTCACCTAGAGTCTCTAAATCAGTGATTTTCAGTCCCTACTGTGCATCAGGATTTCCTGAAGAAATTTAAAGTTATCAATATGGGAGCATCACCTGCTGACTCAGACTCTCCAGGGATGAGTAAATTTCCAAAAGCCCCATTAGTGATTCTGAAGTGCATACCACCTGTGTTGATTACCATGATTCTAAATAGACTCCCCAGATGGGTCCCAAAATGTCCTGTGTGAAATGGTGTACTTTTAACCTTTTTTATTTTCAACTGATCTCTTTGCCAGTGCCACAATTGTAAGTTATATAAATTCTAAATCAGTCTTGAAAATTTATGGCATTTTTGCAAAAGAATGCTTATTTATGTTTTCATTTTTAAAATATATAATATTTAATATAATTTCATGGTGAATTTTAAAGCTCTGGCATAAAATCATAGAAATATACAATCAGATGCACCTGTTTCTTCTATAATATCAGAATCACAAAATGATTTGCTTTGTACTTAATTTAGGAAGCATCATGATTTTTTTTTCAAGTATTCTTGGGTTGAAGGACTGTGATGCAATGTGAACCCATGATCTTCCTGTATCTCATTTGCAAGTACTTTTGGCTGCAATAGTTAATGGTATTATTTTCTCATTGTAGAAAGACATGGACTAGATAGATACTATAACAATTCACTCACCAAGTAGAAAGCATTATGTCTGAAGGACCTCACCATCTGATAGGATGGAACCTAGAATAAAAGTCTCTCTCCCCAGAAAGGCATTCTTACCATTTCTTGTACTGTATGGAAAATCAGTGATACAGTAAAGGGCAGGATCCTTTGCTGACTAGGAAGCTTCATACCACTCTCTTAAAAGACTCAATTTCTCTTCTTTCAATTGACTTGCTGTCCGTATGTAATTTCATCTCTAGATGGAAGAGGAACAGGGAAAGCAATGATGATTTGAAGAAGGGAGTTTATGAAAGCAGTGATTACAGAAAGTTAAATATGTTCCAGGAGATAGCAGGGAGTCTTTTACACTTTCTAGTATACAGACCTACCGTTATTATTATTATTTTTATTGAAGTTCATTCTATATTCCCCTACCTTCCTTTCAGTTTACAGTTGTACTCCCATTGGAAGCAAACTTAATAGATGAAAATTCAGACTTGCACACATTATACCTTAAGGTACAATTATTAGTTTTACATAAAAAGTTCCTCACAGGTCCCAATCGACACCTCATTTAAACACAGTAGCTTCCTAGAGATCATGTTTGTACTTGACTACATTGAAATAACGTTAATGTATGAAGTACCACTGACTAATATTGTATAATATTTGAGTTATAATAACTCCAAACAAGTTTTGATACGTATTTATCAAGAACCAAGATGATGTATGTTGTTGAATTTAGATATGAAGTTGAACATATTTCTTAGGTTAAGAGAATTATCATAGTCTATCTAATGATACATAACAAGTTTTGAGAAAAAATTACTCAACTCCCCCCACTCCCTGCCATGACAGTATGCTCTCAAGATTGGAATTGTGTAATAGAAGCTGTGCATGGCATTGAAGATCAAAAATGGGAAGGCCTTAGGATAAAGGCAAAATTTAAATTGGCCTTTGACAGAGAGGAAATTAAGAGTGATGCATATGTGTGTGTTGAATAGAGAGGAAGTGATTCATGCCCTGAAATCCAACATTTTTAAGTGAATTTTATATCAACCAGTGTAAGGCAATGGGACAAGATGGATGTTAGTGCCAAAGCAATTTTCCATTGACTTCTGTCTCAATCATATTCCACTGGGGCAAGATTCAAAGCCTTTCTTCTTCTTCTTCTTTTTTTTTTTCATCTTTGAATGAGGTTAATAAGCTTGGCTTAGAGAGTCATAAGGATTTCATAAAATACCTAAGCAGTCTGAAAGTCACTCAGTCATGTTCGACTCTGTGTGACCCCATGGACTATACAGTCCATGGAATTCTCCAGGCCAGAATACTGGAGTGGATAGCCTATCCCTTCTGCAGCGGATTTTCCTGACTCAAGAATCGAACTGGGGTCTTCCGCATTGCAGGCAGATTCTTTACCAACTGAGCTATTAGGGAAGCTCCAAGCAGATATACCTAAGCATAGGATTTTATAAGTGTCTGTGACTTCCTTTTCTACTCTCAGTACCTTTAGCAATATTGTATTCACTATAACACATGATTAACTTGATGAAGTATTTAGATGGTGCCTTGGGAACTGTTGGAATAGGACTTGACTATAGCAGTTTATATTTTTAAAATTTATTTTACAAAGTCACATTGGAAAATGTGCTCCACAGTTTTACTGAAATACCATATTAGCTATTCTACAAATGTAGAAATGGACTATCTCCATGTGTTCAAAACCTGTCAAATTCTTACTTCTCATCCTGCAAACAAACAAATTATGTTTAGATTTGCCATTGCCCCTTCAGCAGCTCAAATCACCATGAATTGTTCAGACTCTTAGGAGGAGGATTATAACGGTTTATTTATGTATGCATATAATCCCTGCATCGAATGCAGACCACATACTTGTCTGCCTGAGCTAATTTTTATTGATATATTTTTTTGTCTTGCTCCTAACTCTGCTGCTCAGATTTTAATTCCTGACAATGCATTAGTGCCAAATGGCACTATTAGTGCTGTTAGGAGTTGAGTTTTGCTGAAATATTCAATGCCTGGTGTGTCTATCCTCCAGAANAATTTTTATTGATATATTTTTTTGTCTTGCTCCTAACTCTGCTGCTCAGATTTTAATTCCTGACAATGCATTAGTGCCAAATGGCACTATTAGTGCTGTTAGGAGTTGAGTTTTGCTGAAATATTCAATGCCTGGTGTGTCTATCCTCCAGAAAAGAGAACAATCCGATCTTCTTCATTGGTTGTGACTTTACTTGAAGTGTGGTTCTTAATTTAAGACACTTTGGGGTTGCAAAAGGAGATAACGGAGTATTTAGACTGTGGAGGATTTATAAAGAAGGGTAAAATTGAAGCCCTTTTAAAATGTCTAAATCTGTGAGGTTCACTTTGAAAAATAAGTTTCCCAACATTATGTATACTCTCAAAGCATATTTAAATTACTTCAACAGCTGCAATAATAAAACGACACTGGAAAGCAGGAACATGAAATACATGAGGCAAAGTAAAAGGGCAGAGTAATGAGATCAATCATGCCAAGAGGATAATGAAAGACAGACCTACAGAGTCTACTCGGGGAAAAGAGACATGGAAGCAGATATTTATAGCACACTGGAAGAGATGTTGATAGAATTTTGCACAAAGTGCTATGGGAAAACGGAAGGAAGCAACATTAATTGTGCTAGAGATGGGAGGGGAATGAGGATAAGAAGAGAAAGCTTTATTTAAATCTCTGTTGCTTTCAAAACAGCAGATTTCTCAGTTATTCCCAGCACAAAAATACTTGGTGTGACCTTTTAAATGTATGGCACGAAACCCTGACCTTCAGCTATTTAATTCCGTGTTGTAAAGTGATCCTGCAACAGTGCATTTCTCTGTTCCCCTGAAGGAGCCCATTAGTCATATATGTGGAAATGCCATATATGTAGAAATGGATGGTCTATGTTTCTTTTCTTTAAAAAAATATTTTAGATATTTATCTAGCTATTTGGCTGCCCTAGGTCTTAGTTGCAGAATGCAAACTCAGTTTTGGTATGTGGGATTTAGTCCTGTTACCAGGGATGGAACCCTAGCCTCCTGCATTGGGAATGAGGAGTCTTGGCCAATGGACCACCAGGGAGTTCCCTGTCTGTGTGTGTTTCAAATTTGTGAATTTCCTAGCTGGTGGGTAGACAGGCAACTAGAGACTGGAAGATGTGGAAAGTACTCCCCATCTTTTGTGCTGGGGAATGAGAGCAGGTTCTGAAATGATAAGCACAGTTGATCCTGAAGATGAGATCCCTCTTCTTGGCAGTTCTACCCAGGATAAGGGCTTGTGAGGAGAGGCAGAATGATAATATTGTAATTCTCATCCAAGTCAGGTTGCAGACATGGCTCTTTAAGGAGAGCCTGGATGTATTCATCAGGTTAGAGGAAAAAGAATCTTTTATATTATAGCCCACAGAAAGCAAATCCTGTATGTCTAATGGTCAGAAAATTCAACTTGAAGAATATGCAGGTAGCTTTTTCTGGCCCTTTTATGTCTCACCACTCTGTGTATTATGGGATGACTAAGGGGAGTGAGTCCAAAGCACAAGTGGCAGATAATTTCAAGTTATTCGCCAAACTAACTTTAAAACCAATACCTTTTAAAAAAAAAGTGATTTTGAAACTGAGAATCTCATTAAAGCTTGGGAATGTGGGGAAAAACCCTCTCCTACCATAAGTGAGTTTAAAGTGTTGCCAACTNTGTGAGTCTGAGTGAACTCCGGAAGATGGTGATGGACAGGGAGGCCTGGCGTGCTGTGATTCATGGGGTTGCAAAGAGTTGGACACGACTGAGCGACTGACCTGAAGCTAATTAAGCAGATTGTAAACTTCTAGTTGCTGTTGACTGTTGCTACTCACATGTCCAGTTTTTTTATATATGATGGATACAGTTTTGAAGGTTGGTTATTGGATAGAGGGTTTTAAAATGTATATAAATGGTTAGAAAATTATTACATTAACTCCTGCCAAGTTTTCTTTCTTTCTTATGATATTAGCTGAAGTGAAAGTGAAACTGTTACTCTCTGAGTTGTGTCTGAATCTTTGGGACCCTATGGACTGTAACCCTCAAGGTTCTTCTGCTCATGGAATTCTCCAGGCAAGAAATATTGAAGTAGGTAGGTATTCCCTTCTCCAGAGGATCTTCTCGACCCAGGGACTGAATGTGGGTGTGCAGTATTGCAGGCAGATTATTTACCATCTGAGCCACCAGGGGAACCCTACATTCTACCAATTACTCTATTTATATACTTAGTATATTCCCAGCTAGTATTTAAAATACTACAGGCAGATAGCAACATTTCTTTATACTTAAGCCTCAGCACACTATACCAAACACAGTGTCTGCACTTAGTAGATACCAAATGACTTGTTGTCAAATGAAAATTGAATGACTTTAAAAAATAATTAGTGTGATAGATATATAGGAAGCCTAGTACAGAATGAGCATGGGGAAGGCTTTCAATAAACATGAGTTGAATGAATGTGTGAGCCCTAACTTTTGCCTTTAAATAGCTGTGAGACATAGTGAAATCATTCCCCACCCCTTTGGAGATTCATTTTTTTCTTGTCAATAATATAAGGTATTTGGATTTATGGTTGGTTTTCTACCTACTTCAAACTCTAGGGATGTACTTCAGTACTTCCACAAGAATAAAGTATTTTCTTAGCCAATGATAGGTACCTAAAGTGCTGTAGATTATGTTGCGACTAAGATAGATATTCTTTAAAAGGAAGAGCTCCATGCTAAAAAATATTGGTGTAAATTACAGTGTGGAAATTTGCCTCTTTAAATCAGTTTGAACTCATGCAATTTAAAAGTCCATCCTGCTGTTATTATAATAACACAGGAAATGAGGAAGAGGTCCTGCTACTCCAGAAGCCACATTCAAATGAATTTGACATTAATTTCATAGGAATGTTGGAGATAGTAATTAATTGCAAAGGCATATAATAGTTCCTTTACTACAGATAGAGAGAAATGTATGTTCATCTGTTATGCATAAGACAAGCTTAAGAGTAATAATTTTTAAGAGATTAGAATAAAATATTTTATTTCTCTCTTTTCCTTACTCCATATTCTTTATTTATTTAAGATAGCATGATGAACCATTTTGTTGCATTTCTTCTTTGATAAACTCTTGGGTATACTATGGGCTTGTTTTTCTCAGGTCAGTTAGATTGGCAGTTTGGAAGGTAAAATATTGTTGCTTTGATTGATCTGTTGAAATATAAAGATGGCTATTGGTTGGTGTTTTTTAAGCTCTAAAATAAAAAATACTGAGCCTGAGATGTTTATCTGTGACTTAGTAATAATCACAATAATAACAGTAGTAAATAATAGTAGTAATATTTATACTAATTAAAAGCTCTATTTAATTTTATTTGCTGCTTACCATGTTAGGCACTGGGCTGGCATTAAATTTTACATGTGCAATTCAATGTATTCCTTATGGCAGTGCTGTAGGACATGTTCCATTATTGCAGAAGAGGAAAATGAACACTTTTCCCAAGGTTAATATTTAGTACACGGTGAGTCAAGACTCGATAAACTTCTAGTCTAATAGAAATGCAAATGAAAGGCCATGCATAGAATTCACACAAGGTAGCATGAGTACTTTATCTGAGACACGTACAAGGATGAATTTCTAAGATTGCTCATCCATGTATTGATTCATTTGTTTATTTGTACAGCCATGCTCTCAATGTTCACAATATTATTTTTATCCAGAATTCCTGAGCTGGCATGTCCTTAGAAGCCTTCCAGTACTTTCCATTGTTAGAATCCCTTTTTATAGCATCCCTGAGAGCTATAGAACCCTGATTCTGAGTACTTTTACTGATAAACAGGCTTCCTGATGGCAAGGAATATCTGCTGTTCAGTTCCGACAGTTGGGACTTGAGACAAACTAGATTTCCCTGTAACTTTCATTCTTGGTTTTGCCTAATAAGGCCAGTTAAAATTTTATGATCATATTTTTCAACAAGGTAACACTTCTTTGAGGCCACTATTTGACCCTTTCTCATCACCAAGTCTTCTGACAGGGTTAATTAACATCTCAATGTTTTTGTGAGGTTAGAAAAGGACAATCATGCAAAGTATTTAGGAATGTGACCAACACATAATAAGTGTTCTGTAAATAACAAATGATAGTAATAGTGCTAGATATTGACTTGGCCAAAAAGTTCTTTGGGTTTTACCATATGATATTATGTATGTTCATTTGGGTTTTTCCATATGTTATACATGTGATGTCTCATANGTAAATAACAAATGATAGTAATAGTGCTAGATATTGACTTGGCCAAAAAGTTCTTTGGGTTTTACCATATGATATTATGTATGTTCATTTGGGTTTTTCCATATGTTATACATGTGATGTCTCATAACATCATATTGAAAAGCCCATATGAATTTGTGGCCAACCCAATATTTACTGGATTAGATTTTGTTTATGGAATTCTTCTTCGCTTGGTCGACCACATTTTGTCTATAATTGGCTTTCCTGAAGGCTCAGATGATAAAGAATTTGCCTGCAATTCAGGAGACATAGGTTTCATTCTTGGGTCAGGAACATCCCCCAGAGATGGAAATGGCAACCCATTGCAGTATTTTTGTCTGGAACATTCCATAGATAGAAGAGTTTGGTGGACTACAGTCCACGAGTCAAAAGAGTTAGACAAAACTGAGCGACTAACACAATGTTTAGCTGTAAATACTAGCTTTCCTTAAATATGTACTGCTAATACAACACAGTGCTTCAGGTTCACTGGTATAGCTCATTAAATTGAGCCATATCAATTGAACTTTGGTTTAGTGATTGACTTTGTTGATAGGGTCGTTGGCAGTGCCCACTTTTGCATTCACAGTCACTGGATTCTGCCTCGTTAAGTGATTATATGTAATGTCCTTTAAAAAGCCTAAACCATTGCCCGACTTTCTGACTGCACATTAGAAAACAGCAGTAATAAAAAGAAAAAAAGGGAAAGATTGAAACTCATTGTAAAAAGTAAATAGAGGCAATTTCAGTGATATTCCCTTATATAATAAAGAGGGGTGGACAATAAGCAAATGTAGTTAAAGCCTGACCAGTCATCATAACAGGTCCTCCATTCAAAGACTGAATTTGCCCTTTTCACTGGGCATATCAATACTTCATTTATTAGCATAATCGAATTGTAATAAAACAAAAAGAGTTCACTACAGACTAGACAAAGCCAGACAGTTGACTAAAAGATGCTAAAATGTGCAGCTCCCTAGAGCCTAAAGTCCCTTTTAAGGTCGATTTTGAATGACTTTCCAGTCAGGGATTCTTCCAGGAGGAAATGCATCTTTGTCTGAGGTTAGGTCAAGAGCAGGTTTCCCAAGCCTCTAGAGAACCTTAACAAGAAATCTTTGAGGCAAAGCCTAGACAGAGGGAGTCACCAGATCCTCAGAAGTGGGGACGGATAGACTTCCCATCACTCTGGACAGCTGCAACACTTTTCAAGCAAAGAATATGCCAACAATCATTCTCTCCTGATCTGTCTGTATGTGGTGGGCACAGCAAGCTCTGAGGTTCTGAAGGTGCCAGCTAAGAAGCAGTATCCACAGGCTGGAACTCCAGCAGTGCCCAGTGCCACCTAAGTATCTTTTCATCATCCTGTAGGTTGCTTTTGGAAGGCGGGGATGTTCTAGTATTTAACTGCTCATTTTATGGAATAATAGCATTTTCAGGCTATATGGGATCGTATATCATCTAATCTAATCACCTCATTTTTCAGTCACAAAACTAAGAGTGAGAGAGAGGGGCTAATCCAGAGTTACTCAGCTAGTCAATGACAGACAACAGGGAAACCTGTAGTAATTTGTGTGGCCTCNTTGCTTTTGGAAGGCGGGGATGTTCTAGTATTTAACTGCTCATTTTATGGAATAATAGCATTTTCAGGCTATATGGGATCTTATATCATCTAATCTAATCACCTCATTTTTCATTCACAAAACTGAGAGTGAGAGAGAGGGGCTAATCCAGAGTTACTCAGCTAGTCAATGACAGACAACAGGGGAACCTGTAGTAATTTGTGGGCCTCTTTTAGCTTCTCTTTCCAAATCTAGAAAATGGAAGTAAGGGTTGCTGAAGCTCAAGCTCCTATACTTTTCCCACCAGATGCAAAGAGCTGACTCACTGGAAAGGATTCTGATGCTGGGAAAGATTGAGGGCAGGAGGAAAAGGGGGCAACAGAGGATGAGATATTTGGATGGCATCAAAACTCAATGGTCATGAGTTTGAGCAAACTTTGGGAGATACTGAAGGAAAGGAAAACCTGGCTTGCTTTAGTCCATGGGGTCACAAAGAGTCGGACATGACAGCAACTGAACAGCAAAGAAGGGGAGATCTACACTGCTTCTCTACAGTAGAGATCTATACTATTTCTTTACTACTTTTTATTCTAATAGTTGACTTATGTAATTTTTAATCTTAGATTCTTAACTTCCAATGTGACTTTTCCACTTTGCAATGATCAAGAAGTTTTTGCAAAAATGATCCTTTTGGTGTCTACATGATGCTGTTTAAACACTCTGATGAAGGCTAATATTTTGAAGGCTCATATTTTGCATTGTGTACAGATACATACTTGGATTAAACATTTTGAAAATGTACCCTGCTTTGGAATATGATTGATAATTCATTGCATCCTATTGCTCTTTGTGACCCATGGACCGTAGCCTGCCAGGCTTCTGTGGCCATGGAACTTTCCAGGCAGTAATTCTGGAGTGGGTTTCCATTTTCTCCTCCATGGTAAATTCCTAAGCCAGAGATCAATCTCACATCTCACACTGCTTCTGCAATGGCAGACAGATCTTTTGCCACTCAGTCACCTGGGAAACCCCCCATCAGATTAATATGCATAGCCAAAAGTGAACTAAGCATGTTACTGGAAAATAAATCAATCTGTTCACGTGTTTGTTGGGATTCACATATCAAAGAAATACCGTCTAGCCTGGTTAAGGTCCCCCACCTTGACACACAATATAGGCACTTTCTGAATTTTTCCAATTTTATTATTAAGTGTTGACAAAAGATTCTGTTTCTATCAGCTGAGGTTTCTAGCTGAAAGAAAGCAGCTAACAAGAGGTTTATGTAAGCACAATTAGGAACAAACAAGATCTAGAGAGCCAGCACATTAGGAAGATGGTTGAGTGCTTTCTGTCCCTTTAGCAGGCCTTGTCTCAGAGGTCACTGAATTCCACCTTAATAGTATCAGATATGTAATTGGTTGTCTGAACTCTCTACTTTCCCTTGGCATGTTGTATATTTACATTGACTTGAGTCACTCACTTCTTTAAAGATAAATATGAAACAGAAATAAATCATGTGCAATATTCTTCTCTTTTTGATATGTTCAACTCAAATAAACATTTACTAAAATACTAGGTTACAAAGTAGTGGACCATACTCTGGGAGGAGCATATGGATCATGAAACTTCATCCTAGGAATCCTCAGTTTTCCTTTAGACCAATTGATTTGGAAGGGAGGCATAATAGCCAAGTATGGGGCTGGGCAAAATGTTCATTTGGATTGTTCCATAGCAACTTATGAACCTGAAAAATCTTTTTGGCCAACCCAGTACAAGGCAGGCTGAGCTTAAACATCCTAGATCTGGAAATACCATGTTAGAGATCTCAAAGAAATAGAAATCAGCTTTGCTGTGAAGGGAGTTAAGAAGGCTTCATGAAAGGGAGAATGTGGAACAAAATCTCTTGCACGTGGAGGCCAGTGGACAGCTCGAGACTAAGTCATTTTTATATTGTAGGTCTATAAATTGGGGAGTAAAAACAAAGAGACATAGGTTAGTGTAATTTGACTAACACAGTCAAATTATGAGAATAAAAATCTCATTCTCTGGAATNTAGAAATCAGCTTTGCTGTGAAGGGAGTTAAGAAGGCTTCATGAAAGGGAGAATGTGGAACAAAATCTCTTGCACGTGGAAGCCAGTGGACAGCTCGAGACTAAGTCATTTTTATATTGTAGGTCTGTAAATTGGGGAGTAAAAACAAAGAGACATAGGTTAGTGTAATTTGACTAACACAGTCAAATTATGAGAATAAAATCTCATTCTCTGGAATTCAAGCTAATACTTAAAGTTTGAATGGGATTGTTTGAGGGAGAACACAGCAGCGCCAGTGTTTTAGCTGTTGCTTCTCTCAAACTTGGATTTTTTTTTTTTTCTCCATTGGGCCTAGTTTATTGGAAACTTCAGGAGAAATGATCACCTTTTGTATAAATGCCTCCCCTTAGCCTAGGGATATGGCATTTCAGAAGGTACATGAGTCAGAGAGGGGAGAGAAAGGATTTCAAACTGCCCTTAAAATGTGTTGCTATATCAAGTCATTTAGCCATTGAGTGATCCTTCTGTACAACTGTAACACTCAGATGTGATAAGGAAGTTCATTTCTCTAACTTGCCTGAATTTAAATTCCTTTGTAAATGAATTTTGCCATGATAGTTACTTTAAAGTGTTTGTTGGTCATAAAGAAGAAGCTTTTTTGTATCTCTTTGTGATTTAAAATAATAATTCTACAACCCTTGTCTGATTGCTAATTGCCCTAGCTGGTATCATTGCCTGGGTAGAATGGGATTGGGGTGATATCTCAGATTACTATAATCAATGCCATGTGAGTATCAAGTGCAGACAGAAGTGAGGATAATCAAAGAATAATAGCCACTATCAAATCCAAGAGCAAGTTTGGGGCCACAGGAGGTGAAATACACTGAAAATTCAAAAGTCCTCAGGATCATATCAAGAAACAGTTAGACAGAACAGAAGAATTACAGTGTGAGGTGTTTTGTTCTTACTGGTTATTGATTATGTTGGCTGAGATTGGCTTAAAGCAACAAGGAAGTATTTGAAAATGGTAGCTCAGCTGATAAAGAATGTGCCTGCCATGCAGAAGACCCCAGTTCAACTCCTGGGTCAGGAAGATCCCCTGGCAAAAGGAATGGCAACACACTCCAGTATTCTTGGGCTTTCCTTGTGGCTCAGATGGTAAAGAATATGCCTGCAGTGCGGGAGACCTGTGTCCAATCCCTGGATTTGAAAAGATCTCTTGGAGGAAGTCGTGGCAACACACTCCAGTATTCTTGCCTGGAGAATCCCCATGGACAGAGGAGCCTGGTAGGTAGGCTACAGACCATGGGGTCACAAAGAGTCAGACACAACTGAGCGACTAAGCACGCACGTTGCCCACCCATTGAAAATACTCTCTTCAGAGCACAGTTGAACATGTGAAGCTGGGGCTGTTATATTATCATCCCACTGTGTCTGTAGGTTCCACATCGGAAGATGTGACCAACTATGGGTCAAAAATATTCAGAAAAAAAAAATTCCAGACAGTTTCAAAAAGTAAAACTTGAATTTGCCACTCTAGGAACTGTTTACATAACATTTACATTGTATTTACAACAATTTTCATAGCATTTACACTGTATCAGGTATCATAAATAATCTAGAGATTATTTAAAATATACAGGAGGATGCCTGCAGGTTATATGCAAGTACTACACCATTTTATATGAGTGACATGAGCATCTGAGGATTTTGTTATCACTGGGGGTCCTATAACCAATCTTCCCATGGATACTGAGGGTCAACTGTATAAACATCAGATCCTTTTGCATTTCACTGAGCAAAGTGATGGACTTCTCCTGTGGTTCAGTGATAAAGAATCCATCTGTAAGGCAGGAACCACAGGAGATGAGGGTTTGATCACTGGATTGGAAAGACTCCCTGGAGAAGTAAACGGCAACCCACTCTTGTGTTCTTGTCTGGAAAAACCCATGGACAGAGGAGTCTGGAAGCTACAGTCCATAGGGTCACAGAGTCAGACCCAACTGAAGCAATTTAGCACACATGAGCAAAGTGATACACCACCGGTGTTAAAATGTGTTCTAAACTTATCTGAATTAAAATCCAAGAAAACAATAGACAAGGGTGACCCNAAGTGAATCAGTTATACATCCATCCCTCTGTTTTGAACTTCTTTCCCATTTTAGGTCACCACAGAGCACTGAATTCCCTTCCTATTACAGTAGGTTCTCATTTGTTATCTATTATACATAGTGTCATATCTATTTTATACATGATATCAATAAGTGTATCCGTTTGTGGAGGTCATCCAGTCCCACCTAACTGTGAGGACTATGGCAAGGAGGCAGATCAGAGGTCTGGCCTTCTCATGTCTGAGAAAGAAAAGAATTAATAGATACTGGTGAGTGCTGTTGATACATCACAAGTTTTGAGAGAACACAGATTACATTTTTAAAGTCATCTCCAGTGAGAGCTGTGCAGTTCTGTGAGGAAAACAATAATTATAGGGGAATATTTAGGGTCTTATTACAATTTGGCAGAGCCTGTGGCTCAAGCCAACAACTGCTGGTTCCCTTTGGAGAATTTCTTTCTCGTTTGAAATAACTAACTTGAGATTTTAAAATTCCTTGTGTTCTCTTGTCTTCATGCCGTTCACTTTGTTTTCTTCAATAGAGGTAAAAACATGCTTAAAAATTAAGCCTGGGTCTTCAAAATTTCTTTCTGGAGCTAGTGGGCTCATGTCAACTGCTATTTCGTTGCTGCTGGAAACCAGGAAGGGCAGGATGAAGACATGTTCCCTCATGGCCCCTTTGTTGTTGCAGCTGGGTAGATGCTCTATATATCTCAACATTTATGACTCGAATCATCAAATATGGTTACAATTTTCTGGCATTTACCATATTCTACAAACAGCAAGGTTTAAGGAGAGATCTATACTGTGTAGTGAAATAAGAGAAGAAAAAATAAAAAATGCAAATAAGGCCATGCAAGTATGTTTAGACGTAACAGCATGAAGGGTCCATGGTGTTGGGTTGAAGATGACACGTTGCTGGGAAGTCTAGTTACTTTCTTTTGGCTTGATAATGAATTTCTCTTAGAACTCTTTTACATAAAAATAACTGAAAGCCAAAATATTCATGTCATGTTGATGTATAAGGAAAGGGAGAATAAGCATCTGTACTGTTTTACAAAAGTTTTTATCAGGGTGAGAGCAATGTTTACTGTTTGTAACTGCTTCATACTGTTAGGTACCTTGTCTGTAGACTTAAATATTTGGATTTTCATTATCAAATGTTTCCTTTCTACAATTGCTTTCTGTGCCTTGATTTTGAACTTTCATTGACTTTAAGTGATAGCCATATAAGGAATTTTTGTTAGGGTCTCTAAGTAAATATTTTCAATCAGTCTGGAGAGGAGCTGTGATGACTTTTCAGATTTTGAAGATAAACTAGAAAGGCAAACTGTGACAATTACATGAATAATAATGATAATAATATAATCATGAACATTAATTGGGCATTCATTATAATCTAAGTATTAGGCTAAGTGTTTCACAAGTACCTTTTCATTTAGTCTGCATAATTATGAGCGGCAGGGGCCATTATTAGCCCCATTTTAACCAGAAGTTTGGGTTTCCCAGGTGGCTCTAGTGGTAAAAAAAACCATGCCTGCCAATTCAGGAGATAAAGGACATGGGTTCAATCCCTGGGTTGGAAAGATACCCTGGAGGAGGACATGGCAACTCACTCAATTATTCTGCCTCACTTCAAGAACAATTGGCAAAGTCTGGAAATACCTTGTTGTCATGACTGAGTGAAAAATGCTAGTCACTTAGTTGTGTCTGACTCTTTGTGACCCCATGGACTGAACCAGACTCTTCTGTCCGTGGACGCCTCCAGGCAAGAATACTGGAGTAGGTTGCCATTTCCTTCTCCAGGGAATTCTTCTGACCCCGGGACTGAACCTGACTTTCCTTCATTGCAGGCAGACTCTTTATCTACTGAGCCACCAGGGAAGATTGAGAGGAGTGGTAAAGATATGCTAACCGTCCTGCAATGCATAGGGCAACACAAGTATTATCCAGACCAAAAACTTCATATCACCAAGGTTGATTTGTACAAGAGAGTCCTCTCTTGTTAGATAACTGAACTTACGTAACTAAAACCTCAATCTTTGGAGTCAGTAGACCTGGGGTTCAATTCTGGCTTAAGGCTTGACTTTGAGAGTTCAAGCTTTGTTGGGAAAATCCCCTGGAGGAGGGCATGGCAACCCACTCCAGTAGTCTTGCCTGGAGAATCCCCATGGACAGAGGAGTCCAGGTGGCTATGGTCCATTGAGTCGTAAAGAGTTGGACATGACAGAGTGACTATGCACAGCACAGTGCATGCCTTAGTTTAATTGCTTATCAATTGGAATAATAATACTTACCCTACAGATTGTTCTGAAGATGAAATGAGAGAACATATACAAAGTGATTAGCATCATACCTAGCATTCACTGATGATCAAACATTTTAGCTGAAAAAATGATGAACTTTGGTTAAATAGTCCAAAGAGACTATTGAGACTTTTGAGACCCTCAAAGACTGCTGTTGACCAGGTGTTTGAAAGAACTGCCTCTAGATCAGGCAACTTTTTATTTTAAGTCTTATTTGGGTGATCTTGAGCAAATGCCTTAGAAAAGTCTGTGCCTCATTTCCTGTATCTATCAGATGAGGGTATAAGGAGTATGTATCTTCTAGAATTTCTAGAGTTTAGAGGTTTAAATGATAGTATAAAGATAAAGTACTTAGAACAGTGTCTATGACTTAGAAGCAGACAGTTGTTAACACTTATTATTCATTTACTTAATATTGTCAGATAAAGCATAACATGTATATTCATTTTCTAAGTAACTAAACCTTACCATTTAAAATACCAGCCCACTTTTTTAAAAATACAGAGTGATGAAAATTGTTTTAAAGTTATAATTTAAAGTCCTTTGCTTTTTTCAAAAAAAATAAAACTAAATACTCTTTATCATTTCATTGTTCAGTCAGGAGCTTTGTCATCAAGGCTTTGTTTCTTATACTGTATTAAGACATATGAAGCTTTTAAAACTATTGGTGTATGAGGATTTTTCTTACTGTAGGCTACTGGACTGTTTCATTCTTTTCTCTACTTTTTAAAAAAATATTGTTTTCTGCTTCCTTCCTATCAAAATAGCCACTATCTTACTCTTGTAGTTTCTACCTTTTCTTGACTTTTCTAAGTATTGCATTTGATTAGTTGCTAAATATTTATTGAACACACTCTATGCTATGCTCTCTAAGATATATTAGTGACCCAAACTAAACAATCATTTCTTGGGGTTTATAATTTAGCAGAGGAAAACATTAAAGAATGATGCCAGTTAAATAATTATTTAATTCAAATATGATCCATGCCGAGGCTGAGCAGTATCTATTGCTATACTTGGGGGCAAACCCTTTTAGCATGAGATATAAAACAGGCCTTCATGGGGAATTGATCATCAAGTGACAATCTGAAACGTGAGTGGGAATTAGCAAGGTGAAGAGAAAAAGCATTACAAGCAGATGCAATAGTGTGTGTAAAGTTCCTGGTTTTGGACAGGGCGTGGCACTAAATTAAGGCACTGTTTTAAAGCCCAGTATGGCTAGAGACTGAAAAAAAAAGTCCAGGTTGGTGAAGTATTGATTAAGTGATAAAGATAGTCAAGGTCTCAATCATATATGGTCTTTTAAAGCATGTAAAAGTTTGACTTTATTTAATAGACAATAATGAGCCACTAAATAGTTTAAGACATGACTGAGCGACTGAACTGAACTGAACTGAGATGGTTTAAGCTTGTTGTTGATATGATAGATTCCATCCGAGGAATGGCTAAAAGGCAGGAAAGAATGGAGGCAGAGACAGCTGGTAGAATGCTACCACAGCGGTCCTGTCAAGATATGGTGAAAGCCATGCAAATTGTATATCACTGGAGGTGAACAGTCTGAGAAATAAGACCTAGATTTTCTCAGTGACAGGAAGGAGGATATTTAGTTTTCAGACTTGGAAAGATTTATTTTGGCCTTTTTGGCTTATTCATCTTTGACTTTGTTCTTGGCTACATTCCAGAGGATTACAATTGATGAACAGTCTATTTCCAAATGAGCAAAAATCCAAAGGCACAGCAATTAAATTTTATTTGTATAATGCTTAAAAAGTATCTGTTACTGCATTTAATCAGCAGATTTTCATAACAAGTGATTTTTCTCCAGGACTGTTTCTCCAGGACTTTGGTCTAAACTGATGCACCTTAATTTACTGGTGGTATACAAAATTTCTACCTCAACAAGCCATCATGTACAATAGAAAAATTTATTTGTTTTATCTTACAGAGAAAGTTAAAATTTAGTGGCAGTGGTCTTCCATTTTGTTCTCTGCATTATAGGGAAGATATAAAAATGTGGACTTATCCATTCTTGTTTTTAACTATTACTGTTCTACTAAAAAATACGAATGCCCATCAAGAGATGAATGGATAAAGAAGATATGGTACATATATACAATGGAATATTACTCAGCTATAAAAAGGAGCAATAACTGGGTCATTTGTAGAGACGTGGATGAACCTAGAGTCCATCATACAGACTGAAATCAGAAAGCCAAACATAAATATTTTAGATTAGCATATATACTTGGAATCTAAAAAATGCATCTATAAAACCTATTCAGTGGTCTATATATGTATATTTCTAATTTATGTGTCTAAAACAAATACAATACTCTCTTTCTCATGGGATGTCTCAGAGAATAATGAACTCTTTTAGACAAAGTGTTGATTTAGTGTCTAACACATAATATTTAATATATCTAACAAATGAAAAGAGTGAAAGTGTTAGTCTCTCAGTATTTTTCTGACTATTTGCAACCCAGTGGACTGTAGCCCCTCTGGTTCCTCTGTCCATGGAATTCTCCAGGCAAGAATACTGGAGTGGGTAGCCATTCCCTTCTCCAGGGGCTATTCCTGACTCAGAAATCTAAGCTGGGTCTCCTGCATTTTAGGTGGATTCTTTACCATCTGAGCTATCAGGGAAGTATGTATAATTTAGATATAAGCTTATTATCACTCATTAACTATCTGTTTTGTTTTTTTTTTTTTACAAATTTATACATGTTGATTGATAATGTGACATAAGTTTATATGTATGTGTGTGTGCTAAGTCGCTTTAGTTGTGTCCGACTCTTTGCGGTCCTATGGATTGTAGTCCATCAGTCTCCTCTGTCCATAGGATTCTCCAGGCAAGAATACTGGAGCAGGTTGCCATGCCCTCCTCCAGGGGATCTTCCCAACCCAGGGATTGAACCTGTGTTTTTTTATGTCTCCTGCTTTGGCAGGCAGGTTCTTTACCGCTATTGACATCTGGAAGGACAGATACAAATATCCGCACATGCACATAGATACAGAACATCGTGTGTGTTAGTCGCCCAGTCATGAGCATCTCTTTGCATCCCCACGGACTGTAGCCCACCAGGCTCCTCTGTCCTTAGAATTCTACAGGCAAGACTACTGTAGTGGGTAGTCCTCTCTTCTCCAGGAGATTTTCCCAGCCCAGGAACAAACCTGGGTCTTCTGCATTGCAGNAGGCACAGCAATTAAATTTTATTTGTATAATGCTTAAAAAGTATCTGTTACTGCATTTAATCAGCAGATTTTCATAACAAGTGATTTTTCTCCAGGACTGTTTCTCCAGGACTTTGGTCTAAACTGATGCACCTTAATTTACTGGTGGTATACAAAATTTCTACCTCAACAAGCCATCATGTACAATAGAAAAATTTATTTGTTTTATCTTACAGAGAAAGTTAAAATTTAGTGGCAGTGGTCTTCCATTTTGTTCTCTGCACTATAGGGAAGATATAAAAATGTGGACTTATCCATTCTTGTTTTTAACTATTACTGTTCTACTAAAAAATACGAATGCCCATCAAGAGATGAATGGATAAAGAAGATATGGTACATATATACAATGGAATATTACTCAGCTATAAAAAGGAGCAATAACTGGGTCATTTGTAGAGACGTGGATGAACCTAGAGTCCATCATACAGACTGAAATCAGAAAGCCAAACATAAATATTTTAGATTAGCATATATACTTGGAATCTAAAAAATGCATCTATAAAACCTATTCAGTGGTCTATATATGTATATTTCTAATTTATGTGTCTAAAACAAATACAATACTCTCTTTCTCATGGGATGTCTCAGAGAATAATGAACTCTTTTAGACAAAGTGTTGATTTAGTGTCTAACACATAATATTTAATATATCTAACAAATGAAAAGAGTGAAAGTGTTAGTCTCTCAGTATTTTTCTGACTATTTGCAACCCAGTGGACTGTAGCCCCTCTGGTTCCTCTGTCCATGGAATTCTCCAGGCAAGAATACTGGAGTGGGTAGCCATTCCCTTCTCCAGGGGCTATTCCTGACTCAGAAATCTAAGCTGGGTCTCCTGCATTTTAGGTGGATTCTTTACCATCTGAGCTATCAGGGAAGTATGTATAATTTAGATATAAGCTTATTATCACTCATTAACTATCTGTTTTGTTTTTTTTTTTACAAATTTATACATGTTGATTGATAATGTGACATAAGTTTATATGTATGTGTGTGTGCTAATTTGCTTTAGTTGTGTCTGACTCTTTGCAGTCCTGTGGATTGTAGTCCATCAGTCTCCTCTGTCCATAGGATTCTCCAGGCAAGAATACTGGAGCAGGTTGCCATGCCCTCCTCCAGGGGATCTTCCCAACCCAGGGATTGAACCTGTGTTTTTTTATGTCTCCTGCTTTGGCAGGCAGGTTCTTTACCGCTATTGACATCTGGAAGGACAGATACAAATATCCGCACATGCACATAGATACAGAACATCGCGTGTGTTAGTCGCCCAGTCATGAGCATCTCTTTGCATCCCCACGGACTGTAGCCCACCAGGCTCCTCTGTCCTTAGAATTCTACAGGCAAGACTACTGTAGTGGGTAGTCCTCTCTTCTCCAGGAGATTTTCCCAGCCCAGGAACAAACCTGGGTCTTCTGCATTGCAGGCAGTTTATTTACCATCTGAGCCACCAGAGATGGCTCAGTAAATTCACTATTGATTACTATGACAACAATGGCTGTACAGTGATATTCAAAATCACATATATCCTTATAGACACCTTTGGTAAAATTAGCTTGCTTTTGCATTTTTGGAGGGGAGTGGGTTATTTAAAGTCTGGCAATCTATTTATAAATTGAAAGTTGAATGTTAGCCCTAAAGTTATGACTTCACATGTGTTGAGATTCTGGCAGTTTCTATATCTTGATCTCTCTCATTTACTCATTTATTCCTTTATTCATTACATAAACAAATATTGATTAGGTTTCTACACTGTGCCAACAACTACAGCCTATCCTTAAGAATATTACAGTCTGCTAGGAGAACAAACCAGAAAGCAAGTAATTGCAATAAAAATGATGTGAACAATGTGCAGTACATCCTTTTAAAGTAAGAATGTATTCATTCTCCTAGATAACATCTGGTTAATTATTATGTACATATTTGTGTACCATTAAACTAAATAGAGAAGGATAGAAATTAAATAGAAGAAAACCTTAAGGAACACTTCTTTCTTTCTAAGTATCTAATTTTATTCACCCTCTTGCCTTCATCTACCACCTACATACTAAAGACAACCAAATGATTATCAGTAATTGCTATCACTTTTTCTTACCCTAGAATGGAATCCTATTTTCATCTGACTTTTGGCAGTCTGTTGGTAAATGTTCCATAGATCTCTCAAATTCATTCTGCTTAAAACAAATTCATTATGTTCCTTCCTCTCACAAAAGTGGATTTTCCTCCTATGTATGTTTAATTCTTGTTAAATGTATGATCACCCACGAAATCACCCCAAATGAAGTCTCAAAGCCTCAGTCAATGTTGACTGCCTGTCTAAAGGCTACAGCCTATACTTTATCAAAGACGCCTCATCGGCTGCCAATATTCTTCCTTTCCCTTTTAGGTAAACACAAAACCTTTATGTCCTAAATTAGTAGGATAAGAAAACAATCTCAAGTTGCTAGGCAGCAGTGCTTAAAGAGAAAACTCAGAAAATTAAGTCAGTGCCTTCATTACTAAGTGTTATCACAATGCTGTCCCTACCCTGCCAGTGGAAAATGTTTCTCTTGAACACAGAATACTAAGTTTAAATTCTATTGATCTACGAACTTCAAAAACATCCTCATACACATTTCCTCATTGATATCCTTGCTGAATTTCTCTTCCCTTCCCAACACTGACATTTCATGCTTCTGGTAGTTCCAGCTATGAATCCTAGAGTCCTTTTCAAATGCCCAAATGCTCAAAATATGGATGGGGAATTCATACTTCAGCTCATATTTATGAAGAAGTAGGCTATTCCTTGTTATTAGTCACTGAAAATATAATCAACATTACAATAACTAAAGATATCACAAGTTGGCCCTTATCATATTCCAATTGTTCGTGAAATTTCTTTCTGGTCCAGGCTCCTTATTTTATTTTTTAAAGATATTTTTTGATATGAACCATTTGTAAAGTCTTTATTGAATCTGTTAGAATATTGTTTATGGTTTATGTTTTGGATTATTTTGGCCCTGAGGCATGTGGGAGCTAAGCTCCCAACCAGGGACCAAACCTGTACTTCCAGATTTGGAAGGTGAAGTCTGAGACACTGGATCGCCAGGTAAGTCCCTGGTCCATGCTCTTTGAAAAGCCATTTATTAATTCATGAGCATAAGTGTAAAGGTCCATAGTAAGCAATGAATCCTATTCTCCCTTGTAGGATGTATTAAAAAAAATTATAAGCATTTAGTGTTTTATACCTCCCTGAACTTGGGAAAGTGTTTCTAATTTTCTAGGAAAAATCATTGGGAAAATAACTATAATTGTTTCCTTTTTTCCTTCCTTCATTTTTTAATGTATTTTTAAATAGTTATTTATCCTGCTAAATATGTATGAACTATAGGTGAAAATGAAAAGCTTAACTGTGTCTTTAAATGTGTTGTTTTAAATGGAATAATGCAGTAGATACAGAGGAAGAAACTGCTTTGAGGGGGAGGAATAGTTAAAGAAGACAGTTACTCCTCGAAGGGGTAGAAAGAGAGAAGATTCAATTTGCTTTGAATATTTCTTGAGTTAATGGGTTGTTATATCCTGAATTCTCGAATGACTATATTTTCCTTCTATTTTTAAAAGAATGGAAANTTCCAGACTTGGAAGGTGAAGTCTGAGACACTGGATCGCCAGGTAAGTCTCTGGTCCATGCTCTTTGAAAAGCCATTTATTAATTCATGAGCATAAGTGTAAAGGTCCATAGTAAGCAATGAATCCTATTCTCCCTTGTAGGATGTATTAAAAAAAATTATAAGCATTTAGTGTTTTATACCTCCCTGAACTTGGGAAAGTGTTTCTAATTTTCTAGGAAAAATCATTGGGAAAATAACTATAATTGTTTCCTTTTTTCCTTCCTTCATTTTTTAATGTATTTTTAAATAGTTATTTATCCTGCTAAATATGTATGAACTATAGGTGAAAATGAAAAGCTTAACTGTGTCTTTAAATGTGTTGTTTTAAATGGAATAATGCAGTAGATACAGAGGAAGAAACTGCTTTGAGGGGGAGGAATAGTTAAAGAAGACAGTTACTCCTCGAAGGGGTAGAAAGAGAGAAGATTCAATTTGCTTTGAATATTTCTTGAGTTAATGGGTTGTTATATCCTGAATTCTCGAATGACTATATTTTCCTTCTATTTTTAAAAGAATGGAAACTTTGGTGTGCCTTAATACTTCACATCCTTTTTTCACCTGTGTGTCCTGACCTGGTATGATGGCCCAGCATTGTTAGCAAACAGTTGTGTCACTGCTAAATACATATTTATTGGTCTCTGCAGTCACCCTACAGATCACTTCCCAGTATGCCAAGGGGAAAAATGGAACTTCCTTCATCCTTGATCAATGTGTTATCATATTTATAATATGGGAGAAGGAAAAACTGGACCAAAGATGCGCTTGTAATTCACAAATGCCAGCCTCTCAAGTGCAGACAAGAGTCATATATTTGAAAGGATGATTTCTGAGCATCATCACACAAGCAAAGAATCATTGTTAGGAGTTACTTATAATTCAGGAAGAAGCACTTTAGGAACATACTTCTGCTAATTATTGTGTTGCATGTATTCTGATTTCTATAAATCAGATTAATGTAGACTTGTTTGTATACCATAGCTTTCAGTATGAAAGTAAAGGAAACACTTTTTAACTGTTTTCTTTTTCCCTTCCCCGGGATGGTTTGAAGTAAGACTTTCATAAAAGGATGCAAATCACAATGCATGTTGTAGTTTCCTTGGAATGAAGTCCAAACTATAGTCTATTCTGCTTTGCCAATTTGTCTGGAAGCCACACACACATGGGCAAATATGGGGATCAAAATTCAATTAGATTTGCCCTATGGAAGAATGAAATGCTTCACACGTGGAGGTTTCCTATTAAATATCATAACCTTTCTGATATTGCTGAGTTGAGATGGGTTAATAGGACTTTATTTTGAAGAGATGGTTGAAGGAGAGAAGAGAATGAGCTGGGAGATATGAGTTAATGGAAAAAGGGAGAGCTTCTGGTTTCCAGTGTGGGAATTCTGGAGTCAAAAAGATTTGAATTCACATCCTCCTCCTTCTTCTTTTGCCTACCACATCTCTCTACCTCAATTTTCTCTTTTGTAAAACAGCACCATAATAAATCTATCATACCGGTTGCTCTCTGGATTATTGTTATTGATGTTTAGTTGCTAAGACATGTCTCTTTTGTGACCCCATAGTCTATAGCCCACTAGGTTCCTCTGTCCATGGGATGTCCCAAGCAAGAATACTGGAGTGGGTTCCTATTTCCTTCTCCAGGGATCTTCCCCTCCTAGGGACCAAATGCACAGATTCTTCACCGCCGAGCCACCATGGAAACCAATGGGGACCAAATGACTCAGCATGCTCTTTACCTTGCCGTGGCCCATCTTTCTTGAGTAGTAGCTTTTTTTTTTTTCTCTCTCCTTATCGTATATCTTTAAATTTTCTTAGAAATTAAAAATTCATGTTCTATTTCAAGTCTCTTGATTTTCAGTATGGTTAGAAATTTTTGATATTTTGTGGCCCTTTTTTCTCTTCGTATTCTTACACTCTATCCTTCTCTTTTTAGCACCCATTGTTTCTACAGTTTATGTAACCCTGTGCTCTCAACAAGAAATAACTGACTCAAGAATGCAGGGAAATGAGCCTGCATTCAAATGAAAAGTTGCAAACCCTCTGTCAATCTAAGACTTTTTACCTTTATATTCCCCTGTCTCCTTCTAGAAAACACAAATCCATGCTTCAGTTCTGTGGCTTTTTTTTTTTAAACTGGAGAATAATTGCTTTACAATACTGTATTGGTTTCTGCCATACAACATCTAGAATCAGCCAGAATTATGTGTATATCCTCTCCCTCTGGAGCATCCCTCTGCTTCCATCCTACCTCTCTAGGTCATCACAGAGCGCCAGGCTAGGCTCCTTGTGTTATATAGCAGCCTCCCGCTAGCTAGCTCTTCACACATGATAGTGTATATATGTCAATGCAGCTTTCTCAATTCATGCTACCCTCTCCTTCCCCTGCTGTGTCCTTTTGAACCAGATATGTACATAAATATTTGGGAGGAGAGTGGGGTTAGACATAAACTCATTGACCTAATTCTAACTTTACAGAGAAACAGTATTTTGGGGAAGAGAGAATAGAGATATAGGCAGGCTGAAAACTGTCATCATCATAATCATCACTTTGAAAAAGCATNCTGTGTTAGACATAAACTCATTGACCTAATTCTAACTTTACAGAGAAGCAGTATTTTGGGGAAGATAGAATAGAGATATAGGCAGGCTGAAAACTGTCATCATCATAATCATCACTTTGCAAAAGCATCGCCTGCTTATGTGGATTAAAAGAGAAAAATATAAGGGGAGTTTTATAGGCTCTGCTAACCCATTAGGAGGAGAGAGAGGAGGAGATACCATTGATTTACTGTGTGTTTAAATTATACTCAATTTAAAGCCAACTTCTTCTGCTAGAGATCCCCACCATAAAAATTACATAGCTCTCCCTCCCAGATTTCCCATTCAGTTCATTTGCATCGTGTGTCCTCTGTTTAGCCTTTTTTTCTTTTTTTTCCAGAAAGGACACTTTTTCTTTGAGTTGCTTCTCAGTGCCTTGTGTTCCAGTGTTAATTTCATGTTATGGCACCGTATGGACAATAATAGAGAAAGAGTTATTGAGGTCTCACTTTTCAGGAATGGGGGATGTGAGAGTCAGTTAATAAATAAGATCCTCCAGAACCTGAGATTGTTGCTGCTCTTTAGCTGTTGGGTCATGTCTGACTCTTTCTGCAACCTCATGGACCGTGGCCTACCAGGCTCCTTTGTCCAGGGGATTTCCCAGGTGAAATACTGGAGTGGGCTGCCATTTCCTTCTCCAGGGGATCTTCCCAACCCAGGGATGGAATCTCAGTCTCCTACATTGCAGGCTGATTGTTTATTGCCTGGGCCACCCGGGAAGCCCAGAACCTGAGATAAAAGACTGTAAACTCAGAGAACTTAGTTCTGAATAAATATCTGATGAGTTAATAGGAATTTAAATAACTATTCAAATGCAATGTGTACAGCTTGTGTTGTGTGTGTGTATGTGTGTTAATTGTTTAGTTGTGTACGACTCTGTGTGACCCCATGGACTATAGACGTCAAGTCGTCTGCCCATGGGACTTCTCAGGCAAGAATACTGGAGTAGGTTGCCATTCCCTTCTCCAGGGGTTCTTCCCAACCCAGGAATTGAACCTGGGTCTCCCACATTGCAGGCAGATTCTTAACTGTCTGAGCCACCCAGGAAGCCCTCTGTGTGTGTGTGTGTGTGTGTGTGTGTGTGTGTGTGTGTGTGCATGAAGTAAACTATATTCCAAGAGGAAGGGGATTTAGGCTATATATTTTAAAACTTCATATTATATATTTAAAAACTGGGCTCAGAAATGAATTTTCCCAAGATCATAGAGCTTACCAGGACCAGATACCAAACTAGAAACCAGACTTCTTAGACCCATTGCTCTGTGGAACATACAAGACTGACTCCCATAAATGTTCTATATAGACTTTATGGAATCTGACTAAGAACTAAGGAGAAATGGTTTGTGACTGGTTTTAAACTATTTTCAAGCATAAGCAGGATTATTACTGTTACATGAATGCTCATAAGTGACTTTCCATCCCATTGGGCATCGGGGAATATATCAGCTTGGAGCTAAGTCTGTACTAGGGAAATACTACTGGCACCAACCCACATCATTTGCCAGGGAGGCCACCACCTTTC
>SJYW01049536.1:254341-273612 GCA_006410735.1 Raphicerus campestris
CCCTGCCAACTGAAAAGCAAAGGGAAAGGAGAACGTAAGAGAGAAAGACTCAGTACAGAGCATAGCATATTCTAACTTCTTTGACAACTAGTCTTAGTGTTTCTGGACCATCTTTAAAAGATCAAATGCACATCTCCAACTTAGAGAGTGTGTCCTCTTAAACCAGCCATTAGTGTTCACCATACTGTTTGTTCAGCCTTTTTTAAACTTCATAGGAGTGTTTAAAAGGATGGGAACCTATCCCATAGGTCAATGGGCAGGTAAAAGCTGAAAGATCACTTTGAAGTCCATCCACAATGACAGGGTAGAGTTGAGTATCTCATGTGAATTCATAGAAAGAGTCTAGTAGAGTGTTCCTAGCACCTACTTTTCAGAAATCTTTTTTTTTAAGTTTTTAAGGCCGTTAAGTCCATCTCTCTGATCATTGTTCTATTTCCTTGAGAAGGATGCACATTGCACAGAACAGGGTGGTAAGGGAGATAGTGTCGAGGTCCAATAGCCAGGAACATGGGGTCTGTTTCCTTCTTTCCCTGGTTTGCAGTGTGACTTTGGGCACATACTTTCCTTTGCAAAGCAGAGAAAACGTAGCCTGGGTTGTGAGCAGCATGAAGCAAAAGGGAGATAAGGTTGTAAGGACTTTGGATTTAGCAGGGAGAAAAATACTGCAGGAAAAAAAAAAAATTACCATGCAGACACACAAAATGTAATTTACAGCTAAGCCTGAGAAAGCTGGGTGAAGTTCTCCTTGATCTTATACACAAAGGTAAAAACTGGGAAGACGCTTGACCCAATTCAAGATTTCTTTCATTTCTTCCTTTAAGCTTCAGCCAAAATGTGATTGAAATGTATTTTGACTCAGTCTTATATAATAACTCAATCACAAAAACTGGAGAACTGAAATCTCTCTTTCCTTACTTGGAAGTTAAGAAATGTAAAAGTCAGGTTGAACCTTTAGATCTGAGTTTCCCTAAGCAGAACAGAGGGCTTACCTATTCTCTTGCCTCTCTGTGTCCATTTTTTCCTTATGCATTTGCTCAACACCCATAAACTGGCAAACATGCCATGGGGGAGAAGCACAGCATAGACTCTTAAAGTGACTCCTCAGAGAGCAGTCTACAGATCAGCAGCATCAGCCAAAGCTGGTACCTGGGCAGTAGGCAGAAATTGTGACTCTCAGGCACCAGCTTAGACCTGCTGAATCAGAATGTGTATTTTCAACAAGATCTCAAGGTGTGTTTCACTCTAAGCTTGTATTATAAGCCAGTGGTTAAGTCACCTGGAAGCTTGGAGTCGAGAAATTTAAATTCGATTTGCAGTGTGGCTACTTCCTTGCTCTATGATTTTGAGAAGAGCTTATAAAGACTTATAAGCTTATGTTTACTCATCTGAAAAAAGGAAACAATAATAACACCTACCTCTTAGATTTGTTTTGAGGATGAAACAGAGATCTCTGTTGCATGAAACCTAGCATAGAGATAACTCTCAATTAATATTAGTTGCTTTATCAGTGTGTTACTATTATTATTATTAGCAAATTGCTCCTATTCTGTGAGAAATGAATAACCTAGACTATGGACATACACATGAAGAAGTAAGCACATCAGTCTATTCCAGGTACCATAAGACACTTTCTTCTGATCTTTCTCCCAGAGACCCATGGCCTTTCACCTATGAGACATCACCTCTCTTATCTGGTCATCAGAATTGGAGCAGATGTACAGTTCATGGAATTCTCCAGGCCAGAATACTGGAGTGGGTAGCCTTTTCCTTCTCCAGGGGATCTTCCCATCCCAGGGATTGAACCCAGGTCTCTCACATTGCAGGTGGGTTCTTTACCAGTTGAGCCACATGGGAAGCCCAAGAATACTGGAGTGGGTTGCCTACCCCTTCTCCAGTGGATCTTCCCAACCCAGGAATCGAACCGGGACCTCCTGCATTGTAGGAGGATTCTTTACCAGCTGAGCTATGTGGGACGTCCCCTAAGATTAAAACCAGCACCTATTTAACCCCAAAATATCCATAGATGCTATCTTTTGGATGACAAACAGTGAATACAACTGGAGAACTCGCAGGCTTTGGTGCTGTTTGGCTTGTTTCCTATTCTATATTGGAAAGCTTATGATTCTAGCCCTGAAAATACATCCTCATGGATCTCCAAAGTGGGTACTTAGGATAGAGATCCCAAACCAGAACTGGACCCAGAAGTCTACAGGACTATCAATCAAGGAGGGAAGTTGCCAGAACCAGAGGATCTGGATATACTGAATCGAAGTGGCTGAGGGTAGAGCAGGACAAATAGAGGACGACCCCAACATTGTCCCCTTCCCTTCTTTTTAGCTTTCTAAGCTGTCTCTTCCCCCTCTTCCAGACCCTTAAATTTTGGAGTGCTTCGTGTTCTGTCCCCAAAAAGCTTATCTATGCTAGCTATACTGTTTGTTGGGCGATTGCAAGCAGACTCCTTTATTTAAATACCATAGATACAGTGCTTTCCAGTTAGTTTAGTGGTAGAGAAACCGTCTGCCAATGTAGGAGATGCAGGTTCGATTCCTGAGTCTGGAAGATCCCCTGGCAGAGAAAATGGCAACCTGCTCCAGTATTCTTGTCTGGGAAATCCCATGGACAGAGGAGCCTGATGGGCAAAAGTCCATGTGGTCTCAAAGAGTCTGAATTGACTGAAGCAACTTGGCAGGTAACTTACCTAACTCTGACTCACCAACATGTTATATGAGTTTTTTCCCTAGTTTTGAGAGTGCTAGTCACTCTGTTGTGTCTGGATCATTGCAACCCAGTGGACTATAGCCCACCAGTCTCCTCTGTCCATGGGATTTCCCAAGCAAGAATACTGGAGTGATTAACAGTTCCCTTTGCCAGGGGACCTTCCTGATCCAAGGACTGAACCCAGGTCTCTTGCATTGCAGGCAGATTCTTTGCCATCTGAGCCACTAGGGAAGCTCTCTTAATGCTTCCCAAACACTGTCTTCTCATTATCTCTCCCACAGAAATCTGAATCCAGGTCAGCATTGTCCATCACCCAGCTCCTGAGTCATCCCTTTCCCTGGTATCCCCACCCATGCCTGTGCCCTAGAGGATGCTCTTGGGGTAGAAGCCAGAGGGGTTTTATAAACAATTGATGTAATCTCCCTGCATAAAGCCATGCCCCAAGTTCTTAACTCTGACCTTCAAGGTCTTTCACAGTGTGGTCTCTCCCTTTCTCATGAAATCATCTCTCTGGTCAGATTCTTCTTCACTTCTAGGCTCCAACCACACTGACCTTCTTAGTGTCCTTGCTGCTGCTGCCACTGCTGCTAAGTCACTTCAGTCGTGTCCGACTCTGTGTGACCCCATAGACGGCAGCGCACCAGACTCTGCCGTCCCTGGGATTCTCCAGGCAAGAACACTGGAGTGGGTTGCCATTTCCTTCTCGAATGCAGGAAAGTGAAAAGTGAAAGTGAAGGCGTTCAGTCTTGTCTGACTCTTTGAGACCCCATGGACTGCAGCCCACCAGGCTCCTCTGTCCATGGGATTTTCCAGGCAAGAGCACTGGAGTGGGGTGCCATGGCCTTCTCTCTTAGTGTTCCTAGAACAGCTCAAAACTATACAAAACTGTACAAAAATGGTCTTAATGACTCAGATAACAATGATGGTGTGATCACTCACCTAGAGCCAGACATCCTGGAGTGTGAAGTCAACTGAGCCTTAGGAAGCATTACTACAAACAAAGCTAGTGGAAGTGATAGAATTCCAGCTAAGCTATTCCAAATCCTAAAAGATGATGCTGTTAACATGCTGCATTCAGTATGCCAGCAAATTTGGAAAACTCAACAGTGACCACAGGATTGGAAAAGATCAGCTTTCATTCCAATGCCAAAGAAGAGCAATGCCAAAGAATGTTCAAACTACCATATAATCGCACTCATTTCATGTGCTAGCAAGGTAATGCTCAAAATTCTTCTAGATAAATTTCAACAGTTTAACCAAGAGCTTCCAGATGTACAGACTGCATTTAGAAAAGGCAGAGGAACCAGATATCAAATTGCCAACATCCACTGAATCGTAGAAAAAGCAAGATAATTCCAGAAAAACATCTACTTCTGCTTAAATGACTATGCTAAAGCCTATGACCATGTGGATCACAACAAACTGTGGAAAATTCTTAAACAGATATGGTGGTCTGGAATACCACATGACCTTCCTTGTATGCTGAGAAACCTGTATGCAGGTCAAGAAGCAACAGTTAGAACCAGACGTGGAATAATGGACTGCTTCCAAATTCGAAAAGGAGTATGTCAAGGCTGTATATTGTCATGCTATTTATTTAACTTATATGCAGAGTACATCATGTGAAATGTCAGGCTGGATGAAGCACAAGTTGGAATCAAGATTGCCAGAAGAAATATCAATAACTTCAGATATGCAGATGACACCATCCTAAAGGCAGAAAATGAAGAGGAATTAAAGAGCCTCTTGATGAGGAGAGTGAAAAAGCTGGCTTAAAACTCAACATTCCAAAAATGAAGATCATGGCATCTGATCCCATCACTGCATGATAAATAGATGGAGAAAACATGGAAATAGTGTAAGGCTTTATTCTCTTGGGCTCCTATGGACAGAGAAGCCTGGTGAGTTACAGTCCATGGGGTCACAAAGAATCAGACAGGACGAAATTGACTTAACACCATATTTGCCTTTCCTTCTGTTTAGAATATTCCCCCTCAGATCTTTCCATGATGATCTTCTCATCATTGTGTTTCAGCACAAAAGTCATCTCAGAGCTTCCCATCTCCAGCTGTGGCAGACTCTCAGCTCCTCTTTCTTCAAGGTAATTTTATTTGCTTATGTATGCCTACACTGCATCTTTGCTGCTATGTGCAGACTTTTCTCTAGTTGGGAGGAGCAGGGGGCATGCTCTCTAGTTGCACTGTGCTNTCCATGATGATCTTCTCATCATTGTGTTTCAGCACAAAAGTCATCTCAGAGCTTCCCATCTCCAGCTGTGGCAAACTCTCAGCTCCTCTTTCTTCAAGGTAATTTTATTTGCTTATGTATGCCTACACTGCATCTTTGCTGCTGTGTGCAGACTTTTCTCTAGTTGGGAGGAGCAGGGGGCATGCTCTCTAGTTGCACTGTGCCGGCTTCTTATTGAGGTGGCTTCTCTTGTTGCAAAGCACAGGCTCTGGCCAGGCAGCATGTGGGCTCCGTGGTCTGACTCGTGACCTCTGGAGCACAGGCTCAGTATTTGGGCTGAACGGGGTTCATTTCTCTGTGGCATGTGGGATCTTCCAGAATCAGGGATTGGACCAGCGTCTCCTGCATTGGCAGGTGGATTCTTTCCCAGGGAGCCACCAGGGAAGTCCTTTCCTCAGCTACTCCTGTGTGTGTGTGTGTGTGTGTGTGTGTGTGTGTGTGTGTGTTAGTCACTTAGTCGTGTCTGACTCTTTGTGACCCCATGGACTGTAGCCCACCAGGCTCCTCCATCGACAGGATTTTTCAGGCAAGAAAACTGGAGTGGGTCTCCATTTCCTTCTTCAGGGGAATCTTCCCAACCAAGGTATTGAACCCAGGTCTCTTGCATTGCAGGCAGATTCTTTACACTCTGAGCCACCACATCAATTTTCCCTTTTTAATAGCTCTTACCAGGACCTAACATTATCGTCATTACATTTTTGTTACATGTTCTTTTTCTGTTTTATTCTCTAGAATGTAAGTTCCTTAAAGGCAAGGACTAGGTCTCTTTCATTTCCACCAATACCTAGAATAACGTCTAGCCCATAGTAGGTACTATATACCTGTTGACCAATTGATTTCTTTCTGAATGTGCAGGTTCAGCCTACTACATGTAAGCCGTTTTATACCTTCAAGCAGCTACCCTGTATAGTAAGCTTAAGAAATCACATTTCATGGTAATTAGGGAGTTCTGCTGGAGAAGGCAATGGCAACCCACTCCAATTCTCTTGCCTGGAAAATCCCATGGACGGAAGAGCCTAGTAGGCTGCAGTCCATGGGGTCCCTAAGAGTCAGGTACGACTGAGCGACTTCACTTTCACTTTTCACTTTCCTGCATTGGATAAGGAAATGGCACCCAATCCAGCATTCTTGCTTGGAGAATCCCAGGGACGGGGGAGCCTGGTGGGCTGCTGTCTATGGGGTCACACAGAGTCGGACGCGACTGAAGCGACTTAGCAGCAGTAGCAGCAGCAGGGAGCTCTGTGGCTTTTCAGAAGAGAGTCACTATTTCTATAAACCATTTGAAATAAGATAAAGTTTCTTGTTTACATGTCACAGCTATTCTTTTCTTTAAACCATTATATAAAAAATGTGTTTGCGCAGAAAAAGATACTACATTTCAAAAACAGAATTTCACAAACATTGTTATGTAGTCACCAAAAGAGAGCAGCCATGCGCGTCATCTTGTCACATGCTTAAGAGTCATCTCTGCTCAGTGACACTGAAAAGGCCAAAGAACTGTGAAGAAAATTGTTCTCGGAATAAACGTGGTAAAGTGAAAAATAGTAAACAAAAAATATATTTATTAAATCAAAAAATATCAAATAAGAACAATCTCATTTATTTCTCAGAGCTGGAATAGAGGAGAAACTACAGAGAAACAGTGCCTCTGAAACAATCTGTATCATACAGATCTGAGAATAGAGTGTAAGCTTCATGAAGGCAAGGAAATCTTTCTACATTCACCATCAGTTTCTCCCATGGCTATATCTAGGGACTCGGGCAATAGAGTCTGAGAAATTGTTACTGATGAGCAAAGTGGACTTGTGCTTGAGCTCAGTCGTGTCTGACTCTTTACAATCCCCATGGACTGTGGATGCCAGGCTCCTTTGTCCATGGAACTTTCCAGGCAAGAATACTGGAGTGGGTTGCCATTTCCTTCTCCAGGCGATCTTCCAGACCCAGAGATCAAATCCGAATCTCTTGTGACCTCCTGCATTGATAGCTGGATTCTTTAACCACTGTGCCACCTGGAAAGCCGGGATAAAGTGGAACCTCTTTATAAAGTGTACTATCAGTTTTGTGATCAAGGAATCATCTATTTCACAAGCCCCTGCTACATCCCAAGCACTGTGCCAGTGGCTAGAGATAAAGAAAGCATTAAAGAGCATCCTATGATGGTGGACAGAGGATGTGAGAAACTCTGCAGACCCTGTCTCTTATGTGAGTTCTGCCTCTGTGTAACTTTGGACAAGTTCCATGACCCCTTGTAATGTAAGCCCTGACTTCTGCTTTGACTGTTGAGGTGGATACTTAAGTATCCATTTCAAAGAAGGCTATCTAAAAAACACGCAAAACCAGACTGCAGGTCACAGGACTCTATAAAGACCCCGTGCCCCTCCCCTACCACCAGCTGCCTTTGACTTAGATATCTTCTTTGGTTTAAATAACTGACATTTTGGGTCACTTGTTTTTCTTTTCCCTTGCTCTAATTCTTCCTCTCATACATTAAATTCACCAACAGAAGTTTGGGGTTAACATAGATGTACTACTATATATAAAACAGATAAGCAACAAGGACCTACTCTATGGCATAGAGAATTATACTCAATACTTTGTAATAACCTGTAAATGAAAAGAATCTGAAAAGAATACAACTGAACCACTTTGCTTACACCTGAAACTAACACAATATTGTAAATCAACTGTACCTTCCTAAAGGAAATCAATCCTGAATATTCATTGGAGGGACTGATGCTGAAACTGAAGCTCCAATACTTTGGCCAACTGATGCAAAGAACTGACTCATTAGAAAAGACCCTGATGCTGGGAAAGACTGAGGGCAAGAGGAGAGGGGGACGACAGAAGATGAGATGATTGGATGGCATCAGTGACTCGATGGACATGAGTTTGAGCAAGCTCCAGGAGCTGGTGATGGACAGGGAAGCCTGGCATGCTGGAGTCTGTGGGTCACAAAGAGTCAGATATGGCTGAGTGACTGAACTGAACGGAACTGATGCTGGGAAAAATTGAAGGCAAAAGGAGAGGGAGGGCAACAGAGAATGAGATGGTTGGATGGCATCACCGACTCAATGGAGATGAGCTTGAGCAAACTTAGGGAGATAGTGGAGGACAGAGGAGCCTGGCTTGCCTATATTACATGGGGTCCCAAAGGCAAACACGACTTAGAGACTGAATCACAACAGCAACAACTCGGCCTGAGCCTAAGTCTGACACTACAGTGGGTTCTCTACATGTGTGATTTAACTCGGTCCTCATCATTGATCCAAGTTGTGAGTTATATCCTCATGATTAATTTAGGCTTGGGGAGCTTATGATATTTGCCCAGTGTCTCAAGTTAAAGGAGTGTGGGATTGGATCCAGCTCTTCCTGACTACAAAGCCTAGGCCTTGAGCTCTCCACCTCACAAAGCCTGGGGACAGTCCTGGCCTTACGTGGTTACCATGTGCCCGGTAGGATTTTTACTCTGGGACTCATGCCCCCCCACCCCCGTTAGAGACAATCATGGCGTGTGCTCTGTTGCCCCTCTGACTTTCCCTGCAACCTAGGCAAAGTGAGGGACCAGAGAGCCATGGAGAAACTCAGGTGGGGCGTGACCACTTGCCTCGGGTTCAAGGAATCTGAATGGGATCCATTCCTACAAGGAGTCAGGTGCTAGAGAAATCCAAATTCATTTGCCTAAATAAGAATTTGAGTGCTCCACTGGTGACAAGGATGATTATAATAATTGTAGTAATAAAAATAATAGCAAACAAAACAATCAGAAAATTAAACGTTATTTTTCTAACGTAAATTATATAACCAATTAAGTGCCTCTTTCCCCTGGAGAAGGGAAGGGCTACCCACTCCAGTATTCTTGCCTGAGAGATCTCATGGACAGAGGAGCCTGGCAGGTTATAGTCCATGGGGTCGCAAAGAGCCAGACACAACTGAACAACTTTCACTTTCATGTTTCAAAAAGCCCTTACTGAGGATGTGTTCTTTGTCAGGGAAACTGAGGCACTTTATTACCAACCTCTTTCCTAAAATTCCTACTCTCTGAGGCTCTTTCCTCTCTCATCTCTAAAATGGGAATAACAGACCCAACCTAACAGAGTGATGTGTGTGTGTGTGTGTGTGTGTGTGTGNCAGTGGCTAGAGATAAAGAAAGCATTAAAGAGCATCCTATGATGGTGGACAGAGGATGTGAGAAACTCTGCAGACCCTGTCTCTTATGTGAGTTCTGCCTCTGTGTAACTTTGGACAAGTTCCATGACCCCTTGTAATGTAAGCCCTGACTTCTGCTTTGACTGTTGAGGTGGATACTTAAGTATCCATTTCAAAGAAGGCTATCTAAAAAACACGCAAAACCAGACTGCAGGTCACAGGACTCTATAAAGACCCCGTGCCCCTCCCCTACCACCAGCTGCCTTTGACTTAGATATCTTCTTTGGTTTAAATAACTGACATTTTGGGTCACTTGTTTTTCTTTTCCCTTGCTCTAATTCTTCCTCTCATACATTAAATTCACCAACAGAAGTTTGGGGTTAACATAGATGTACTACTATATATAAAACAGATAAGCAACAAGGACCTACTCTATGGCATAGAGAATTATACTCAATACTTTGTAATAACCTGTAAATGAAAAGAATCTGAAAAGAATACAACTGAACCACTTTGCTTACACCTGAAACTAACACAATATTGTAAATCAACTGTACCTTCCTAAAGGAAATCAATCCTGAATATTCATTGGAGGGACTGATGCTGAAACTGAAGCTCCAATACTTTGGCCAACTGATGCAAAGAACTGACTCATTAGAAAAGACCCTGATGCTGGGAAAGACTGAGGGCAAGAGGAGAGGGGGACGACAGAAGATGAGATGATTGGATGGCATCAGTGACTCGATGGACATGAGTTTGAGCAAGCTCCAGGAGCTGGTGATGGACAGGGAAGCCTGGCATGCTGGAGTCCGTGGGTCACAAAGAGTCAGATATGGCTGAGTGACTGAACTGAACGGAACTGATGCTGGGAAAAATTGAAGGCAAAAGGAGAGGGAGGGCAACAGAGAATGAGATGGTTGGATGGCATCACCGACTCAATGGAGATGAGCTTGAGCAAACTTAGGGAGATAGTGGAGGACAGAGGAGCCTGGCTTGCCTATATTACATGGGGTCCCAAAGGCAAACATGACTTAGAGACTGAATCACAACAGCAACAACCCGGCCTGAGCCTAAGTCTGACACTACAGTGGGTTCTCTACATGTGTGATTTAACTCGGTCCTCATCATTGATCCAAGTTGTGAGTTATATCCTCATGATTAATTTAGGCTTGGGGAGCTTATGATATTTGCCCAGTGTCTCAAGTTAAAGGAGTGTGGGATTGGATCCAGCTCTTCCTGACTACAAAGCCTAGGCCTTGAGCTCTCCACCTCACAAAGCCTGGGGACAGTCCTGGCCTTACGTGGTTACCATGTGCCCGGTAGGATTTTTACTCTGGGACTCATGCCCCCCCACCCCCGTTAGAGACAATCATGGCGTGTGCTCTGTTGCCCCTCTGACTTTCCCTGCAACCTAGGCAAAGTGAGGGACCAGAGAGCCATGGAGAAACTCAGGTGGGGCGTGACCACTTGCCTCGGGTTCAAGGAATCTGAATGGGATCCATTCCTACAAGGAGTCAGGTGCTAGAGAAATCCAAATTCATTTGCCTAAATAAGAATTTGAGTGCTCCACTGGTGACAAGGATGATTATAATAATTGTAGTAATAAAAATAATAGCAAACAAAACAATCAGAAAATTAAATGTTATTTTTCTAACGTAAATTATATAACCAATTAAGTGCCTCTTTCCCCTGGAGAAGGGAAGGGCTACCCACTCCAGTATTCTTGCCTGAGAGATCTCATGGACAGAGGAGCCTGGCAGGTTATAGTCCATGGGGTCGCAAAGAGCCAGACACAACTGAACAACTTTCACTTTCATGTTTCAAAAAGCCCTTACTGAGGATGTGTTCTTTGTCAGGGAAACTGAGGCACTTTATTACCAACCTCTTTCCTAAAATTCCTACTCTCTGAGGCTCTTTCCTCTCTCATCTCTAAAATGGGAATAACAGACCCAACCTAACAGAGTGATGTGTGTGTGTGTGTGTGTGTGTGTGTGNATTTATCTAAGTCTAAGGTCATGATCTTTGGGTTATGTTGTCTTGTCTTTAAAAATTGTGGTTAGCACATTGCATTTATCATGGATACTACAAGTTTTAAAAAGTGCAAGTTGCAAAAAGCTGAGAAAACAGGCAAATAATGAAAGAAGAGGATTTGGCGGACCAAGACATTAAGAGATAAGTGGTTATTAAATAAATCCAAGTTATGGGAAGGGGATTAATACACACATGTTGAAAGATACAAATGCTAAATGAAACTGGAATTATATATAACCCAGATCAACATTGTGCAATAAGGATTTTAATAAATGCTGAGGCTATTGAGTATTTGGCAGCCTTCATAGAATAAAAAGCTATTGGATTTTGAAAGTCATCTCATGGGAAATACTGGAAGCTGAATCACTTGAGGGATATAAAGCTAAATTGGATAAAATATATCTCTGATCTCCAAAATGTTCTCTCTGTGTTAAAGGCATACACAAACATACACATTCAAAACAACTTTTAAGTTTTACAAACTGCATGTCTCAGTGTATTGAAATAATGAATTTAATATAAGTAAATAAAAAACTTAGAACAGAAAACCTTTCCAAAAATCAATTTCAGGTAGAAACTAAAAAATTGTAGAATAAGTTGGAGAGACTAAAGACGCCTGCAGTTGGATGGAAAACATGCAGTCATTTAAAAATAATTAGTTTTGCAAAGGGATACATGAATGGAAGGTCTTGGAAAGGAAGCAAAGAATTAATTTCCCTAAAGGCACTGCAGATAAAACTGTGGTTGGCACATTTCATTCTGCAGATACCCCTCTTATTGGTATCTTGTCTGCTCTCTTGGGTGACATTTTGGAATAGTATGTGCTCTAATGATTGTCCAATAATGCAAATGAGAAAGGCACCTTTCAGACACATCACTCTGGACACACTGAGCCCAGTCTTGATTAGTCCTTTCTTAAGGAGATCTAAAAATAAATGGCAGAAGTAGTTATCCAGATCTCTATTAAGTGGGAGTTTGGGGCTCTGTGGATTTCCCAGGTGGCTCTGCCAATATGAGAGATGCAGGGGACACAAGTGGGATCTCGGGGTCAGGAAGCTCCCCTGGAAAAGGAAATGGCAATCCACTCCAGTATTCTTGCCTGGAAAATCCCATGGTTAGAGGAGCCTAATGGGCTCCATAGGGTTGTTACGAGTCAGACATGACTGAACAGTTAAATACTGATGAGGCCCTTTATCTTGTCTGATATCCCTGGATTCTCCTTATTTAACAATGAAAGAGAAGATTATGAGATTAAAAGGAGCCATTCAACTGGCCTGATATTCTGTGTTTTTTCACTCTTAACTCCCTGGGTCAGACTGGCACTCATGGTCCTGGTGCCCTATGCCTGTGTAAATGCAGGTATTCTTTCTCCTACTTTTTTAAAAAAGATTTGTCTATGTATTTCATCTCTTGCATCTTAGCTGGTCCAGGCCTCAGTGGTTTTTCTAATAACATTATATGATGCTGTTTGTGCCATTTTAACTTGTACCCACTGTATTCAGTGCAAATCTATCATGATTTCCCTGTTGCAAACAAAATAATGGATTCGTCTTCCTGTCACTCAACCAGTCCATATTTCTTACCTTTTAAAATAATTCCGAATATTTCTTTTACCTTCATTTTTAAATCTTTTACCCTTCTTCTCCATTGTCTTTGCTCCAGTCAGGCTGGTGGCCACTCACTCTCCGTGAAGCTGGGCTCATCCTTGGCCACTGTCTAGCTTTTGTTCAAAGTGCTTCCTCTGCCTTTACCATCACTTCCCTTATCCCTTGTGCTCTTTCTCCTCTATTTGCATTTTCTAACTTGTTGGAACTCTTTTATCATCTCCTAAAAACAGGTCTTGATCTTCCCTGGTAAACAAGGTCCCACCCTCTTTTCAGCCTGTTTAACACTGGCCGGCGTCTTCCCTGTGGACTCATTTTAACCCACTGTGAGCACTCACTGTGGTACCTGAAGTTTCTATCACAGCGTTTTTTAACATGGGAGATGATGGATAAATATTCAGTGAATGCACAAGGATTATATGTCTCTGAAATCCTTTGCTTTAGTCCTTGCTTAAGTGAAAACTGAATTCAGAAGCAATATAAATGCCTAGGGGTAAAGGAAATGTTTAAATGTGTATAATACATTACATCCATATGTGGGCTATGCTGCAGTCATTAAAATAAGGCTTACAAAGAGATTTTAATACCGTGGGAAAATGATGATTATATATAGTAAATTCTTGACATCTACAGGGAATTCTTCCTGTTCCCTTCGAAGGTGTCTACATTTTTATTAAGAGGATAATAATAGTAGCCAGTACTTACTAATTATTCAAAATGTGTGAAGACATCTTGAGGTGCCTGCATCTTATTTACACAGAAAAATACACTGAGGCTCTACACAGTTAAATAAGTTTTCCAAGACCGAGTACTTCCAGTGAAGCACTGGTGGTTAAGAGGAGGGAAACAAGTCAGATTGCCTGAGTTAGAGCCATTGCTTCATCACTTGTAAATTATTTGCATTCACTCTGTGTCTATTTTATTAACAATATAGCAGAGATAATACTGGTTGTGAGGATCGAATGACCACAACACTAGGAGCATAGAAAGCTCTAGTCAGAATCAGCTGTCTGTCTATCCAGATGATGATATCATGCCTGGTTAAGTGAATATCTACAGATTCAGTGGAAGGACGGAAGTTGCATCTGAACCCAAATGTGCCTGCCTCTCTTCAATGTATTCCACCTCCCAATGACAGCCTCACTATGAATGCAACTCAACACATAGCCAGCAATGAAGACAGAGCAATAGAGCCACATTGAGGTTCAAATTATAGGCAATCTAATATACTCATTCATCAGCTTCAATTATTCACATTCCCTGCATGATTCAAATTTGTATTTTAGAAAATACAAATCATTACCGGTCAGGGTAATTTGAAATAAAGTAACAACAGTTGAACACATGAATGCCCAAGACTATTATAGTGTTAAGAGAGGAAAGCTGAAAGTCAACTAGAGATACATAGAATTAAGAATGCATTTAAAAAACAGGGATGGGAGGAGACAGCAAATAACAGAGAATCATGCCAAAATATTAAAAATATTATATTCGGATTATAAGATTATGTGTGGTTTTTCTTTTAAGTATTTTTATTTAAATGTCTTGTGCGCTTTTTCATATTCTGTAAAGTGCCATTTTGTTTGAAGTGTTGGTCGTGCAGTCGTTTCTGACTCTTTGAGACCATGGACTGTAGCTGCCAGGCTCCTCTGTGCATGGAATTCTCCAGGCAAGAAGACTGGAGTGGGTTTCCATTTCCTTCTGCAGGGGATCTTCCCAACCCAGGAACTGAACTCTGGTCTCAGGCATTGCAGGTAAATTCTTTACCATCTGAGCTAAAGATTGTTTAGAGTAAAGAAAATATGATAAACTCAGTTCTCCAAAATTTGAAAAAAGAAATAGATCCCTACAGATCTAGAGCTTTTAAAGTTTAGGTCCATCTTGAAAGCCGTGGCTTTGACTAGTATAAGGATTTTTAATACATGTCAAATGATCCTGTGCAGTACTGGCAATAATGAATTAGAGTTTCAGGAGTCCTTTTTGTTCTTTGCAAGGTCATCCAAGGAAGAACGTGATCACTCACACTTAGGCTTTCATTCTAATAAGTATAAATAGGAATTTAAAAAATGAATTTTACAGGGCAAATGCGTACTTAAAATATAAAATGAAATAGATTGACTAATGGTCTCCATCCATCAGTAATCTACATGTACATTCCATGATGTGATATGGATGTGATAAACCTACTCAAATGAAATGCTCAATTTCTAAAATTTTTATGATGCTTAACAGTCTTTGGCAGGCTTAGGAGTTGACAGACTTTTCTGCCATAAATCCAGACACATTTCAGTGATTCTAACTCTAGCACAAATGACAAGTGATTACAGGAAACCATAGTCTTAAAAGATTTAATGTTCAGTGGTGTTTGGACAATTATAAACAATATATAAAGTGGTCCTGGTGAAATGCAGCCAAGGGATATTTGACATGCTAAAATTCCCTCCAAGGAGGGGTGATGCAATTACTCTATAATTTCTTACTTTTTTAAGGGGAATAATGAATGATTGGGCTTCCAGGTGGCACTAGTGATAAAGAATCTGCATGTCAGTGTAGGAGACACAAGAGATATGGTTTGATCCCTGGATCAGGAAGATCCCCTGAGGTAAGAAGTGGCAACCTACTCCAGTATTCTTGCCTGAAAAATTCCAGGCAGAAAAGCTTGACAGGCTACAGTCTATGGGGCCGCAAAGAGTCAGACATGACTGTGACTGACCACAATGAGTGGTTATAATTTAATCCATTTATTCACTCAACAAATATTAATTGAATATCTGCTCTGGACCAAGTACTATTCTAGGTATTGAGAATAAGGCAGTCAACAAAACAGACAATAGGTACTGACTTTTTCACAGCTTACAGTTTAGGATGTTTATGGGTAGGTTGGTAGACGGGAGTATGAAAGCAACCTTTATAAACTGTGTGTATGTGTATGTATATATATATATGTTTAGAGCAACATTGTCTTATAGAAATTTCTTCATTATCAGATATTCTGTAGCTTTGCTGTCCAGTATGGTAGTCATTGGCCACAAGTGGCTATTAAACCCTTGAAAGAAGCCTAGTTTGATTGAAGGGCTAAATTATAAATATTATTTCACTTTAGCTCATTCAAATGTGAGCTTAAACACATAGGGTAGTAGCTACCATATTGGAGAGCAAAGGTCTGGGTAGTTTAAGGATTCAGAGCCTATATGAAGAGGTGGACAGGGTGTAGAGGTATAATGGAAATTATAAATAGAGTGGTCAGAAAAGATATCTCGAAGAGACATTTGGTGAAAAAAGAGGTGAAAGAATAGGTCATGCAGATATTTAGAGGAAATTTTTCCTGGACATAGCAAGTGGGAACTGCTAAGACCTTCAAGTGGTTGCTATGTGTCTTGAAAAAAGAATGGCAGTGTAGGCCACTGTAGATGCAAAAGAGTGAGTATTTGGGCAGAGCGGAGACGTGATAAGGTGTCAGGAACTTTGCAGCTGCTGCTGCTGCTAAGTCACTTCAGTCGTGTCCGACTCTGTGGGACCCCACAGATGGCAGTCCACCAGGTTCCTCCATCCCTGGGATTCTCCAGGCAAGAATACTGGAGTGGGTTGCCATTTCCTTCTCCAATGCATGAAAGTGAAAAGTCAAAGTGAAGTCATTCAGTCATGTCCAACTCCTAGTGGCCCCATGGACTGCAGCCTACCAGGCTCCTCTGTCCATGGGATTTTCCAGGCAAGAGTACTGGAGTGGGGTGCCATAGCCTTCTCCAGTCAGGAACTCTAGACTACATTTAANTTCAGTCATGTCCAACACCTAGTGGCCCCATGGACTGCAGCCTACCAGGCTCCTCTGTCCATGGGATTTTCCAGGCAAGAGTACTGGAGTGGGGTGCCATAGCCTTCTCCAGTCAGGAACTCTAGACTACATTTAATTATGTGTGTGTGAATATGTGGGACTTCCCAGGTGAAATTAGTGGTAAAGAACCCACCTGCCAATGCAGGAGACATAAAAGATGCAGATTTGATCCCTGGGTCAGGAAGATCCCCTGGAGGAGGGCATGGCAACCCACTCCAGTATTCTTGCCTGGAGAATCCCATGGACAGAGGATCTCGGTAGGCTACAGTCCATAGGGTCGCAAAGAGTTGGACACTACTGAAGTGACTTAGCATGCAGACAGGCATGGATGAATATGTATAAATTCTTAGTCTGAAGATTTAAGATTCAAAACTCACAAGAGCCTCTTGGTTACTCCAAAGTCCTTTGTGTACCTGTAGGTCAGCTAGAATATTTTATTGGGTCACATTTTTTATTTCATAATTGAGTCTAGAACTTTAAATATTTAGCAATTCTCTAAGTAACTCTTGAACATGCATTTCCCCTCCATGTTGAGTAATACTGATGACCACAACCCTCTTTAGGCCTCTCCCTACCCCAGCAAATTTGTTTCCCCCCTTGAGACTGACTGAGTTTATCTTTAAAATTTAAATCTAATGGAAACGTGTTGTGGATGAAAACATGCCAGTTTTTATAGGCAGACAATTCTGTAAAATTAATGAGAGTTATAGGTTGTGGCACAGAAGGAGATCTGAGTGCAAAACATTTTAGAATTTAGAGGTTTTATCAGATAAAACTGTATAGGATGATAGAAATTTGTCTTCAACTTCATCTCATTGTAGTATCTGTCACATTTTCAACCTTCTTGGCACTTAGCTGCAGTACAGCAAACTTTTATCTTAGATTTTGGCTTTACCTATGAGTTTATTTTTAAAAGGATCCTAATTGCTTTGTAAGGGTAGTTATTCAAAGTTTATCTTTAATTAAAAATAGTGTCCATCAGTCAGCCAGTCAATCACTCAGTCACATTCAACTCTGAGACCCCATGGACTATAGCCCACCAGGTTCCTCTGTCCACGGAATTTTCCAACCAGGAATACTAGAGTAGGTTGCCATTTCTTATCCTAGGAGATCTTCTTCACCCAGGGACTGAACCCAGGTCTCTTGCATTTCCTGCATTGGCAGGTGGATTCTTTACCACTGAGCCACCTGAGCAACCCTTTAAAATGTATATTCAGGTCATATTTTTATTCAATTAAGCTTCAGTATTTTAAAATTGCTGCTTTTTAAATTCGTTTTCTTATTTTATCTGTTTGGCTCAATAGTTANGAACGGATTCAAATGTATTCTTTTTAGGGGCTGAGTAATCCTCCATTGTGTATATGTACCACAGTTTTCTTATCAGTTCACATACAGAACATGTCCTGCTGCTGGACATCAGGTTGCTTCCATGTTCTGGCTATTATAAACAGTGCTGCGATGAACATTGGTGTACATGTGTTTAGAAATGTGCATATGCTTTAAAGTCTGACCACTGTATGACTTTGTGAGGGCAATGGGCAATATGTGTATTCACTGTGAATTATCCTAGAAAATTGTGGTCAATCTTGGAATAAACAATGAAGATTGAGGAGCTTGGAATTAAGAGAGGTAATGGAAAACTTACTCTGTCTCTGAGAGACGCTGTGGTCACCTTATCCTATTCTATAATCATGGTGAGTGGCGTAGCGTACCCTTATGGGTTATGGTTGATATGCACCCTAGCATACAGAGGTTGACAAGATGTACAGAGGTACTCTGAGGATGATTCTGGGTTTGTGCAATGGTTGCAGGTTATACTTTGTGTCTATTACACCTTTTATCCCAGACAATCTGAATATTTCTTGAAAAATCCTATGCTCTGGACCTGTTCTGTATGTGAAATACAGTACTACTATCTTAGCTCAGCACTGGAAGAGTAGCAGTCTTGTTTGATCATCAGCAACAGAGTTAGAATTAACAGATGATTCGACAAAGGAGGCAAGAACATACAATGGAGTAAAGACAGTCTCTTTAACAGGTGGTGCTGAGAAAACTGGTCAACCACTTGTAAAAGAATGAAACTAGATCACTTTCTAACTCCACACACAAAAATAAACTCAAAATGGATTAAAGATCTAAACATAAGACCAGAAACTATAAAACTCCTTGAGGAGAGCATAGGCAAAACACTCTCCAACATATATCACAGCAGGATCCTCTATGATCCACCTCCCAGTATACTGGAAATAAAAGCAAAAATAAACAAATGGGATCTAATTAAAATTAAAAGCTTCTGCACAACAAAGGAAACTATAAGTAAGGTGAAAAGACAGCCTTCTGAATGGGAGAAAACAATAGCAAACGAAGCAACTGACAAACAACTCATCTCAAAGATATACAAGCAACTTATGCAGCTCAACTCCAGAAAAATAAATGACCCAATCAAAAAATGGGCCAAAGAACTAACTAGGCATTTCTCCAAAGAAGACATACAGATGGCTAACAAACACATGAAAAGATGCTCAACATCACTCATTATCAGAGAAATGCAAATCAAGACCACAATGAGGTACCACTTCACACCAGTCAGAATGGCTGCGATCCAAAAGTCTACAAGCAATAAGTGCTGGAGAGGATGTGGAGAAAAGGGAACCCTCTTACACTGTTGGTGGGAATGCAAACTAGTACAGCCA
>SJYW01049536.1:277897-344131 GCA_006410735.1 Raphicerus campestris
AATGTTCCAGGCAGGCCTTTTTTGTCAACTGGTGGAACTACTGCCATTCGTGATTCACAATATCATAATTAAAACTGCATGTTATGTTTTTACAGTGAACATGAAATGGAAAGTCTTTATTATGGCTTTAAAAAGATGAATATTAAATGAGATGGATACTCACAAATTTCCACAGCTATTCGAATATTAGTTCATTAAAATTAATAAGATAATGAAACCATTTTAATGCTTCTAGATTTATAATTTGCTACTAAAACTTGCAAACAACTTAACAGATGTAAACTTCAAATCTTTACCTTCACTAGTATCAGGCTTTTGCTATATTAAAATATTTAAAATAGAAACTTCATAATTATGCAGACAGTGAAGTATTTTTTACTAGCAAAGTTCTATCCTGTATATACACATCTTAACTTTTTTAGAAAGTTGAGAAATTTTACGTACTACTCATTGGTGAACAGTTCTATTATTTTGGTAGTACAATAGAGGTTCTAGTGTCTTCCACTGTCACTTAAAATATATGTTCTGCATTTCTGATGGGCTGAAATATCATGTTGATGTAAAGCAAGATTATATAAAAATTATATATTTTGTAGTAAAATTTGAAAATATAACCTATCTTGGAAACAGTTTCTAACCTGTTAAATTTTCCTTCAATACTATTTTTAAATATCCTTTTTCCTAAAATATTAAAGCAAGAAAAATAATAATATATAGCATAGGAACTGCTCTTTCAGTTGTCTCTTCTGGTCTGAGAAAATGAAAGGCCATTAGGATAGTTTCTAAAAATATTCCAAGAAAATTTAAAAAGAGATGATTTGTCTTTCTAGAAACATTCAGTTACTCTGAAATATGTATTATGCTTTCAATTTATTTAATTCTACATTGCTTATGTGGTAATTCCTAAGATTTCACACAGAACAAAAAAGAATAAGGTTACTAGTTTATTTTCAAAAGAGCTTGTACAAACAACTAGTGGCCAAATATAAGACTTTTCCAGTTGATTTGAAAATATGACTTCCTGTCAGATGGGTGCTGATTTCTCAGGAATAGTGGCAGAGCTTTGAAAAGATAAAATGAATCTGAATTAATCATGCCTTTAATCTCAAAGGGAAAATAACCTCTCAAGTAGATAAAGTGCTGTTTTCTTAAAGTGAGTTGTCATTAAATTAATGGAGTCTGACTTTTCTGAAAAATATTTCCTATCAGGTTGATCTTCAAAATATTTAACAGCTAGTAACATAGTATTCCTACATACATGAATAAAAAATTAGAAGATATATTCCTTTTCATTCACTTAAGTGACTATAAATATAAAACTGATAATAAGCTGATGTAATTCATAGCATAAATTATTAACCAAATTATTCCAATAATTTGTAGACTTAGAAGTGTTAATAATTTTTTGTTTGATATAGATACGGCTACTTAAATGATGCCCTTTCTGAGCCACACACATTAACATTTTAGGAATTAGTGAACTAAAATGGACTGGAATGGGTGAATTTAATCCAGATGACCATTATATCTACTACTAAGTGCAAGGTTCCCTTCAAAGAAATGGAGTAGCCCTCATAGTCAACAAAAGAGTACGAAATGCAGTACTTGGATGCAATCTCAAAAATGACAGAATGATCTCTGTTTGTTTCCAAAGCAAACCATTCATTATCACAGTAATCCAAGTCTATGCCCCAACCAGTAATTCTGAAGAAGCTGAATAGTTTTATGAAGACCTACAAGACCTTCTAGAACTAACACCCCAAAAAGATGTCCTTTTCATCATAGGGGACTGGAATGAAAAAGTAGGAAGTCAAGAAATACCTGGAGTAACAGGCATATTTGGCCNCTTTTAGCCCTTATCACAATTTATTACTCAGTAAAACGTGTGGTTTTACATTCCAGTTAAATCTCCTAAGTGATTTACTGTGTATATCCTTTGAAGCATCTAGTGGTCTTATGCCCTGCATATTTCTTGAGCTGAGTTGATCTAGATGTGATCTAGGGCTTCCCAGTTGGCACTAGTGGTAAAGAATATGCCCATCAGTGCAGGAGACTATGAGATGTGGGTTTGATCCCTGGGTCGGGAAGATCCCCAGGAGAGGACATGGCAACCCACTCCAGTATTCTTACCTGGAGAATCCCATGGACAGAAGAGCCTAATGGGCTTCAGTCCATAGGGTTGCAGAGAGTCAGACATAACTGAAGCAACTTAGCACACACGCATGCAGGTGTAATCTATTTCACGATGGACAGTAGGCACAAATCTGTCATGAAAGAGCCTCTTTGAGAGAAGCATAAACCATAGAACAATATTACATTTATAAATATGTAAATTTATTTATGAGACCACAGCTTCTCACTGGATTGTGAACTCCTCAGGGTCAGGGAGTATAGTTTATTCATTCTCACATAGACCATGCAAGTTGGGATGCAGGCATATAATCCCCTATCTGAACCCCTTGGAGCAGTGGTACGGTAGTAACTATTTAAAACCAGTTCTCAGAACACACACACACACACGAAATTCCTGATTTATAGCATTTGCCAATTTTCCTGTATAAACATTCCAACCTTGGCTAATTTCAAGTTATGAAGTTGGAATCACTGAATTGAAGTGAGGAAGTAAAGCATATGATTGACTGAGGCAAAAGCTGACTCCAGCACACCATCATTAGGAAGCTAAAGGGTTTAAGAATTCAGATTTCTGAATATGTAAATATGGTACATAGTATGTAACACCTCCAGAGGAATCTGGAAATACTTGTAATAAAAATAGTAATATTTCTGCACTAAAACAAATTGGTTTTCACACAAGAGGTAGATATAAATGCCAGACATATACAAAATAGCTTTCAGTTTTCAGGGTAGGTTTTTTTTTTTTTTTGCAGTTTAGAACTGCATAAAAATTATTAGGACAATTTTCATATTTAAAAATTTCAGTGGGAAACTATTCATGATCTATAACACACAAATCTGGATGTTTGATTCTAGTCCTGTTCATTGTTATGAGCTATTTTGCACTCTTATGAATTGTAAGGAACTGATGGATGTGCAAATTGTGTCTTGTTCAGTAGAACTGACTTCCCTCTTTCAGTGGAAAAATCAATTTGTCTTCATTTGCGGTTTAGCTCAACTTTCCTTTATTCCATAAGGTTTTGTATTATTTTGACTTTGAACTCATAAAACATCTTCTTGGTTCCCTCATAACATTTTTTGGGGGGCAGCACCCCACAGCATGTGGAATCTTGCTTCCCAGACTGGGATCAAACCCATGCCCTTNAGCTCAATTTTCCTTTATTCCATAAGGTTTTGTATTATTTTGACTTTGAACTCATAAAACATCTTCTTGGTTCCCTCATAACATTTTTTGGGGGGCTGCACCCCACAGCATGTGGAATCTTGCTTCCCAGACTGGGATCAAACCCATGCCCTTTGCAGTGGAAGCGTGGAGTCTTAACCACTGGACTGCCAGGCAACATTTAAACAAAATTAATTCTTGAATATGTGCACACTTTTACATGCACATGAGGGTCATGATTTTATGTTTTTGCAAAGTTCTTTGAACATAATATAGGGGAAAGATTAGACTTGTGGGGTTTCTGAGGCCAGAGTATGGATTGATGCTGAACTGTAAGAGAAGTTTCCCCATGTTCCAATAGCACTGTTAAGTGTTAAGAGCCGGGTCACAGTGGCATCGGCTATCCTGCAAGCTTGATTTCTTTGACTGAGAGAGTTCCAAGGATGCTGGGTGCTTCTGACTGCCACAGGTAAAGGGTACTATGGGATGGATATAATGCTATCTTTATAAAGTTTAAATCTTTTTTCTTTTCCCCTATGGTTCTTGCTCTTCATCTGAGTGGGAATCAAGGACACAAAAATACTCAATGAGTCATGAATTACCTAAGATGAGCAGGAGCTTGGATGACTATAAACTTCACTGATAAAATCTGGTCATATTGGTGTCTGGTATGACTAATGGATTAATTCATGTTCTTATTTTTTAGGGAATGAAGGATATTTTAAATATCAGAAAAGCAGCTCTCACAAATCCCTTGATTCTCTAATCCTGGAAAACCGTGGAATCTGGCTATATGTACCATTGTGCCAGATCCTTACTTTCCCACAGTCCAGAAAGCAACTCTGTGTTTATGTTCTCTATTCAAACTCCTCATTTCTACTTCCTGATGAATCCATTAGTGAGAACATGAAATGGAAAATAAGAAACCATTTCAGCCTCACCAACAATTTTGTACAATACACTGAGATTGATGAGGGCTTAGGTGGTGGGTTCACAAACCTGGGCTTTCTTTCTGGAGTTGAAACGGTTTCAGGCCTGAGAGACCAAGTTGTCTAGTAGAGAGGATGGCCACCACTTTCTTTCGAGGGGCGGATCCGTCTAGAGTTTTGCCTGTTTACTGTATTAGTGCTGTGGGCAGCGTTGTCTTTGCCCCAGATTTATACTTTCTACTGGATACCTAAAAATGGAGAGTTCATTCTGCCTAGAGCCAAAGGTGATGATTATGTGGGTTCTGTGTGTTCAGAACAGAACGAGAATTAGTGACATGCAAGTTTAGCCCTTGCCCCCACACACAACCATCCATGTGCATGCACATATTAAAACAGCACAATTGTGATTTATGCTGCCTCTAGTCTATCTCTTTAAATAGTCAGAATTGACACACATCTCCAACAGACAGGGATTCTGGAACTTCAGGTGTGATTGCACACCCAAACTCACCATAATAGATTGTACATTCACTACTCAGGAAGGATGGTCTCCCATGGTGAGCACTGAGTACTCACTGAAGAATGGCAATAAATAATACTTCCTTTCTCTGTCTTACATCACAGTGGGGTTGATTTCCTTAATTAATTTTCTCAATTTTTGCACCTTTAAATATATCTATTGGTTTACACTGTGTGGCAGGTGCTGTGTTGGCTATTATGGGCTGTATAAAGATAAATAGCTTTGCCATTGAGGAGTTCTAGGCCTAAGAGAAGCTAGCATCACTACATAGTACAATACAATTAATTTAGAAGCATACTTGATAAGAGAGAGACAAAATTCTATATAGGTCATGAAAATAAAAAGATTCCTTTTGAACAGAAGGGGATGATGGAGCAGCAGTAGGGATTATGAATGTCAAATCTTTCAGAAAGAAGAAGTCACTTAATGAGGCTGTGGTTTCATCCTTCCCTCAGTGCGACCCTGAAGGTCAACTATTCCCACACTGTGACTTACAGTATTTTCCTTGATGGTGAACCTGCTTAGTTAAAAAATAAATCTCATTTGCCTTCTTGTCTGATTGGTTTTCTTAGTAGTAAACCATGCCTGATAATGGGGTATTAGATTAATAAGTTTTGAATAACATTTTAATCTATTTCCTTTATTATTGATATAGAGTTGATTGACAATGTTTCAGGTGTACAGCAAAGTGATTCAGTTATACATTATATATATATATATATCTTTTTCAAATTATTTTCCATTATAGGCTATTGCAAGGTATTGACGATAGTTCCCTGTGCAATACATCAGGTCTTCTATTTTATATATGGTAGTGGGTATCTGTTAATCCTCAAATCCTAATTTTATCTCTTCCTCTGTTTCCTCTTTGGTAACCATAAGTTTGTTTTCTGTGTCTGTGGGTCTATTTCTGTTTTGTAAATAAGTTAATTTTTCTAGATTCCTCATATAAATAGTATCATATGATATTTGTGTAGATTAATAAATTTTGATAGAAGTGAGAATGTAGGAAAATATCCAGAATTGGGAAATTCCTAGACCTTAATGTGTGGAAGCTTCCAGTATTTAAGAAGGAAGGGTAAACATGTAATTATGTATTACAATATCCACAGGGGGAGAAATAGAATAAAAGAACAACACATTTTATGAACTGTACAGATTTTTCAATAGTTTTGACTATAGGAAAGAATTTCTCAGCTATTGTCTTTCTCACTCTCCAAACTGAATGTTCAGTTTCTTTCTTTGACAGTTGTAGGTGACGAAAACACCAAGGAACGTTGGTACATTTACCCTGGGCCACTCAAATTTCAGCTGGATTCCTTTTACGTATGGAGTTAAGACANGGGGGAGAAATAGAATAAAAGAACAACACATTTTATGAACTGCACAGATTTTTCAATAGTTTTGACTATAGGAAAGAATTTCTCAGCTATTGTCTTTCTCACTGTCCAAACTGAACGTACAGTTTCTTTCTTTGACAGTTTTAGATGACAAAAACACCAAGGAACGTTGGTACATTTACCCTGGGCCACTCAAATTTCAGCTGGATTCCTTTTACGTATGGAGTTAAGACAGCATTACTGAGCACCAGCTCGGGCTCCCTGTGTTACACAGCAGCTTCCCACGGGTTATCTAGTCTACGCATGATAACGGGCAGATGTCAGCGCTGCTTCCTCCGTCCACCCCACCCGCTCCTTCCCCTGCTGTGTGCACAAGTCCGTTCTCTGCCTCGGCATCTCTGTTCCTGCCCTGTGCATGTTCATCAGTACTGTTGTTCTAGGTTCCAAATATGTGTGTGTGTGTGTGTGTGTTAATGTATGATGCTGGGTTTTTTCTCTTTCTGACTTAATTCACTCTGTATAATAGGCTCTAGGTTCATCAAGGGTGAGGTAGGAAAGGAGAGGAAGGCTCAAGAGAGAGGAGATTCATCTATATGCATGTGATCGTGTGTGTATATACCCACCCCTGGAGGAGGGCATGGCAACCCACTCCAGTATTCTTGCCTGGAGAATCCCATGGACAGAGGAACCTGGTAGGCTGCAGTCCATGGGGTTGCAAAGAGTTGGGCATGAGTGAAGTGACTTAGCATGCATGTATATGTATATGTGACTGATTTGAGTTGTATAGCAAAAACCAACACAATACTGTAAAGCAGTTATCCTCCAATTAAAAAAATAAATTTAAAAAATGTACGCAACTTTAAGGAAAAAAACATTACTGAAAGCTGTAAGAAAGTCATTCTGATGACCCCTGATCTGTGGGTTGTGTCCTGAATTATTGCACTGATAGCTATCTGAGGTGAAACAAAACCCATCCATTTACCTCTTCTGGATCTGGAGGCTCCTCAGACATTCCCTTAGGGAAAATCCTTTGCCAAATCCAAACTCCAGTCCTAAGGCTCAGAGCCCTCTGTGAAGGTTCTAGGAGGGCTAGACCTAGAAAATAGACATTTTTCTTAGATCTTTGTAGGATCTCTACAATATCAGGTACATTCCACAGGGGCCCCAAGGGCAGAGCCAGTGTTGTTAGGTAGAATTTATAATGTAATAATGAATAAAGTAAGGGAGAGCTGTCTAATGTCAGGGATGATCAAACAACAAATGGCTGCCTAGGGAGGTTCTTTGACCCTTCGTCATCATGAGAAAGCTTTTGGTATGGGCGTGATAAAGATGTCAAAGCAAAAATTGCACTGGCCAAACGCAAACAGGCAAGGGAGACTTTAACACTATTGCAACAAGGAACAGAGGCCACAACAAAACTGAACTCAATTTCACTGAAGAAGAGGTAGGACTCTTTTAAGGGCTGCTGTGTACTAAGGAAAAAGTACTGGAGGCTATTAAAGTCATAGACCATCTGTGTTTGCTAATTGGCAAAGGAAAAACAGTTCTTATACCTTTATGACAGGAGGTAATTTTGCAACTTGGAGCCAGGTGCCTGCCAAGTTAGGTCTCTACTCTTCCATTGAAATTGGAAGATTGGGTTACTATTTCCTTTGTTGATTATATTTCAAAGAGATGGTTCCCAGGACCTTGAGAAAGACATTCCTGGGTGGTAAAAATTGGCCAGAGGCTTTAATAAATATTTATATTCCAAGGGGCAGAGAAGAGATTTAAAATTACAAGTCTTCTAAAATAAATGCTCTAAGAAAAGGGTCTCTGAGGGTCCTAGAGTCAGGAAGAAGCCCATCTAAAGATTAATCAAGCTGATGAAAGTTTAGGCTGATCTTGGTTAAACACATAGTCAAGTGATAAAGCTGGAAATCCAGTATAGAATGAGTGATTCTAGCCTATCATTATTAAAATACTTCACAAACATGAAATTTATTTCCTGTATCTTCAATTTCGTGACAAAGATTAGGAAGGGGGGTTTCTGCAGGGGAATTTCACTCATTTAGCTAGAAGGCACCCAGACATCACTTGCACACAGTTTGGAATCAGATGAACTGCTTCCATTTTCAGTACACGGAAATTTGGTCTAAAATCTAGCACCAGCGTTCCCATTTCCGAGTGAGATACTGTTTCATAATAGTTATTTTTCCTTCATGGAGCCTTCTCTATGGCTTTCTTCCAGGAGCCCCAATTATTCTCATTCTATTTGTAGAATCCAAAGATTTAAAATTCCATGTCTGTCTCTGTAGTTGTTTTCGTCAACATGAGGTAGTGGTACTTCTAATAAAAAATTACTAACTCCTAGTTTTAGTAACAAACTGCCTCATTTGTTTAGGAATATCCAGGAATTATGGAACTAATTAAATCTATTACATCCCCTTCCACTTTTTTTCTTGCGCCTGAATATAAATGCCAACACAGCCTATACTCTCTTGTTTAAAAGAGGCTTGATGATAAGAGGAGAGGAAAGAATCAGTGGAGCATTTATTCTGCTCTTAAAGGCTTTTCAGATATCATTTGGAGCTTTTGTTTTTATTATACAGTATGGTTCTTTATTGTATACTGATATTAGCGGAGGCACTGCTGCTAAACTCACAGCTTATTCATGTCATTTCAGCCTGAATGGAAATGAAGACTAGCGAACTCTGGTTCTTTAAAGGAACCACAAATAACAATACCCAGTGGCAGATGATTGAATTTGCCAGTAGAGTTTGTGCAAGGCTTGCTAATTCAGAGGTGCATTTTCAAATATTACAGTGGCTAGGATTTCCCTGGGGAGTTCACTGGGGCACAGCAAGTGAATCAGTGTTTAAATGATATTATTTTTAGAATGATTTGTAAAGAAAGATGAAAAAGTAAATAGACGATTTCATAATTAATACTGTACGTGCGCACATTCAAGACTCATTTGTCTCCTCGGGAGAAGTGGCTGAGCCCTCTTCTATGCCTTGCCCTGCAGACCAGGGGAAATGACGCCAGGGAAAAGCAGTGAATTTGCCTAACAGCTTCCCCGTTAAATGGTCAGGCTTTGATCATCACTCTTAATAGCTTGGTCCCCTCCCTTCAGGCACAGACCCCTGCAAGGCTGGTTTCAGACTGCTCCTCTTCTAGTCCCATAATTGCAATTGATAACCGACCATCATCCAAGAACTGGGGACATTCATCAAATGCTATCAATGCTTACAGTTAGGAATGGCCCTGCCTCTAGCAGGGAAATAAGCCCATAAAGAGTTTTAGCATTTGGAGCCTCAGAGTTGAGTCCAGCCCAACTCGTTCAATTTATACAAAGAGAAGTGAGATCCAGAGAGGTTTATGAGACCCGCCCAGGGTAGTATAATTTGTTGGGCACAGAAGGAGAATTAGAACTTGGATGTCCTCTCCCTGCCTGGCTTTGCCTCCAACAGATACCCTTTCTTCATGATTGAGTAATTGTCTCAAGGTTAGGGGTTGCGCTGGGGCTGATTTGTGAATGGGAGCACAGTTGTTAATCAGTTATGCTTTTCAGAACACTGCCTCTGTTTTGGACAGCCTCCTCTGGCTAGTCTACTTTGGAGTCCCTTTCCGTTGTAATCAACCAGTACCCTCAGAGGAAGGCTGTCCAGGTAATGTATTGAATAAGCATTTCCAGCACATTGTTTACCTTAATGAGCCCAACCACTTTCTGATTGCTGAGCTCAATTAGACGTTGCAGAGGTGTTAAACACCTTGCCCCAAATCACACAGCTCATAAGTATAGGAACTGGGATTGGAACAGAGATCTTGGTGATTCTAGCACCTGGGTCCTTAGCCAATTGTTTAGTTGCCGAGCCGTGTCTGACTCTTTTGTGATCCCATGAACTGTAGCCCTCCAGATTTCTCTGTCCATGGGATTTCCCAAGCAAGAATACTGGAGTGGGTTGCTATTTCCTCCTCCAGGGGATCTTCCTAACCCAGGGACCTAACCTGTGTCTTCCAGATTCTTTACTACTGAGCCACCAGGGAAGCCCTGGGTCCTTAGCTAATATGCTATGCTAATTTGGCTTCATTATCATCTTCATCCACAGCCCAAGGGAACTACTTGCAAGGATGATTCAAATTGTTCGCAATGAAGACCCTGTGAAATTACATTTACTGCTTGGTAACTTCTTTCCTCTCTTTCAACCCCTCCTTATCTCTCTGGTATTTCAACCTAAGTTTGATTCCTCCCCTCTACCCCATCAAGTCTCTAGGGAGACACATGTACANAACTCCTAGTTTTAGTAACAAACTGCCTCATTTGTTTAGGAATATCCAGGAATTATGGAACTAATTAAATCTATTACATCCCCTTCCACTTTTTTTCTTGCGCCTGAATATAAATGCCAACACAGCCTATACTCTCTTGTTTAAAAGAGGCTTGATGATAAGAGGAGAGGAAAGAATCAGTGGAGCATTTATTCTGCTCTTAAAGGCTTTTCAGATATCATTTGGAGCTTTTGTTTTTATTATACAGTATGGTTCTTTATTGTATACTGATATTAACGGAGGCACTGCTGCTAAACTCACAGCTTATTCATGTCATTTCAGCCTGAATGGAAATGAAGACTAGCGAACTCTGGTTCTTTAAAGGAACCACAAATAACAATACCCAGTGGCAGATGATTGAATTTGCCAGTAGAGTTTGTGCAAGGCTTGCTAATTCAGAGGTGCATTTTCAAATATTACAGTGGCTAGGATTTCCCTGGGGAGTTCACTGGGGCACAGCAAGTGAATCAGTGTTTAAATGATATTATTTTTAGAATGATTTGTAAAGAAAGATGAAAAAGTAAATAGACGATTTCATAATTAATACTGTACGTGCGCACATTCAAGACTCATTTGTCTCCTCGGGAGAAGTGGCTGAGCCCTCTTCTATGCCTTGCCCTGCAGACCAGGGGAAATGACGCCAGGGAAAAGCAGTGAATTTGCCTAACAGCTTCCCCGTTAAATGGTCAGGCTTTGATCATTACTCTTAATAGCTTGGTCCCCTCCCTTCAGGCACAGACCCCTGCAAGGCTGGTTTCAGACTGCTCCTCTTCTAGTCCCATAATTGCAATTGATAACCGACCATCATCCAAGAACTGGGGACATTCATCAAATGCTATCAATGCTTACAGTTAGGAATGGCCCTGCCTCTAGCAGGGAAATAAGCCCATAAAGAGTTTTAGCATTTGGAGCCTCAGAGTTGAGTCCAGCCCAACTCGTTCAATTTATACAAAGAGAAGTGAGATCCAGAGAGGTTTATGAGACCCGCCCAGGGTAGTATAATTTGTTGGGCACAGAAGGAGAATTAGAACTTGGATGTCCTCTCCCTGCCTGGCTTTGCCTCCAACAGATACCCTTTCTTCATGATTGAGTAATTGTCTCAAGGTTAGGGGTTGCGCTGGGGCTGATTTGTGAATGGGAGCACAGTTGTTAATCAGTTATGCTTTTCAGAACACTGCCTCTGTTTTGGACAGCCTCCTCTGGCTAGTCTACTTTGGAGTCCCTTTCCGTTGTAATCAACCAGTACCCTCAGAGGAAGGCTGTCCAGGTAATGTATTGAATAAGCATTTCCAGCACATTGTTTACCTTAATGAGCCCAACCACTTTCTGATTGCTGAGCTCAATTAGACGTTGCAGAGGTGTTAAACACCTTGCCCCAAATCACACAGCTCATAAGTATAGGAACTGGGATTGGAACAGAGATCTTGGTGATTCTAGCACCTGGGTCCTTAGCCAATTGTTTAGTTGCCGAGCCGTGTCTGACTCTTTTGTGATCCCATGAACTGTAGCCCTCCAGATTTCTCTGTCCATGGGATTTCCCAAGCAAGAATACTGGAGTGGGTTGCTATTTCCTCCTCCAGGGGATCTTCCTAACCCAGGGACCTAACCTGTGTCTTCCAGATTCTTTACTACTGAGCCACCAGGGAAGCCCTGGGTCCTTAGCTAATATGCTATGCTAATTTGGCTTCATTATCATCTTCATCCACAGCCCAAGGGAACTACTTGCAAGGATGATTCAAATTGTTCGCAATGAAGACCCTGTGAAATTACATTTACTGCTTGGTAACTTCTTTCCTCTCTTTCAACCCCTCCTTATCTCTCTGGTATTTCAACCTAAGTTTGATTCCTCCCCTCTACCCCATCAAGTCTCTAGGGAGACACATGTACACGGCCCTACTAAGTCATTTCAGTCCTGTCCAACTCTTCCCAACGCTATGGACTGTAGCCCACCAGTGTCCTCTGTCCATGAGATTCTCCAGGCAAGAATATTGAAGTGGGTTGCCATGCTCGTCCTCATGGGATCTTCCCGACCCAGGGATTCAGCCGGCGACTCATATCTCCTGCACTGGCAGGAGGGCTCTTGACCACTAGCGCCACCTAGGAAACACAGGGAGACACACCCTATCCTAAAATCCTCTCTCCATCAAAACCAATTTTGCTCTGTTCCGAGCTATGAATCCTTGGAGCAGTCTGAGTTCGAAGTGGACATCTGACTGTCCGTGAGGGTTGTTTGGGTCACCCTCACATTGCCTTTTCTGTGAGTTCTTCGGACCTCACCAATCCTTTGAGGAGGCAGCCACCGAGTGCATGGGTGAAGTTGTTGAATAGAAGGGGTTCACCCCCACTGCTAAGGTGAAAAAAAGAAAGACTCTATTCTAGTCTGCTTAGGAAGATAAAAGTAAAAAGCTTCTTTCTTTGAAGGAGGGGGAAAGATTCATTTACTTTTATTGCTGTACCCACTAAGAGTGATGCATTTCTTTTCTCTAGGAGAAAAAAATTAAAGTCAGTTTAAAAAAATAGCAAGCAAGTCAGAGAAAGAATAGGAGATGATTAGGAGAGAAGCAAGGATTCTATAGATGGATGTTCTGAAATATGTCATTTGTTAACTGAGCTCTAAAAATGATGAGGTTGCCCTGGTATGCAATTCCCACTGCCAAGAGTGAGGTTCAAGGCTGGGGCTGGCAAGTTCAGGCTGCCTGAAGTGTGCTTTCTTCTTGTGTGCCCTTGGGGTGGGATCAGCTATGTGTGGTGCGGCTACACTTTTTCATGGCTGGAATCAAGACTCTCCCTTTCTCTCTCCCTTCATCTTTCTTGTCCCTCTCCTGCACATTCATGGATCGTCACATGCATTACATAAATAGACACACTATACTCCTACCCACCTTATTAAATCAGGCTTTGTTCCAGACATTTTCAAGAATGGCTCTAGTTTGGTGGATACACCAAGAAATGGTCTAACTGCTTCCTAGATGACACAAGTGGTAAAGAACCCGCCTGCCAGTGCCGGAGATATAAGCAACACTGGTTCAATCCCTGGGTTTGAAAGATCCCTTGGAGGAGGGCTTGGAAACCCACTCCAGTATTCTTGCCTGGAGAACCCACGTGGACAGAGGGGCCTGGCAGGCTACAGTCTATGGGGTTTCAGAGAGTCAGACGTGACTGAAGCAATTTAGCACACATGCACTCAGGAGTTCGAATTTGGCAATCAAGCTTCAGTGCACTGACCCAGCATCCAGTGGTATTCATTCATGCTTATCAAAATTCTGGAAGACTATTTGCAAAATTAGAATTTCTATTTTTAAAAGTTATAATAAGAATTTTAATTATCAAACAGGGAATTTTGATTCAGCTTGGAAAAATCAAAATCCACAAAGTGAGTGAGTTCAGATTTTATCACCTGCATTTCCAGCTGTATGGCTTTGGGCCGATTACTCTCTCCAAACTGCTTTCTCATTTCTAGAAAAATAGCACCTACTCTGCGGGATTCCTCTGAGGGTTACACCAGAGAACACCCCTGGGGTCTCTAGCAGGACATCAGAGGCCCTTTCTCATGTTGTGTTTTTCCTTGCACTTCCTGCAAGAAAATTTCCCATTGTGGAATTTTTTTGGAAGCAAAATTAATAACAGATTAGAAAAAACACCCCTGGAATCAAACCCCTTTAAGATTTCTTAAAGGGATAAGGTAAGAGTCAGTCATTCAGTTTTGTCCAACTCTTGGGATCCCATGGGATCCCAGGGTCCTCTGTCCATGGGATTTTCCAGGCAAGAATACTGGAATGGGCTGCCATTCCCTTCTCCCGGGGATCTTCCTGACCCAGGGCTTGAACCCCAGTTCAAGCATTGCATTGAACTGCATTGCAGGTAGCTTGCATTACAGGTAGCTTCTTGACCATCTGAGGCACCAGGAAAGTCCTTAAAGGGATGGATAGTGTATTACTGTACTCTACAAACTTAATACTTCATAAAATGACCAGTCATTTCTAACCACCTATAAGATATTTTCTTATCTGGTCTTTCTGGTAAAGTCTGATCACTTCTTCAAGGAAGAAAAGGAATCCTTTTAAAATAAAAGTGTATTGAATTACTTTGCAGCTCAAAACCCAACAGCTCACTTCAATAAGGGTGAAAATTTTATTCTTGAAATGGCTCTTTGCAGTNTCACATTGCCTTTTCTGTGAGTTCTTCGGACCTCACCAATCCTTTGAGGAGGCAGCCACCGAGTGCATGGGTGAAGTTGTTGAATAGAAGGGGTTCACCCCCACTGCTAAGGTGAAAAAAAGAAAGACTCTATTCTAGTCTGCTTAGGAAGATAAAAGTAAAAAGCTTCTTTCTTTGAAGGAGGGGGAAAGATTCATTTACTTTTATTGCTGTACCCACTAAGAGTGATGCATTTCTTTTTTCTAGGAGAAAAAAATTAAAGTCAGTTTAAAAAAATAGCAAGCAAGTCAGAGAAAGAATAGGAGATGATTAGGAGAGAAGCAAGAATTCTATAGATGGATGTTCTGAAATATGTCATTTGTTAACTGAGCTCTAAAAATGATGAGGTTGCCCTGGTATGCAATTCCCACTGCCAAGAGTGAGGTTCAAGGCTGGGGCTGGCAAGTTCAGGCTGCCTGAAGTGTGCTTTCTTCTTGTGTGCCCTTGGGGTGGGATCAGCTATGTGTGGTGCGGCTACACTTTTTCATGGCTGGAATCAAGACTCTCCCTTTCTCTCTCCCTTCATCTTTCTTGTCCCTCTCCTGCACATTCATGGATCGTCACGTGCATTACATAAATAGACACACTATACTCCTACCCACCTTATTAAATCAGGCTTTGTTCCAGACATTTTCAAGAATGGCTCTAGTTTGGTGGACACACCAAGAAATGGTCTAACTGCTTCCTAGATGACACAAGTGGTAAAGAACCCGCCTGCCAGTGCCGGAGATATAAGCAACACTGGTTCAATCCCTGGGTTTGAAAGATCCCTTGGAGGAGGGCTTGGAAACCCACTCCAGTATTCTTGCCTGGAGAACCCACGTGGACAGAGGGGCCTGGCAGGCTACAGTCTATGGGGTTTCAGAGAGTCAGACGTGACTGAAGCAATTTAGCACACATGCACTCAGGAGTTCGAATTTGGCATTCAAGCTTCAGTGCACTGACCCAGCATCCAGTGGTATTCATTCATGCTTATCAAAATTCTGGAAGACTATTTGCAAAATTAGAATTTCTATTTTTAAAAGTTATAATAAGAATTTTAATTGTCAAACAGGGAATTTTGATTCAGCTTGGAAAAATCAAAATCCACAAAGTGAGTGAGTTCAGATTTTATCACCTGCATTTCCAGCTGTATGGCTTTGGGCCGATTACTCTCTCCAAACTGCTTTCTCATTTCTAGAAAAATAGCACCTACTCTGCGGGATTCCTCTGAGGGTTACACCAGAGAACATCCCTGGGGTCTCTAGCAGGACATCAGAGGCCCTTTCTCATGTTGTGTTTTTCCTTGCACTTCCTGCAAGAAAATTTCCCATTGTGGAATTTTTTTGGAAGCAAAATTAATAACAGATTAGAAAAAACACCCCTGGAATCAAACCCCTTTAAGATTTCTTAAAGGGATAAGGTAAGAGTCAGTCATTCAGTTTTGTCCAACTCTTGGGATCCCATGGGATCCCAGGGTCCTCTGTCCATGGGATTTTCCAGGCAAGAATACTGGAATGGGCTGCCATTCCCTTCTCCCGGGGATCTTCCTGACCCAGGGCTTGAACCCCAGTTCAAGCATTGCATTGAACTGCATTGCAGGTAGCTTGCATTACAGGTAGCTTCTTGACCATCTGAGGCACCAGGAAAGTCCTTAAAGGGATGGATAGTGTATTACTGTACTCTACAAACTTAATACTTCATAAAATGACCAGTCATTTCTAACCACCTATAAGATATTTTCTTATCTGGTCTTTCTGGTAAAGTCTGATCACTTCTTCAAGGAAGAAAAGGAATCCTTTTAAAATAAAAGTGTATTGAATTACTTTGCAGCTCAAAACCCAACAGCTCACTTCAATAAGGGTGAAAATTTTATTCTTGAAATGGCTCTTTGCAGTGGGACCCCCTCCTCCCCCATCAGCCAAAGCAATAGTAATTCTTTGTCCTCAAGGCCTTCTCCCCATTCCTGTTCTTCCAGCAGAGCAGATCAGACATATTTCTGCCTTAAAACTTTTGAATTTGACTTTCAGCAGCCTGATTATCTCCTGGATATCCACCTAGTATACTCCCTCACTTCCTTCTGGGGGGATCTCTGCAAAAATAAACTTATCCCCAGTGTGGATTTCTGTAATTATCACTATGTGATAGTGTCCATTGCTAACCTTGTGCCCTGATTCTGAGGTCCCCTTTAGCTCCCTTTATTACCCTTGCACAAACCAGCATCTGTTTAGAAAGCTTGCTGAATAAGCGCACTGAAAGGATGTAAATGCATGGAGAATTATTCCATATTTCAGAAACCAGAAAGGCCTATGGACACGGGTGGGTGCCTATGCTTAATAAGAGCTGGCATAAATCTCAACCAAGAATTGGAATTTAAAACTGAACTTTATTTGAGCTTCAAAATGGACTTCCTTGAACTCCCTCAAAGAGATAAATAAATATAAAAATTGATTACATGCCATGGTGCATTTTGACGTGTGGATCAGGGGTATTTGCATTGATATTATAAGAAAGAATATTTGTGGAGGATCTGTGTATCTCAAAATAATTGTTCATCGAGTCGGGAAAGTAATTGAATCATTGAGCTTAGATTTCCACTAATTCAAGTGTGTAATGGAATTGTTGTGGCGGATCTCTACTGAAAATAGTTGGCTAGAGATTTATGAGTTGGAGTCAGACGTTACTCTTCTCCCAGTAAGTAAGTAGGGAGACAGTGGTATATATGGTATGTATATGGTATATGTACCGTGTCTCTCTCTCTGTGTCTATTTATGTAAATGCAGTAAAGAATTTGCCTGCCACATAGGAGATGTGGGTTTGATCCGTGGATCGAACGATCCCCTGGAGAAGGGCATGGCAACCCACTCTAGTATTCTTGCCTGGAGAATCCCATGGACAGAGGAGCTTGGCGGGCTACAGTCCATGGGGTCACAAAAGAGTTGGACATGTTAGCAACTGAACAACAAACCAAAGTGCAGGGACATGTAATTATAAATTTTCAATGCCTGCTTCATCTTCTTCTCCTTTCCTTCCTTCCTTCTCTCCCTGATCCAATTATTCATTCAAGGAGTAAACAGTATCTTACAAAAAGCCCTTCCTGACTCTCACCCTATTTCCACTGCTGCCGCTTGCCTGTTTACAACATGAACTTTACCCCAATTGTCCCATATATCCCATTTCATTGAAAATGCTGATGAAGTAATTGTATCCATTTTGTTCAATATAAGCTCTATAAGAACAATGATTATGCATATGTTGTTTACTCTTGTATTTTGAAGTAAGAGCATAGTCTATGGAATGCAATAGGTGTTTAACACTTGCTTGATGAATGGATGGATTCATCTAGTGCTGACCTATGAAGCACTGTTCTAGGCCCTAAACGACATTTATTACCAGAAATAGTCTTTGTCTCCCAGGACCTTGCACTTTTGTTGTGGAGACGAAACATTCTCCTAGCATGTGCTGTGTGTTAAGTCACTTTAGTCGTGTCTGACTCTTTGTGACCCCATGGACCGTGGCCTGCCAGGTTCTTCTGTCCACAGGATTCTCCAGGCAAGAATACTGGAGTGAGTTGCTATGCTCTCCTCCAGAGGAGTTTTCCGAGCCAGGGATCGAGCCTGTATCACTTACGTCTCCTGCATTGACAGGTAGGTACTTTACCACTAGCGCCACCTGGGAAGCCCCTTTCCTGGCATGTGTGTGTGATAGCCTCTCAGTCTTGTCTAACTCTTTGCGACCCCATAGACCACATAGCCTGCCCGACTCCTTTGTCTTTTGAACTCTCCAGGCAAGAATACTGGAGGGGGTTGCCATTTCCTTCTCCATCTCCTAGCATAGTTTAATGCAATAGATTATAAGAAGCAAAATGATTGCGATAATCAGTATTGTTGGAATTCAGAGATGAGCCAGCATCTGTGGCCTGTTCCCTGGGGGATGTTAGAGTAGAATTTGAACAGAAAGAAAGGGAAAATGAACAGCCAGAGTCACGTGCAGAACAGACTTGCCACAACAGTGGGTTCATTCAAAGAATGAGCGATGAAAAAATTTTGGATTAGAGGGTGGATCTCACCCATGTAAACTTGTAAATGTGTGCTGAGCTATGGGGCTCTCACTCCAGCAGCTACAAGAAAGCCTTGGTCATTTCTGAGCAAGAAAAGGACCTGATGACATCACCCTTTTAAGATTAATATCTGGCCAAGGAGTGCAGCATGGATTATCTGTTGGCAGATATAGTTCACTTTTGTGGGAGCCTGTGAATTGATAGAATAGGTGAGTTCCAGTCTGATTAATTATAAACTTCCATTGGTTAGATAAGCAGGTGAATGAAGGGGGTTAATCCTGAGGTGAGCATAATTTATGGAGGCTCAAGTTGAAGAGTTATACTTGAGAGAATTATTAGCGCAGGAAGCTTCAGTGTATACAGCATTCATTTTTTTCAAGAATAAATAAACTTCTCCATCAATCCTATAGTTTGTATTTCTGAATGAGTGCTTGGATCTGGTTAGGTTAGTTATTTTTTTGCTTGTTACTTTACTTAAATTTTTGGTGGGAGTGAGGTGGGGCATGTTTTAACTCTTTTGATATCCAAATAGTGTTTAATATGAGCACAGCTCCATGGCCAGCTACCTCTGGATTTTAATGACAACACTATCTTCACCAGGGATCTTGGGTAAGTCACAACTTTAGCCCAATTTGCCACAATCAGTATCCTCATAAGGACTGTAATTAGATTGCTATATAGAGAGTTATCAGCCCTTTTAACATGATAGTAATAGTTAATATTTACCCACTGTATGCCAGGCACTCTGCTCAGAGCCCAAATTGTTTATATCAGTTTTTTAAATGGATACCTCAGCAGATCTCGGGTTTACTCCATACTAGTGAGAAATGTACCTCACAATGAGAATTGTATGCCAAGTTTCTGAGCCCTTGTGCACGCACATGCAGGGGTGAATATGGATGTCTACGTAAATGTATTGTGTAAGGAAGAAATGTGCAAGGTGATTAAAGGCTTGAGGGTAAGTTACAGGTTGTGGTTACCACCAAGGTGTATTTTATCTGTGGTTTATCTCAGGAAATCAAGCCATGGGCTAGCTACATGACACAGTAGGTTTTGCTTTTCTTTTTCCTCTTCATTTCTTTGTCCAGCCTGCAACTGAGCTGAGTGGTTTTCCTTCACTGTCCAAGTGGTTGGAACCCAGGCGCTCTAACAGGCTTATAAGTGTAGCAGTGTATCTGCTCCCCAGAGGCTTTGTGTCTTTGAGTCACAAGTTCCTGGGCTGTCTAGTTCATCCCTTTTTCCCTCGGGTAGTATCTGTGCTAAATTTTTACCAAGTTTTCCTCATCAAAGCCTTAGTTTACCTGCCTGTTCAGTTCTTATCTGCACTGAGTAAAAAGCTCCTAAACAGAGTTTAGTTTGCAATGCATTCCACAGTTCTTAGTTTTAAAAATAGAATTGCTTTCTGAGAAGCTTTGGGATTCTTTAAGCTTTATGATACCCCTGGTTCAAGTAAAGTGTCTTTGGCAGCCAGAAAATAAATTCACTTTTACATAGTACACTGTATAGATTTTTTACTAAAGCACATTGAGAATTCCATTTGTGGTGATTTTCAACAAATTGTCCAGAACTTATAAATGCTTCATGACTCCACATACTACCCTCGCTCTTTGTCTCTTAGAGAGTTCTAAGAAAGTTCACATACATAGATATTTTAAAATATATTTTTATTCATATATATATATATATGTATATATATTTAAACCTGTTAATCAAATGCTCCTTGTCCTCTGGAACTCAAGAAACTCTTTTGACTGTTTCACTGTTCTTGGGATGTTCAGCTTATTGATATAGTTAACATCCTTCAGATTCATTACGTGTCCATATGGTATTATCATAAACCCACATTTAAATGTAAACTGATACACAGATTTATATAATTATTATACACAGATTTGTATATTTTTATGGAATTTTAGATCAGAAAATGAAGAATAACTTTAGGGACTATGTTAACTATAAATAGCAAATAGGTTTCATCCTGAATACCAACTCAGATGGGGAAGGTGTGATGATCTAAGTTGCTTTGATAAGGAGGACATTCAGCTCACATGATCAGTTAGTGATGGATGCCTGTGATGTGATCAGAGTGGGAATTCCTACAGCATGCAAGGGATTTTATAACTGCCCCCTTTTAAAAGAAACTCAGTGAGGTATAGTGAATTTATAGAACTTACAGGTTTAAAGTGAGGAATAAATGGGTGTTTTGAGTGTGGATGTGAGAAAGTGAAACATCTATTCTGAAGGTAGAATCCAATTTAGGAAGGTAAAGAGAAATAGGAAAGTCCTTCCTTGGTGAAGTCATTTAAACTCCAGTCTCTGTGTTCTCACTTGGTGTATGTGCTGTTTATGGCCTTGGCATCACACTAACCTATGTTCAAATAATTCTGGCTCCCATTTCTTTGAGCCCTATTTTCCTCAGTTCTAAATATTGAGTCAATGGATGTGATATATGATATATTTTGATTGATATTTTCCTCTGCTTGGCAGAAAGCTAGATAAGCGGATGAGTAATATTTCATAGGCATAACAGTGGTAGGTATTGTTTTTCCTGTTGATATCAGAACTAAATGAACACATTTTGACCACATGGAAGACTTTGGGAAACTGCAGACATTATAAGCTCCCAATGACATNAAGCTAGATAAGCGGATGAGTAATATTTCATAGGAATCACAGTGGTAGCTATTGTTTTTCCTGTTGATATCAGAACTAAATGAACACATTTTGACCACATGGAAGACTTTGGGAAACTGCAGACATTATAAGCTCCCAATGACATGTCTTCCCTTCATGGAAATGGAACAGGAATGGCTTTTGAAAATACTTTGGGGAAAAGGACATAAAAATGAAATGTAACCTCCTACTATTATCACTTTCTTTTTCTTACTCTATGGTACCCAGATTCTCTGACTAAGGTTAGATGTAGGATGGTAACTATTAGCTTATTCAGGAATTCTTACTTTCTAGGTTACATCCCTAGGCAAAATATTTTCATGTCCTAATGACTTCATTAGAATGCCCCTCTTTTTTTTCTTCAGGAATCATCACATATTGAAATCTGTGTTCAAAGCATATCTAAGCAAGAGGGTGACTTTTTGGGTTCATGTTCTAATTGATGATACAAACTGCTAATTAAGTGCATCTGTGTCTAATCAAAACATATCTAGAATTAAGCAGTGCAGCTGTGCACCAGGGGAGCCATGGATAGAGCTGATTGATAATGGCATAAGGATATCATTTGTCCTTCGTCCAGTGGTTCCCAAGTCTGGCAGAACCTCAAAATCTCCTGGAGGAGCTTTTAAGAATCATTGCAGTAGTCGATCTGCTCCACTCCCCAAACTAGTACTCTAAAATTTTTATTCTTTTTACCTTCTAAAGAAATTTCTGATGATCAGCTAGGATTGGAAACCGTCGGTATGGATTCTAAATGTAGTTTGATGACCTGGAAATAAGACCTGGTTTGATCTAGAGTTCTTCATTTGCTTCTAAACTCTCTCATTTGCTTCAAAATTCCATTTTTAACTCTCCTTATTACATCTTTACTATCATCCTCTTGGGGTTTTGTAGTAGGCTGAAAACTGCAGCTGTTTTTACTTAAGCAGAAAAGGCAGGAAAGCTTTTAGCTTTGTTTCAATGTTGGTGAATATGACAGTGTCACTTCCAATATTACTTTTTTTTTCTGGAAATGTCACTTATTGTCATTCTTTTCACAATCATGGGAATTTGGGGCTAGATAACTAAAGGTAACTCCTGTGTGGAAAAATGGCTGCTTCTTGAAAATGATAATCCTATTAACAACATGGTACATTTTTAATAGCATTTACATTTAAAAAGTGAACCTATATTGCGCAATTTTATCCTCATGGAAAATATTTCCAGTGTTCCTCCTTAGGGCCTTCCTTGTTGTTTAGTTGCTAAACTGTGTCTCTCTCTTTATGACCCCATGGGCTGTAGCCTGCCAGGCTCCTCTGTCCATGGGATTTCCCAGGCAAGGGTACTGGAGTAGGTTACCATTTCCTCTCCAGGGGATCTTCCCAGCCCAGGGATAGAATTCTCTTCTCCTACATTGCAGGCAGATTCTTTATTGTTGAGCCACCAGGGAAGCTGTAGGGTCCTTTCTACCTTTAAATATAATCCTGCTCTCAAATGTACACATATATTTAAATGACCACACAGAAACCTTGGATAGATACAATAAAATTTAAATATTGTTTATCTTTTGTTTCTCTCATTTTTTCAAGTTATGGTGTGAATATTTAGCCAACTTTTCTTCTGATTTTAGTTAACCTGCTTCCTGTCAAGTGGCTGATATGTGATACATGAAGCCCACTACTTACGATGTTTCTCAACCATCACGCTTCTCTTTATAGAGGGCTTTGAAGAAGGTATTATGATTCCTCTTTCTTACAGGTTCAGAAACTGAGGCCCACTGAGATAAGCAGTTTGCCCTACAGAATAGCAACTTGATTCCAAGTCTTCCCAATTTCAAAACTCATGTAAGACCATACCATCCTTTTGTCCAGTGAATTTACATGAGGAAAAAATACTGGAATAAAATGGCATACCCTAATAGATAAAGAACCAAGATTTTAAAACCAATTGGTCATGATTTAAGAAAAAAAAAAGATCAAAAATGTATTTTAAAAAACCTTCCTAACAGACACTATGAAATGGAAAACTGAACAAGGAAGAACCAAAAAAACAAAAAAACATTTTTACTTATTGAATTGCAACAAAAAATGGAAAGAAATAAGGCCACAGGGTAAAATTCAAGCTACAGGTGGATGACCTAAATCTTAGATCCCAAGCAAATTAATATAGCCCTGGCCTAGATCCAAAAGAGAACAGCAGACAGGCTGGCTTTGTTGACACATGCTCATATTTCCCCATTACATAATAAATTTTCCTGATGTGAGAGCATTTAAGAGATTGAAAGAAAGCCTTCATGACTGTTTGTGGTCATTTAATGTTGAAATTTATTCCTTAGAGAAGTTATGAATCAATAGCATATCAAAGACTTGCACAGGTGTGCACAAAGAAAGCTTTCATGTCAAACTATTTTTGCATCCTTTTTATTNTTCATGACTGTTTGTGGTCATTTAATGTTGAAATTTATTCCTTAGAGAAGTTATGAATCAATAGCATATCAAAGACTTGCACAGGTGTGCACAAAGAAAGCTTTCATGTCAAACTATTTTTGCATCCTTTTTATTTCACATCATCAAGGTCCACTTTGAAGCCTCTTTCTAGGAATCAGGACCACAATTTGTATTTGGCATCAAATGTAGATTTTTTTCCCCCCCTTATTTGTGGTTAGTAGTTCCCTGTTTTGTTTTGTAGGGCATGGAAAAGGACTCTTGCTGCCTTTATACCAGTTCAGAACAGAGCAAATGCTGCTATGATTTAAATATTTTGTAGTCAAGTCTTTTGAAACCATAAAAGTGATAACAATAAAAATATATATGAATAGAAATGTGCATGGTAGAAGAATTCAATAGAAGATGAAAAATCAGCACAATAAAATATCTTTAAGCCCATGCTAAAAAATAGTTTATATTTCCTTTTTATATTTTTGGTAAAGTATAATCTCTATGGATAAATAATCTTCCTGATTTTACTAAAAATCTCTTACTTGATGCCAAATATATTACATTCACATGGGTGCTCTCTAGGCAAATCTACGTGCATGCTCAGGTGTTTCGGTTGTGTCTGACTCTTTGCACACTGTAGACTGTAGCCCACCAGGCTCCTCTGTCCATGGGATTCCCAGGGCAAAAATACTGAAGTCGGTTGCCATAACCTCCTTCAGGGAATCTACCCAACTCAGGGAGAGAACCCATGTCTCCTGCATCTCCTGCCTTGCAGGCAAATTATTTACCCCTGCGCCACCGGAGAAGCCCATTAGTCAAATCTATAAGGAAAAGTTATTGAAATATAAAGAGAAGTATAGAATAAATCTTTTGCAAACACCATTTAGAGTTTTGGGTCCAAAAGGAAGTCAGAATTTCAATTTGCTTTTTGGAACCAAGATGTTTACATTTAAAAAATGACTTAAAGCTCAATTGTAGAAACCATACCATTTGATTCTTGGCGGTAGTTCTTTACTGTTTTGATAAGGACAAAATTGGCTTCTTAGTGCTTCTAGCTAGGTTTGTTGCTTTTCCTTCACTATTCTTTGTTCTAAAAGAGTTCTCTAATTCGTTATTTTACATTGTGTCCTAAAACCATAGATATTTAAACCTAAGCACCACACCCTAGCGTAAGATTCCTGAGAACTCCCTTCTCTCTCTCTCTCTCCACCCTTCTCCCTCCATTCTTCCCTCCGTCCCCTCTCCTTCTCTCTCTCTCTCTACAGACACACACTTTTCCCCTCCCACCCTCATGAATTTCCCTGCTAAGAGCTCATTTCTGAAGTGAGGCTTAGAGTGATACATCTGTTCCCTGCAGGGTACTGATTGGAAAACTCCTTCATCTATGAAAACCATTTGGAATCTTCTACTCAACCAGGTGATGGAGGAACTGGTTTTACACTCCAGGAGGTGGCTGAAGGCTGCAGGCAGGACAAAGCACTTGAGGACATGATGAAATCATCTAACTTGCAAAAAGCGTCTTTACTTCTATTTCTTGTTTCTCATGTGTCAAACTCTAGGAGACAGAGAAGGACAGGGAAGCCTGGCATGCTGTAGTCCATGGGACTGCAAAGAGTCAGGCACGACCAAACAGCAGCATATGTCACACCATTCTCATGGACCAAATATAGCTGGGCTGCTTAATCTTCAGGGTCTTTTCTAGTGATGTCAATATCTGTGGTGCTTGAGACTGGATTGCTCCTTCCTTACAGAGGATCAGATGCAACCCTGTGGGCTAAGAAGGAGAGGGGAGATGGCCTTGCCATTGTTGCTGCCTGATAACCTGGAAGTTGAAACTGGCTTTAAGAGGACTATCCATCCAAACACTTACACACAGAGCTGATCCAATAGAAATGCAGGAATCTAACATTTGGAGCTGAGAACATTGATCCAACAGTTCAAAAAGAAAAAGAAAATCCTCCTCAAAGGCATTTCCCCTTGAAGTGTCCTCATCTGCCACAGAACGTGCCCCTGTGACTCGAGCCCGGCAAAAAGTTCAGATTAATTATGCAGTAGGCACAGAGCCAGCCGGCAAAGTCAAGAGTCAGGGTTCAAGCCTCTTAAGATTTGCCCCACCACCTCCACTGCTGAGTGGCTGGAATTCCACCCTCTGCCATGAAACAGGGGAGAGATGATGTGTTTTGAGCCCTAGGCAGTCACCATAGTGCCTTTGTTGACTTCCCGACTTGGCACAGGCTTGCTCTGGCTTGACTGAAACTTGTCAGAGGCAGCCGTCCCTGAGAACCGCCTGGCACAGCCCTGCCACTCAGGAGGCACCGGGAGCCGCCTGCACCAAATGCTTCCTGACACGGGGGCCCCAGCCAACCAGAGAGATCAAGAGTCAGGGTCCACCACGGTGAGAGGATTTGCTTAAAGGAGAAAGCTAAACCCATCCCTCAGTGTCCTTCCCTCACTGAGCAAAATCAGCAAAGGCGAGCTTTCAGGAAATCTACCTCTCCACAATGGTAGGGGTGCATTTCGAGTCCATGGACTTGGTAAAGGACTAGGCTGATCCTGGCAGCCCAGGGTAGTTGCGTCAGTGGGCAGAGCCAGTGGGCACAGCAAAGACTGTATGGTCCCTGCATTTGGAAGAGAAAAACATAAAGGTGATGGTGACTCATAGATCCAGCCGTCGTAACCTCTGTGTGACCCTGCAGAAGGGGCATCCCAGTTTCTGAGGCTGCAAGGAGACACTGCAAGAAAAAGCTTTGTGGTTTGTTGTTCACAGACTCGGCCAATNTGGAACTCAAGAAACTCTTTTGACTGTTTCACTGTTCTTGGGATGTTCAGCTTATTGATATAGTTAACATCCTTCAGATTCATTACGTGTCCATATGGTATTATCATAAACCCACATTTAAATGTAAACTGATTCACAGATTTATATAATTTTTATACACAGATTTGTATATTTTTATGGAATTTTAGATCAGAAAATGAAGAATAACTTTAGGGAATATGTTAACTATAAATAGCAAATAGGTTTCATCCTGAATACCAACTCAGATGGGGAAGGTGTGATGATCTAAGTTGCTTTGATAAGGAGGATGGACATTCAGCTCACATGATCAGTTAGTGATGGATGCCTGTGATGTGATCAGAGTGGGAATTCCTACAGCATGCAAGGGATTTTATAACTGCCCCCTTTGAAAAGAAACTCAGTGAGGTATAGTGAATTTATAGAACTTACAGGTTTAAAGTGAGGAATAAATGGGTGTTTTGAGTGTGGATGTGAGAAAGTGAAACATCTATTCTGAAGGTAGAATCCAATTTAGGAAGGTAAAGAGAAATAGGAAAGTCCTTCCTTGGTGAAGTCATTTAAACTCCAGTCTCTGTGTTCTCACTTGGTATATGTGCTGTTTATGGCCTTGGCATCACACTAACCTATGTTCAAATAATTCTGGCTCCCATTTCTTTGAGCCCTCTTTTCCTCAGTTCTAAATATTGAGTCAATGGATGTGATATATGATATATTTTGATTGATATTTTCCTCTGCTTGGCAGAAAGCTAGATAAGCGGATGAGTAATATTTCATAGGAATCACAGTGGTAGCTATTGTTTTTCCTGTTGATATCAGAACTAAATGAACACATTTTGACCACATGGAAGACTTTGGGAAACTGCAGACATTATAAGCTCCCAATGATATGTCTTCCCTTCATGGAAATGGAACAGGAATGGCTTTTGAAAATACTTTGGGGAAAAGGACATAAAAATGAAATGTAACCTCCTACTATTATCACTTTCTTTTTCTTACTTTATGGTACCCAGATTCTCTGACTAAGGTTAGATGTAGGATGGTAACTATTAGCTTATTCAGGAATTCTTACTTTCTAGGTTACATCCCTAGGCAAAATATTTTCATGTCCTAATGACTTCATTAGAATGCCCCTCTTTTTTTTCTTCAGGAATCATCACATATTGAAATCTGTGTTCAAAGCATATCTAAGCAAGAGGGTGACTTTTTGGGTTCATGTTCTAATTGATGATACAAACTGCTAATTAAGTGCATCTGTGTCTAATCAAAACATATCTAGAATTAAGCAGTGCAGCTGTGCACCAGGGGAGCCACGGATAGAGCTGATTGATAATGGCATAAGGATATCATTTGTCCTTCGTCCAATGGATCCCAAGTCTGGCAGAACCTCAGAATCTCCTGGAGGAGCTTTTAAGAATCATTGCAGTAGTCGCTCTGCTCCACTCCCCCAAACTAGTACTCTAAAATTTTTATTCTTTTTACCTTCTAAAGAAATTTCTGATGATCAGCTAGGATTGGAAACCATCGGTATGGATTCTAAGTGTAGTTTGATGACCTGGAAATAAGACCTGGTTTGATCTAGAGTTCTTCATTTGTTTCTAAACTCTCTCATTTGCTTCAAAATTCCATTTTTAACTCTCCTTATTACATCTTTACTATCATCCTCTTGGGGTTTTGTAGTAGGCTGAAAACTGCAGCTGTTTTTACTTAAGCAGAAAAGGCAGGAAAGCTTTTAGCTTTGTTTCAATGTTGGTGAATATGACAGTGTCACTTCCAATATTACTTTTTTTTTCTGGAAATGTCACTTATTGTCATTCTTTTCACAATCATGGGAATTTGGGGCTAGATAACTAAAGGTAACTCCTGTGTGGAAAAATGGCTGCTTCTTGAAAATGATAATCCTATTAACAACATGGTACATTTTTAATAGCATTTACATTTAAAAAGTGAACCTATATTGCGCAATTTTATCCTCATGGAAAATATTTCCAGTGTTCCTCCTTAGGGCCTTCCTTGTTGTTTAGTTGCTAAACTGTGTCTCTCTCTTTATGACCCCATGGGCTGTAGCCTGCCAGGCTCCTCTGTCCATGGGATTTCCCAGGCAAGGGTACTGGAGTAGGTTACCATTTCCTCTCCAGGGGATCTTCCCAACCCAGGGATAGAATTCTCTTCTCCTACACTGCAGGCAGATTCTTTATTGTTGAGCCACCAGGGAAGCTGTAGGGTCCTTTCTACCTTTAAATATAATCCTGCTCTCAAATGTACACATATATTTAAATGACCACACAGAAACCTTGGATAGATACAATAAAATTTAAATATTGTTTATCTTTTCAAGTTATGGTGTGAATATTTAGCCAACTTTTCTTCTGATTTTAGTTAACCTGCTTCCTGTCAAGTGGCTGATATGTGATACATGAAGCCCACTACTTACTATGTTTCTCAACCATCATGCTTCTCTTTATAGAGAGCTTTGAAGAAGGTATTATGATTCCTCTTTCTTACAGGTTCAGAAACTGAGGCCCACTGAGATAAGCAGTTTGCCCTACAGAATAGCAACTTGATTCCAAGTCTTCCCAGTTTCAAAACTCATGTAAGACCATACCATCCTTTTGTCCAGTGAATTTACATGAGGAAAAAATACTGGAATAAAATGGCATACCCTAATAGAGAAAGAACCAAGATTTTAAAACCAATTGGTCATGATTTAAGAAAAAAAAAGATCAAAAATGTAGTTAAAAAAACCTTCCTAACAGACACTATGAAATGGAAAACTGAACAAGGAAGAACCAAAAAAACAAAAAAACATTTTTACTTATTGAATTGCAACAAAAAATGGAAAGAAATAAGGCCACAGGGTAAAATTCAAGTTACAGGTGGATGACCTAAATCTTAGATCCCAAGCAAATTAATATAGCCCTGGCCTAGATCCAAAAGAGAACAGCAGACAGGCTGGCTTTGTTGACACATGCTCATATTTCCCCATTACATAATAAATTTTCCTGATGTGAGAGCATTTAAGAGATTGAAAGAAAGCCTTCATGACTGTTTGTGGTCATTTAATGTTGAAATTTATTCCTTAGAGAAGTTATGAATCAATAGCATATCAAAGACTTGCACAGGTGTGCACAAAGAAAGCTTTCATGTCAAACTATTTTTGCATCCTTTTTATTTCACATCATCAAGGTCCACTTTGAAGCCTCTTTCTAGGAATCAGGACCACAATTTGTATTTGGCATCAAATGTAGATTTTTTTCCCCCCCTTATTTGTGGTTAGTAGTTCCCTGTTTTGTTTTGTAGGGCATGGAAAAGGACTCTTGCTGCCTTTATACCAGTTCAGAACAGAGCAAATGCTGCTATGATTTAAATATTTTGTAGTCAAGTCTTTTGAAACCATAAAAGTGATAACAATAAAAATATATATGAATAGAAATGTGCATGGTAGAAGAATTCAATAGAAGATGAAAAATCAGCACAATAAAATATCTTTAAGCCCATGCTAAAAAATAGTTTATATTTCCTTTTTATATTTTTGGTAAAGTATAATCTCTATGGATAAATAATCTTCCTGATTTTACTAAAAATCTCTTACTTGATGCCAAATATATTACATTCACATGGGTGCTCTCTAGGCAAATCTACGTGCATGCTCAGGTGTTTCGGTTGTGTCTGACTCTTTGCACACTGTAGACTGTAGCCCACCAGGCTCCTCTGTCCATGGGATTCCCAGGGCAAAAATACTGAAGTCGGTTGCCATAACCTCCTTCAGGGAATCTACCCAACTCAGGGAGAGAACCCATGTCTCCTGCATCTCCTGCCTTGCAGGCAAATTATTTACCCCTGCGCCACCGGAGAAGCCCATTAGTCAAATCTATAAGGAAAAGTTATTGAAATATAAAGAGAAGTATAGAATAAATCTTTTGCAAACACCATTTAGAGTTTTGGGTCCAAAAGGAAGTCAGAATTTCAATTTGCTTTTTGGAACCAAGATGTTTACATTTAAAAAATGACTCAAAGCTCAATTGTAGAAACCATACCATTTGATTCTTGGCGGTAGTTCTTTACTGTTTTGATAAGGACAAAATTGGCTTCTTAGTGCTTCTAGCTAGGTTTGTTGCTTTTCCTTCACTATTCTTTGTTCTAAAAGAGTTCTCTAATTAGTTATTTTACATTGTGCCCTAAACCATAGATATTTAAACCTAAGCACCACACCCTAGCGTAAGATTCCTGAGAACTCCCTTCTCTCTCTCTCTCCACCCTTCTCCCTCCATTCTTCCCTCCGTCCCCTCTCCTTCTCTCTCTCTCTCTACAGACACACACTTTTCCCCTCCCACCCTCATGAATTTCCCTGCTAAGAGCTCATTTCTGAAGTGAGGCTTAGAGTGATACATCTGTTCCCTGCAGGGTACTGATTGGAAAACTCCTTCATCTATGAAAACCATTTGGAATCTTCTACTCAACCAGGTGATGGAGGAACTGGTTTTACACTCCAGGAGGTGGCTGAAGGCTGCAGGCAGGACAAAGCACTTGAGGACATGATGAAATCATCTAACTTGCAAAAAGCGTCTTTACTTCTATTTCTTGTTTCTCATGTGTCAAACTCTAGGAGACAGAGAAGGACAGGGAAGCCTGGCATGCTGTAGTCCATGGGACTGCAAAGAGTCAGGCACGACCAAACAGCAGCATATGTCACACCATTCTCATGGACCAAATATAGCTGGGCTGCTTAATCTTCAGGGTCTTTTCTAGTGATGTCAATATCTGTGGTGCTTGAGACTGGATTGCTCCTTCCTTACAGAGGATCAGATGCAACCCTGTGGGCTAAGAAGGAGAGGGGAGATGGCCTTGCCATTGTTGCTGCCTGATAACCTGGAAGTTGAAACTGGCTTTAAGAGGACTATCCATCCAAACACTTACACACAGAGCTGATCCAATAGAAATGCAGGAATCTAACATTTGGAGCTGAGAACATTGATCCAACAGTTCAAAAAGAAAAAGAAAATCCTCCTCAAAGGCATTTCCCCTTGAAGTGTCCTCATCTGCCACAGAACGTGCCCCTGTGACTCGAGCCCGGCAAAAAGTTCAGATTAATTATGCAGTAGGCACAGAGCCAGCCGGCAAAGTCAAGAGTCAGGGTTCAAGCCTCTTAAGATTTGCCCCACCACCTCCACTGCTGAGTGGCTGGAATTCCACCCTCTGCCATGAAACAGGGGAGAGATGATGTGTTTTGAGCCCTAGGCAGTCACCATAGTGCCTTTGTTGACTTCCCGACTTGGCACAGGCTTGCTCTGGCTTGACTGAAACTTGTCAGAGGCAGCCGTCCCTGAGAACCGCCTGGCACAGCCCTGCCACTCAGGAGGCACCGGGAGCCGCCTGCACCAAATGCTTCCTGACACGGGGGCCCCAGCCAACCAGAGAGATCAAGAGTCAGGGTCCACCACGGTGAGAGGATTTGCTTAAAGGAGAAAGCTAAACCCATCCCTCAGTGTCCTTCCCTCACTGAGCAAAATCAGCAAAGGCGAGCTTTCAGGAAATCTACCTCTCCACAATGGTAGGGGTGCATTTCGAGTCCATGGACTTGGTAAAGGACTAGGCTGATCCTGGCAGCCCAGGGTAGTTGCGTCAGTGGGCAGAGCCAGTGGGCACAGCAAAGACTGTATGGTCCCTGCATTTGGAAGAGAAAAACATAAAGGTGATGGTGACTCATAGATCCAGCCGTCGTAACCTCTGTGTGACCCTGCAGAAGGGGCATCCCAGTTTCTGAGGCTGCAAGGAGACACTGCAAGAAAAAGCTTTGTGGTTTGTTGTTTACAGACTCAGCCAGTTTGTTGAAATTTGTTCTGGCAAGGAGTGGGAAGAGGGAAGGAAGAAGACCCTTGTCATGTTCTGTTCTCCATCCATCCAGTGAATCTGTGTCAGTCTTCTCCCTGGCATTTTTGCCAGGAGTTTAAAAAAAAAAAAAGCTAACAGACAGTAGAGTCAAGAGAAATTCCTAGACAGAATGAAATAGCATAATGCCAAACTGTGAAACAGTAAACCTGCCCTACGATATTCTAGACTCTCTGTTTGTATCGATGACTATTCATTTATTCATTCATTCATCTCTTCAGACCCCCATGAGTCCATTCAACACATGGAACATAGACTATGGGCAAGAGCCTCAGGTAGATCTGGTCCAGAAGGGTGAAGCAGCATTAACTAGGTTGCTGGCCTTGCTAGAAATTTTTATCAAGTAAATAAGCAAACAAGGTAAATACAGATTGTGGGAAGTGCTGCCCAAGAAATAAACAATCTTATATGGTAACTGGCCCTTCGGGGAAGTAGAAGAAGGAGAGGCTGCTTGGGAGGTTGGAAAAGGCCTCAATGAGGGCAACAAAGGGCTGAGATAGGACAGTGAGCTGCCAGGGGAGCAGGGAAGAGGAAGAACATTTCAGACTTCTGCTGCTGCTGCTTCTAAGTCGCTTCAGTCGTGTCTGACTCTGTGCAACCCCATAGACGGCAGCCCACCAGGCCCCCCCGTCCCTGGGATTCTCCAGGCAAGAACACGGGAGTGGGTTGCCATTTACTTCTCCAGTGCATGAAGTGAAAAGTGAAGGTGAAGTCACTCAGTCGTGTCCGACTCTTCGCGACCCTATGGACTGCAGCCAACCAGGCTCCTCCGTCCATGGGATTTTCCAGGCAGGAGTACTGGAGAGGGTGCTATTGCCTTCTTCAGATTTCTGAGTGTTATCATTTTCTCAGATGCTCGGGGAACTTGGGCTTCTGATAACCTTCCTCCTTTCATCCTTATCGAGGACCTCTGGTATCAAATTTTGTCTTTGCTGCTTTCTAACTGTGTTTGCTTGATGAAGTTTCTTCCCTTCTGTCATCCTCTTTTTTCTGAAAACTGGGAATAATAGAAGCTATAAGCTACTTATGGAAGTCTTTCAGCATAAAATGACAGACCAGCACAGTACCTGGGAGTCTATAGNTGCAAACTTGGCAAGTCATATGAATCTCCTACTGTGTTATACTTACCAAAACTGACTTTGTTATTTAAATATCTAAACATTCAATGCAAAAAATCCACAATTATTTATAAAGCACCTACTATGTGCCTGACTTAATTTTAGGTGTAAGCACATAGGTTATATCAGTGGGGAAAAATAAAGACAGGATCTCTGTTCTTGTTAAGTGAAGGAAGATGAGAAAAAAAATAATACATATGAAAAAAAGTTTATTGAGTTGGTTGAGTGAGATAAATGCTATATTAAAAGGAAAAGTGGAGTTGGTAAATGGAATAGTGATGAGGAAAGATAAGGTATGAAATTTTGAACAACTGGCTTAAGGGAGCATCTTATGAGAAAGTGACTTTGAAGCAAAGAGTGAAAAGAACTGAGGAAATGAACTCCATAGAGTTGAGAGAGATTGGTTCCAAATTGAGAGAATGGGCAGGGGTATGCCTGGTCTATTCAAGGAATACCATGGAGTCAGGTGGGACTGGAAAGGAAATAATAAGGGGAGAGAGTTGTAATTAAAAGACAGTGAAGTCATGATATTAGTGATGGTATAAAGTCTTTCAGGTCACTGGAGGGACTATGTTTTTTACCTTTAGTAACATGGACAGCCAGTGGTGGGTTTTGCTGACTTGGCTTGTATTTTTAAGTAAGTATCCTTGTAGTTTCATTAAGAATTCATAATAGCAGGACAGATATAGAAACTGGAGACATACTAAATTATATATAAGAAGAGAAATTTTAGAAGTAGAAGGAAAGAATCCAGGTAAGAGATAAAGTTGTTTTTGAAAACCAGTTTAGGAACTTCCTNCTGGAGAACCCCAGGGACTAGGGAGCCTGGTGAGCTGCCGTCTATGGGGTTACACAGAGCTGGACACAACTGAAGCCACTTAGCAGCAGCAGCAGCATCCATCTGGCAGTGTGTTTATCAAGTGAATGAATTAACTTTTCCATTTTCTTTGGAAGCTCACTTTTTCCTCTTTGGTCTTTTCCTGCCCTTGGGGAACCTAGCCTCCAAATAGCAGTGAGAAGTCTTGATGGTCTATTTCATTCATGCTGTTTGTGATGTCAGTAATAAAATACTAATAAACATATAGAAGTTTATATGCTTATCAGGATTTTAACATTTATTATATTATTCATTTCTAATAGCTACTCTGCAAACTTGGCAAGTCATATGAATCTCCTACTGTGTTATACTTACCAAAACTGACTTTGTTATTCAAATATCTAAACATTCCATGCAAAAAATCCACAATTATTTATAAAGCACCTACTATGTGCCTGACTTAATTTTAGGTATAAGCACATAGGTTATATCAGTGGGGAAAAATAAAGACAGGATCTCTGTTCTTGTTTAGTGAAGGAAGATGAGAAAAAATAATAATACATATGAAAAAAAGTTTATTGAGTTGGTTGAGTGAGATAAATGCTATATTAAAAGGAAAAATGGAGTTGGTAAATGGAATAGTGATGAGGAAAGATAAGGTATGAAATTTTGAACAACTGGCTTAAGGGAGCATCTTATGAGAAAGTGACTTTGAAGCAAAGAGTGAAAAGAACTGAGGAAATGAACACCATAGATTTGAGAGAGATTGGTTCCAAATTGAGAGAATGGGCAGGGGTATGCCTGGTCTATTCAAGGAATACCATGGAGTCAGGTGGGACTGGAAAGAAAATAATAAGGGGAGAGAGTTGTAATTAAAAGACAGTGAAGTCATGATATTAGTGATGGTATAAAGTCTTTCAGATCATTGGAGGGACTATGTTTTTTACCTTTAGTAACATGGACAGCCAGTGGTGGATTTTGCTGACTTGGCTTGTATTTTTAAGTAAGTATCCTTGTAGTTTCATTAAGAATTCATAATAGCAGGACAGATATAGAAACTGGAGACATACTAAATGATATATAAGAAGAGAAATTTTAGAAGTAGAAGGAAAGAATCCAGGTAAGAGATAAAGTTGTTTTTGAAAACCAGTTTAGGAACTTCCCTGGTACAGTGTTTAAGACTTCACCTTCAAATGCAAGGGTTGTGGATTTGATCCTGGGTCAAGGAGATAACATCCGACGTGCCTCACAGGCAAAAAACCAAAACATAAAACAGAAGCGATATTGTAATAAATTCAATAAAGACTTTAAAAATGGTCCACATCAAAAAAATTTTAATTTAAAAACTTTAAAATTTAGATACTAAAACCCAATCTAATCATGTTATTCCACTGCTTGAATAGCATACTCAGCTCCCTTTAACTATCACCAAATCACTGGTTTATTCATTCATCTAATTATATGTAATGTTCCTAGATAGCTACCATTTGCCAGACAGTGGTGTTCCCTAGGTGCTGGTGATGAGGCATTGAGGGAAACACGCTGTCTCTGCACTCAGTGAGCTTACATTATAGCAGGGAAGACAATACAAGATTCCTTCACTGTGTAATCCCACCCAGTTTAATGTCTCCATCCTTCATATGCAGTCTTGCTGCACCTTTCGATGTTCTCAGAACATGCCAGATCTCCTCTTTATAACTAGGCAAAGCGAGTCATACTCTTCTTACCTGAAATACCCTTGCCTCACTCAAATTCTTTGCCATCAGAGAATATCTCATTCACCTTCAAACTACCCGATGTATTTATTCAGCTGATACAGCTTCTGCATATTATCCATGTGACTTGTAAATGTGAGGGTCCCCTTTGATACCCTGGGGGCTTCAGAAGGACAAAACATCCTGGTTTATCACCTTTATGGTCCCAGAATATAGCTCAGGGCAGGGCACAGAGTAACTGAAGTCGTATATCCTAGTGATGGGTTGAGATACTCTGGGAGTTCAAAATAAATTAAATGACTAAGGAATGTGTTGGGGAAACAAGAGAGAAACACATAAAACAATTAGAGAGCAGAAGACAGTATGTAATCAAGTGCTGAATTGCTGCAAACTGTGAATCTATAGGGAGGAGACCTTGAGTTCTGGAAGCTTTAAGCAAGGCTGTTGCTTTGGGATTGGTTAGGATTCTGCAGCTCATCAAGGGCAAGCCTTTGCATTTAGTGTCTGTAGCAGCACTGAAGGGTCAGGGGCTGAGTGTCCAGATGATGAGAAAATGCCATCACTTCTTCTCAGGTGGCACTTGTGGTAAAGAATCCACCTACTAATGCAGGAGACATAAGAGATGTGGGTTCGATCCCTGGGTCGGGAGGATCCTCTGAAGGAGGGAATCGCAACCCACTCCAGTATTTCTATCTGGAGAATCCCCATGGAAAGAGGAGCCTGGCAGACTGCAGTCCATAGGGTCACAAAGAGTTGGACACAACTGAGTGACTGAGCAGGCTCAGAAGAGAGACTGCCTTGATGAGACAGTTTCCAACATCCCTCGAGAAGTGAGACTCTGACTTCAAGTGGTTTCCGTCTGTAGGTTGTTAGTCTAGGTTTGTATCATGTTTTTTTAGGGGTAGATGAATTCAGCTGTGAATGTGACTAGATGGAAGATTTCCCAGAAATCAGAACATGAATCTGGTTTTTCCCTTCTCATTGGGGAGCCTGGATGTTAAGACAGCAGAGTGACCATTTCCTTTTTCCATTTTTTTCTGAGATTTGGGATTATTGAAACATCTAGGTGACTTTTTGAATTTTCATTTAATGGTAAATTTAGTTGCTGATGTTAAATCTTTTGCTCTTTGCTCTTTGGGTAAGCAGCCTCATGTGTTTGACACACTCAAATATATTATGTAATCACCGCTTGATGGGGTTAGTATCAAAGTGGGTAAGATGTAATTCTTGATGATAAAGTAAGATTATGTTACCTTGAAATAGAAGAGACTAGTTACATTCATGCCATCTCTCCTTCTAACTATATTGTGCCATTAATCTACCCACTTCACTTTTTACATAATTACTGCAGCAAATTATAATGAAAGGAAAGGAGGTTTGAGGTTGAAAATTACAGATTTAGTACCACCCCCATCACAGAGTGGCTCTGTGACTTTAATGAAAGCATTTGACCCCGGTTCCTTCTGCTCTGAAATGGAAGTATTATTTATAAATTCTTTGACCTGTCTCCTGGGAGAATCAAGTAAGCTAATGAGTAGGAAAATACTTTACTATAATGCAATAAAATATCCATTGGTTATTATTATGACTCTTGCACTTTTTCCTTTGTCTCTGTGAATGGTCATGTTATATGGATACATACTAGACTGCACTTATGATTGTAGCATAGGAAGATTTTAAAAATACACATGGGAATTTTCTATGGCTACTTTATAAATATGGTTTCAGGCAGGAAAAAAAAATAGATAACACACACTCCCAGAGCTGCTGGCAACAGTACCTCCTTCAGATTCGTCATGAATTGTAGATGTTCTTAGCCCTCTAACAGGCTCTGGTGACAGTTTTGAAAAGAGATATTTCATGTTTCTGGAAGATTCTAAACTCATCCATTTATTTAGGGATTAAACAATAACCCTGGGGATATGCCTTCTCCATGTGAGAGTGATTCCTGGTCTTCAATTTTATTTAAATCAATGAAACCTAGGTTAAGTAGTCAAGGCCCACAGAAGAAAGCAGATTTACATTGTGCCCCTATGGCATTTCATTCATGTGGGGGGCTAATAATGGATTTTATACCATTTGATTTGTGTGTCTTACATACTTTATTCCATAGCTTATAATAAACTATAATGGAAAGAATATAAAATATATATATATATATATATGGAAAACTGAATCACTTTGCTATAAAGCAGACTCTAGCACATTTTAAGCCAACTCTACTTCAATTTAAAAAAGAAATTTTCATATTTTTAAATAGCTTTTACAAATATTAAGATATTGTTGGATGTCTTAATTGAAATATGTGCTGTGCTCAGTCACTCAATTGTGTCCATCTCTTGGAGACACCATGGTCTATACCACCAGACTTCTCTGTCCATGGGATTTCCCAGGCAAGAGTACTGGAGTGGGTTGCCATTTCCTCCTCCAGAGGATCTTCCCAACCCAAAGATGCAATGGGAGTCTCCTGCATTGTCAGGCAGGTGTTTTACCACTGAGCCATCTGGGAACCACCTCATTTTAATTTAAAAGTATTTTCCAAAAATAAGCTATGGGGAACAAATATAAATGTAACTGGTCTTGATAAAGGGAGCCCTTGGTCCACTTTCTCACTATATATTACACACTCCTTGACCTTGGAAAAGGTATATTAACATGTAGCAGGCTCTGAGAAGTCGCATAAGAACTATTTATTCCGTTGTGAACAAAAACACCCACATTTTATTCCTTACTCATACTTTGGGATGCAGAAGGCAATGGCACCCCACTCCAGTACTCTTGCCTGGAAAATCCATGGACAGAGGAGCCTGGAAGGCTGCAGTCCATGGGGTCCCTGAGGGTTGTACATGACTGAGCAACTTCACTTTCACTTTTCACTTTCCTGCATTGGAGAAGGCAATGGCAACCCACTCCAGTGTTCTTGCCTGGAGAATCCCAGGGACGGGGGCGCTTGGTGGGCTGCCATCTATGGGGTCGCACAGAGTTGGACACGACTGAAGCAACTTAGCAGCAGCTTTGGGAAGAAAAAGTGAGCCTGAAAATTCCAGAGGCAGAAGTGTCAGCTCTCTGGTCAACTTGCACTTGGTAGCCAGTTAGAATATTTCTTTTCCCATACCTTGGATTTCTAATGTCTTAACCCCCAGAACACCCTTATGGTAGCCCTTGGATTTCTCATAGCGTCTCTCTAACCTTGAAGACTAGTAGCTTTTGTTGTACCCCAGAATTAATTCTGGAATGTCCTCTTGTCTCACTTTCTCCTCTATCCACTTTGCCTTTCCTCGCTAGTGTTTTTCTATTTTTTCTTCTCTCTTCTTCTCTTAGTGTAGCTTCACTTGAGGCCTATGGCCCTTTAGATCCCTGTGCAATGAGTAGCTTACTTTCACTGAGGATATAATTTGGGGGCTTTGATTTAAAATAGACCCTGCAGATGTTCTCACTAAGTGAGCCCTTTCAGCATCTCCTTGGGTGCATGAGGTGCTCTGCTTTTGTGTTCACCACTGGAACAGTTTCCACCCAAATTAATGTGCAGCTATGACTGCAGGGGTACAAAGCAGGGATTGTGTGATGACTCACTGGGTAAACAGTTTTTAGTTGCTTTGAACAATTCCTGTGTGTGTCTTGGGTTAGAGGAGAAGATAAACAAATATTCATAAGCAGAAGCCCACTCACCCATCCCACCCCCTTCAGGTAGAGTTTTAGCAATATTATCATGCATGGTCAGAATGAGACTCTGTTCAATAATACCTCCCATGCAGACTTTTCTGGCACCACTCTCTGTATTACATTATTGTAAAGCCAGGCTAACATTACAAGCTTATCTTCTTGCACAAAAGAAATTAAATGTGTCTCATAACTAAAGTCTAACATTAGCTTGTGTCTCCAAAGGGAAGGGCAATTAGAAAGTTTCCAAATTAACATTCTAATAATATAGCAGGAATCAGTGCTAGTCAGGGGTTTGTTTGCAACAAAATGACCTGTCTTTATATATAATTAGTGCCTATATAGAAATGCTATGAAATATGAATTTTACCAGTGATGTTGCACTTTATATATATATATATATATTTTTTCTTTTTTTAATGTGGGAGGCTAGAGTTGGTCAAGAGGTAGAGGGGGTGAGTCGTAGTCATTCAGTCATGTTCAATTCTTTTGTGACTCCACAGACTATCTCCTGACAGGCTCCTCTGTCCATGGGATCTCCCAGGCAAACATACTGGAGTGGATTGCCATTTCCTTCTCCATGGAATCTTCTTGATCCAATAGTCAAACCTGGGTCTCCTGCATTGCAGGCAGGCTGTTTACTATCTGAGTCACCAGGGAAGCCTGTGATTCATAGTAGATAACAAATTATACAACAGAAATGTAAACTTGTTGCGACTGACAAATAGGTTTTATTTTCCCCCCAAATAAACATACACGTTAAATAGACTTTATCAAATCAAAGTATGCATACACATATTTTCATATACCTCCTAAAATGCAAAATGTGCACACCTCAGTGGTGAAAATGGTAATTAAATAAATTTATCTCAGGTAATTTCAACCTTAGGGTTGACTCCCCACTTCTCAAATATTTATACATTAAGTCCATCTTGTAGGACTTCGCTGGTGGTCCAGTAATTAAGACTCTGCCTTCTAATGCCGGTGGTGCTGATTTGATCCCTGGTTAGGAAGTGAAGATCCATATGCCTAGCGGCAAAAAAAAAAAAAAAAAAAAGCAAATCATAAAATTGGTCCACATCAAAAACATCTTTAAAAAAGCCCTCTATCTTGTGTAAGAACTGATCCCCTAACCAGAGTTCTATAACCTTTCTTGTGCAAGAATTTCATTTTTATATACCCAGAAACTGTATGGAAACTGTATGGAAAGAATTGTCTACCAAGTGACTGGCAAGTGAGCTATTAATAGTTAACAGAATATATAAACCCTTTCAAGAGTCCAGGGTCCTTCCACTTGGAGCTCACTATGCCCTTGAAACATAAAATGCAATATCATATTACTCTTTAGACCTTATAGTCTCATATGTAACTGTATATAAATGTATATAAGTCTATGGGTGTACATACTGTTTAGCTTTTATAGCTATTATGAATTAAAAGGCTCCATTGAAATGTTATTTTGTGAAAGTCAAGGGTTAGAATTGCTCATGCAAAAATTAAAGGAGAAAAACAAAAATAAATATGAGACCCAGGGTAACCCCAGCCTGTGCCCTTCTGTGAGGTGATACGAAGGTGGTAGCTTTTAATTAAAATGGAGCTGCTGTGTCATGGCAGCAGTGATTTGATTTTGCCTGCCTGTCCTGCTCAGAAATTATAGATTGAAAAGATGTAATTAACAGAAAATTAAAGATTCTCCTTCATTCTTAGTTACGTAAAGGATTCCTGTGCTTTTCCTCTTCCAGCTCCCACTTCTCAGCTGGTGTGGAGCCTTTTAAGTTGCCTTTTCACACCACATGAGTCAGTGGCATTAATTAGCAAAGCGGGACTATGATCATTAACTCTGATATGAGGTTTCTCTTCCCCATCTGACCCTGCACAGAGCAGAATAATTTGTCAGACTAGAAGGCTGGGAACCTTTTTGTCCTCTGTGCTTCCAACTTTAATAAACTCCAAAGAAGCCCCCTTCATACTGTGGAAATGGTCAGGGTCCTTTCCTTCCCTGTGATGCTACCAATCCACACAGATGTGGAGTGGGCTTACTGATTCAGAGGTGTTTGGATCTGAACCAGGGCCAATCTGAAAGAGCCCCTCTTGATCATCCCCAGATCACTCTGCTCCTTTAGCCAATGTGCATCCCTACACAGAGCCCCCCCCCTTCTTTTTATTCTTTGCCACATGACTCTAAACCAAATGACTCTCCCCCAAATTTTAATCTTTCAGTGAACTTGCATATTATATCACTGTGCCTGTAAATGGTCCTTCTAACTCTGGCTGGTCCCCATTTGATTTTGCCAAGAACCTTGGAATAAACTCTGCCTCTCAGTGAAACAAATTTCTTCTTCGGTTATGTCCCTTTTTTGTTTCCTGATTTCAAATCTCCTTTCCTCAGGAAAAAGTACTATGCATAAGGAGGCTGGGAGTGAAAGGACCCCCACCTTGACAAACTGACGTTTTCTACTCTGCTTTAATAGATATTTGCACAGGGATGCGATATTTAATTTCATTTTTATTGGGGTATGTTTGGTTTGCCATATTGTTAGTTTCTGCTGTACAACAAAGTGAATCAACAATATATATACATACATCTCCTCCCTCTTGAACGCCCCTCCCTCCCGCTCCCCATCCCACAACTCTAGTGCATGACAGAGCACTGAGCTGAGGTCCCTGTGCGATACAGCAGGCTCCATCTCTTTCACACATGATCGTGTATATATTTCAATCTTACTCTCCCTCCCTCGCCTTCCCCTAGTGTGTACACATGTCCATTTTCTATGTCTGGGTCTCTATTCAATCCACACCTTATCCTATTATTCATTCTTTTTTCTTTCCATACTGCTTCCCCAGCCTTTCTCCAGAGCCCTTTTTGTATAGAATATCACCACTGATGATTTCTCTGGGGAAACATGTCCTAAACTAGAAAATGAGGAACCACCTAGGCCCGCCTTCTGCTGTGGCTTTTATTAGTGACTAATTTTCACGTTGACACATTTATCCAAACATAACATCGCATGTTTACAAACATCTAAGCTGGAATTAATTAAATCAAGGGCTGTAAAAATAGCTATTAATTATTATCTTCATCCCATTATTTTGAGGGTATGCAAATGAGCAATATTTTCCATTCCACATCTTCGCTGATACACAGTGCCACCACTTTCTACATCTGCTACAGTCTTATGGAGAAAAANTATCACTGTGCCTGTAAATGGTCCTTCTAACTCTGGCTGGTCCCCATTTGATTTTGCCAAGAACCTTGGAATAAACTCTGCTTCTCAGTGAAACAAATTTCTTCTTCGGTTATGTCCCTTTTTTGTTTCCTGATTTCAAATCTCCTTTCCTCAGGAAAAAGTACTATGCATAAGGAGGCTGGGAGTGAAAGGACCCCCACCTTGACAAACTGACGTTTTCTACTCTGCTTTAATAGATATTTGCACAGGGATGCGATATTTAATTTCATTTTTATTGGGGTATGTTTGGTTTGCCATATTGTTAGTTTCTGCTGTACAACAAAGTGAATCAACAATATATATACATACATCTCCTCCCTCTTGAACGCCCCTCCCTCCCGCTCCCCATCCCACAACTCTAGTGCATGACAGAGCACTGAGCTGAGGTCCCTGTGCGATACAGCAGGCTCCATCTCTTTCACACATGATCGTGTATATATTTCAATCTTACTCTCCCTCCCTCGCCTTCCCCTAGTGTGTACACATGTCCATTTTCTATGTCTGGGTCTCTATTCAATCCACACCTTATCCTATTATTCATTCTTTTTTCTTTCCATACTGCTTCCCCAGCCTTTCTCCAGAGCCCTTTTTGTATAGAATATCACCACTGATGATTTCTCTGGGGAAACATGTCCTAAACTAGAAAATGAGGAACCACCTAGGCCCGCCTTCTGCTGTGGCTTTTATTAGTGACTAATTTTCACGTTGACACATTTATCCAAACATAACATCGCATGTTTACAAACATCTAAGCTGGAATTAATTAAATCAAGGGCTGTAAAAATAGCTATTAATTATTATCTTCATCCCATTATTTTGAGGGTATGCAAATGAGCAATATTTTCCATTCCACATCTTCGCTGATACACAGTGCCACCACTTTCTACATCTGCTACAGTCTTATGGAGAAAAATGGTTGAAACAGAGTCTGTGTGCTTTCAAGGAAAACCTCTGATTTGGAAGAGAGCAATTTTCCCCGTTGTGGGAGCAGTTTGCAGGTCATATGTCATATACTGGGTGGAAAGTCCTAGGTCTTCTGACAAAGGACCAGGAGTGATAAGGCCAATAGATGGTATTACTGAGGAATATATAGTGGGCACGCTTTAATTGCACTCCTCGGTGCCCTTGTTGAAATGCCTGTTCACTTGATTGATGTGGGATTCCTGGAAGTCTCTGGCCCAAGGGGTCATCATACAGGGACAAGATGGGTAGGAGCATTCAGTGAGCCAGGGACGCGCCTGGATGAACTTACGTTAGCGCACACCATAGCAGTAACTTTGACTCTTTTTGATTGTGACCCACAATAAAAGTACATTTTACATCTCAACCCAGTTATAAACACATATTTATAACCCCCTTATAAACACGCATATATCACAAAACAATTTCCAAGATACAATGCCCTCTGATATCCTCTTTCATTTTATTTAAAGCAGGTCATGAGCCATCAGCCGATTGCATGAGCAATGAGTGGACATTACCAAGTTTGAAAGCCATTTTCTTATAGGGCTGCAATGCTGCAGCTTGTTTCTATCACTTGCCTATGCATTATCCTGTGTGCTCATCACAGCTGCCTGATGCTATGAGAGTCTTGAGGCATTTTGAATACTAATATTTCATATTTTAACAAGAAAGGTGCACATATCAGAAGCATTCATGTTCTTGACATTTCACAAGTTGAACACACTTAGGTAACCAGCACCTACAACAGGAAGCTGGCAAAAGTCCCCACCTCAGATGCTGCCTTGGGATGTTCCCCAAGGATGCTGACTGTCCTGACTTCTAAGAGCCTGGATGAAGTTTGCCTATTTAGGTTATATTCACATTTTTTTTGTCCTTTATATAAATCATATGATACTCTTTTCGTATCTGGCTTTTTTTGTTTACATTATATTTGTAAAATTCATTCATATTATTGTGATACTATTAAATGTGAGATTGTTAATTCTCATTTCTATATCTTATTCCTCTGTATGCATATACACAACTTACCCAATTATTGGATGATGGACATTGGGACAGTTACGGTTTTGGCCTTTAAGGACTAAATAGCACTGCTGTAAACATTCTAATACGTGCCTCTGGTAAACCCAAGTACACATCTAAATTGGCTGTAGATACCTGGGATAGGAATTATTGCATTTATAGGGCATGACTTTGTTCAGCTTTAATAAAACAACCAATTTTCTAAAGTGGTTGAACTAGTTTATGTTCTTACCAACAGTGAGATGCTTTTAATTCTTATGAAGCAATTCATTTTCTACACAGGAAAAACAAGGCTCAGGACTGAAGCAGGTTACAAAAGTCACAGAGCTAATATATTACAGGATTAGAACTAATATGGAATTGCAGAGTCAAAGTCAATGGCTTTGTTTGTTTTTTCCTCTCTGTTCCTTATTAACACTTATGGAGGTCTTTAAAAAGGTTATTTGTCCATTTTCCATCTTCTCCAAGTCCTTTCACGTACATCAACACACAAACACATACACACACTCTTTCCTGCATGTAGATATACATATAGCCTCCCACAACACACACAGACACAAGCACAAAGGCATCCAAACAGGTATACACACCCAGATATACACAGGCCTGTTTAGAAGCAGATAACTACAGACACACAGATAGACAGACACATGCACGTACAGCTGTGAACATGGAGACATACGAAGATACATACTGAGATACACAAACACAGATACACATCAAGATACACACAAGTAGTACTCTGGCATACTTGGTTATATGCCATATTTTTTTATATTTCATTCTTTGGCCAATAAAACAATATGTTCTTTAAGATTGTATTTGTATAATGCATGGATTCTTAGTAAACACATGTGCATAGCTTAGTTTTACAGTGATTTCATTTTTACAGTTTTAAGTTTTCTGGAGAAATACATTTATACTCTACTTTGGTGACCTACCCTGAGCTTAACTACTAGATTGGTGTCAAGCTTGTTCATTCAGTATCTACTGGACATGCTAATGTTCACTTAATTCATAAGCTATAATATCTAATGTAGGGTTTTATTATCTCCCCTGAGGAACACTTTCTATTCATGTTCTGCTGATCTATGGAGAGGAGATATCTTTGTCAATGACTGAAATGTAGATCCTACAATTTAGAGATCAGTATATATATGTATATAATAGAAAACTAAATATGCATATATACATACTAATATATGTAAATATATTTATACATATATATATTTATTTTTCTATTGCTGTGTAATAAATTATCACAAATGTACTAGATTAAAACAATATATCTTATGAAAAGATGCTCAATACCACTAGTTACTAGAGAAATGCAAATCAAAACTACAATAAGGTATCATCTCATACTGGTCATAATGGCCATTGTCACAAAGTCTACAAACATTAAGTGATGGAGAGGGTATGGAGAGGAATGTAAATTGGTACAGGTACTATGGAGAACAGTATGGAAGTTCCCTAAAAAATGAAAAATAGAGCTATCACATGATGCAGAAAGCCTACTCCTGGCATGTATTCTGAAAAAAGCTTAATTCAAAAAGATACATGCACTGCAGTGTTCATTGCAGCACTATTTACACTAGCTAGGGTCTGGAAGCAACCTAAATGCTCATCAGCAGAGGAAGGAATAAAGATGTGGCACACGTATCAGTAGAATATTACTCAGCCAGTAAAAATCATAAAATAGTGTCACTTTCACCAACGTAGATGGACCTAGAAATTGTCATAGAGTGAAGTAATTCAGAGAAAGGCAAATATCATATGAAGTTGCTTATACCTGGAATCTAAAAAATGGTACAAATGAACTTATTGACAAAACAGAAATAGACTCACAAATGTAGAAAATAAACTTAAGGTTACCAGGAGAAGGGGGGGTGAGGATAAATTGTGGGATTAGGATTGACATGCATGTGCTACTGTATATAAAACTGATAACTAATAAGGACCTATTGGAACTCAGGGAAGTCCTCTCAATACTCTGTAGTGACCAATTTTAAAAGAGTGAATATGTGTATATGTATAACTAGTTTAATTTCTGTACAGCAGAAATGAACATAGTATTATAAATCAACAATAATCCAATAAAATCTTTTTTTAAAAAGCATGCAGTTATCATCCTAGTTTTGGGACAGGATTCTAGGCACAGTTTTTGACTAGATTTTTAGCTCAAGGTTTCAAAAGCCTGCAGTCATGGTATCTGTCAAACTCTAGATAGAGCTGGGGGTTCTTTTATAAGCTGAAGTAATTAGTGGTAGAATTCAGTTCCGTGGAGCTTAGGACTCAAGTGCTGGCTCTCTTGCTGGCTGTCAGCTGGGTGACATTCTTAGTTCCTAGAGGCCACATGTAGTTCTTTGTCACATCACCCTTTAACAACAGCCAGCAGCTTAGTTCTAGGAAGCCAGTAGAGGACTCTCGTTATAATCTCCTCAGGCAGATCTTATTGTTGTTTTTCAGTCACTCAGTCATATCTGACTCTTTGCAACCCCATGGAACTGCAGCATGCCAGGCTTCCCCGTCCTTCACTATTTTCCAGAACTTGCTCAAAATCATGTCCATTGAGTCAGTGATGCCATCCAACCATCTCATCCTCGATTGTCCTCTTCTCCTCCTGCCTTTTCTTTCCCAGCATCAGGGTCTTCTCCAGTGAGTCAGCTCTTCCCATCAGGTGGCAAAAATATCAGAGCTTCAGCATCAGTCCTTCCAATAAATATTCAGGTTGATTTCCGTTAGGACTTCCTTTTCATCATAGGAGACTGGAATGCAAAAGTAGGAAGTCAAGAAACACCTGGAGTAACAGGCAAGTTTGCCTTTGGAATACAAAATGAAGCAGGGCAAAGGCTAACAGAGTTTTGCTAAGAGAATGCACTGGTCATAGCAGACACCCTCTTCCAAAAACACAAGAGAAGATTCTATACATGGACAGCACCAGATGGTCAATACTGAAACCAGATTGATTCCATTCTTTGAAGCCAGTGATGGAGAAGCTCTATACAGTCAGCAAAAATGAGACTGGGAGCTGACTGTGGTTCAGATCATGAATTCCTCATTGCCAAATTTAGACTTAAATTGAAGAAAGTAGGGGAAACCACTAGACCATTTAGATATGGCCTAAATCAAATCCCTTATGATTATACAGTGGAAGTGACAGATTTAGGGGATCAGATCTTATAGACAGAATGCCTGATGAACTATGAACAGAGTTTTATGACATTGTACAGAAGGTGGTGATCAAAACCATCCCCAAGAAAAATAAGTGCAAAAAGGTGAGATGATTGTGCTAAGAAGCCTTACAAAGAGCTGAGAAAAGAGAAGCAAAAGGCAAAGGAGAAAATGAAAGATATACCCATCTGAATGCAGAGTTTTAAAGAATAACAATGAGAGATAAGAAAGTCTTCCTCAGTGATCAATGCAAAGAAATAGAAGAAAACAATAGACTGGGAAAGACTAGAGATATCTTTAAGAAAATTAGAGATATCAAGGGAATATTTCATGCAAAGATGGGCAGAATGAATGACAATAAAGTTATGGATCTAACAGAAGCAGAAGATATTAAGAAGAGGTGGGAAAAATACACAGAACTATACAAAAAACATCTTCCTGACCCAGATAACCACGAAGGTGTGATCACTCACCTAGAGCCAAACACCCTGGAATGTAAAGTCAAGTGGGCCTTAGGAAGCATCACTACAAACAAAATTAGTGGAGGTAATGGAATTCCAGCTGAGCTGTTTCAAAGTCCAAAAAGATGATATTGTTAAAGTGTTGCATTCAATGTGCCAGCAAATTTGGAAAACTCAGGAGTTGCCATAGGATTGGAAAATGTCAGTTTTCATTTCAGTCCCAAAGAAAGTCAATGCCAAAAGAATGTTCAAACTAACTCACAATTGTACTCAACTCACACACTAGCAAAGTAATGCTCAAAATTCTCCAAGCTAGGCTTCAATAGTTTGTGAACCAAGAAATTTCAAATGTTCAAGCTGGATTTAGAAAAGGCAGAGGAACCAGAGATCAAATTGCAAACATCTGTTTGATCATAGAAAAAAGCAAGAGAATTCTAGAAAAAAATCTATTTGTGCTTCATTGACCATGAGAAAGCCTTTGTGTGGATCACAACAAATAGTGGAAAATTCTTAAGGAGATGTGAATACCAGACCACCTTAACTGCCTCCTGAGAAATCTGTATCCAGATCAAGAAACAACAGTTAGAACTGGACATGGAACAACAGATTGGTTCCAAATTGAGAAAGGAGTATGTCAAAGCTGTATGTTGTTACCCTGCTTAATTAACTTATATGCAGAATATATCATGCAAAACACTGGGTTGGATGAAACATAAGCTGGAATCAAGATTACCAGGAGAAATAGCAATAACCTCAGATATGCACATGATACCACCTGTATGGCAGAAAGTGAAGAGGAACTAAAGAGCCTCTTATGGTAGAAACTGAAGAGGAATTAAAGAGGCTCTTGATGAATGTGGAAGAGGAGAGTGAAAAAGTTGGTTTAAAACTCAACATTCAAAAAACTAAGATCATGGCATCTGGTCCCATCACTTCATGACAAATAGATGGGAAAACAAAGGAAACAGTGAGAGAGTTTATTTTCTTGGGTTCCTAAATCACTACAGATGGTGATTTCAGCCATGGCATTAAAAGACACTTGCTCCTTGGAAGAATAGCTATGACAAACCTGAACAGCATGTTAAAAAGTAGAGACACATTGCTGACAAAGGTACGTCTAGTCAAAGCTATGATTTNTCAAAATCATGTCCATTGAGTCAGTGATGCCATCCAACCATCTCATCCTCGATTGTCCTCTTCTCCTCCTGCCTTTTCTTTCCCAGCATCAGGGTCTTCTCCAGTGAGTCAGCTCTTCCCATCAGGTGGCAAAAATATCAGAGCTTCAGCATCAGTCCTTCCAATAAATATTCAGGTTGATTTCCGTTAGGACTTCCTTTTCATCATAGGGGACTGGAATGCAAAAGTAGGAAGTCAAGAAACACCTGGAGTAACAGGCAAGTTTGCCTTTGGAATACAAAATGAAGCAGGGCAAAGGCTAACAGAGTTTTGCTAAGAGAATGCACTGGTCATAGCAGACACCCTCTTCCAAAAACACAAGAGAAGATTCTATACATGGACAGCACCAGATGGTCAATACTGAAACCAGATTGATTCCATTCTTTGAAGCCAGTGATGGAGAAGCTCTATACAGTCAGCAAAAATGAGACTGGGAGCTGACTGTGGTTCAGATCATGAATTCCTCATTGCCAAATTTAGACTTAAATTGAAGAAAGTAGGGGAAACCACTAGACCATTTAGGTATGGCCTAAATCAAATCCCTTATGATTATACAGTGGAAGTGACAGATTTAGGGGATCAGATCTTATAGACAGAATGCCTGATGAACTATGAACAGAGTTTTATGACATTGTACAGAAGGTGGTGATCAAAACCATCCCCAAGAAAAATAAGTGCAAAAAGGTGAGATGATTGTGCTAAGAAGCCTTACAAAGAGCTGAGAAAAGAGAAGCAAAAGGCAAAGGAGAAAATGAAAGATATACCCATCTGAATGCAGAGTTTTAAAGAATAACAATGAGAGATAAGAAAGTCTTCCTCAGTGATCAATGCAAAGAAATAGAAGAAAACAATAGACTGGGAAAGACTAGAGATATCTTTAAGAAAATTAGAGATATCAAGGGAATATTTCATGCAAAGATGGGCAGAATGAATGACAATAAAGTTATGGATCTAACAGAAGCAGAAGATATTAAGAAGAGGTGGGAAAAATACACAGAACTATACAAAAAACATCTTCCTGACCCAGATAACCACGAAGGTGTGATCACTCACCTAGAGCCAAACACCCTGGAATGTGAAGTCAAGTGGGCCTTAGGAAGCATCACTACAAACAAAATTAGTGGAGGTAATGGAATTCCAGCTGAGCTGTTTCAAAGTCCAAAAAGATGATATTGTTAAAGTGTTGCATTCAATGTGCCAGCAAATTTGGAAAACTCAGGAGTTGCCATAGGATTGGAAAATGTCAGTTTTCATTTCAGTCCCAAAGAAAGTTAATGCCAAAAGAATGTTCAAACTAACTCACAATTGTACTCAACTCACACACTAGCAAAGTAATGCTCAAAATTCTCCAAGCTAGGCTTCAATAGTTTGTGAACCAAGAAATTTCAAATGTTCAAGCTGGATTTAGAAAAGGCAGAGGAACCAGAGATCAAATTGCAAACATCTGTTTGATCATAGAAAAAAGCAAGATAATTCTAGAAAAAAATCTATTTGTGCTTCATTGACCATGAGAAAGCCTTTGTGTGGATCACAACAAATAGTGGAAAATTCTTAAGGAGATGTGAATACCAGACCACCTTAACTGCCTCCTGAGAAATCTGTATCCAGATCAAGAAACAACAGTTAGAACTGGACATGGAACAACAGATTGGTTCCAAATTGAGAAAGGAGTATGTCAAAGCTGTATGTTGTTACCCTGCTTAATTAACTTATATGCAGGGTATATCATGCAAAACACTGGGCTGGATGAAACATAAGCTGGAATCAAGATTACCAGGAGAAATAGCAATAACCTCAGATATGCACATGATACCACCTGTATGGCAGAAAGTGAAGAGGAACTAAAGAGCCTCTTATGGTAGAAACTGAAGAGGAATTAAAGAGGCTCTTGATGAATGTGGAAGAGGAGAGTGAAAAAGTTGGTTTAAAACTCAACATTCAAAAAACTAAGATCATGGCATCTGGTCCCATCACTTCATGACAAATAGATGGGAAAACAAAGGAAACAGTGAGAGAGTTTATTTTCTTGGGTTCCTAAATCACTACAGATGGTGATTTCAGCCATGGCATTAAAAGACACTTGCTCCTTGGAAGAATAGCTATGACAAACCTGAACAGCATGTTAAAAAGCAGAGACACATTGCTGACAAAGGTCCGTCTAGTCAAAGCTATGGTTTTTTCCAGTAGTTATGTATAGATGTGAGAGTTGGACCGTAAAGAAGGCTGAGCACTGAAGAATTGATGCTTTTAAACTNTAGAGACACATTGCTGACAAAGGTACGTCTAGTCAAAGCTATGATTTTTTCCAGTAGTTATGTATAGATGTGAGAGTTGGACCACCGTAAAGAAGGCTGAGCACTGAAAAATTGATGCTTTTAAACTTTCATGTTGGAGACAAATCTTGGGAGTCCTTTGGACTGCAAGGAGATCAAACAAGTCTATCCTTAAGGAAATCAAACTGAATATTCATTGGAAGGACTGATGCTAAAACTGAAACTCCAATACTTTGGCCACCTGATGCGAAGAATTGACTAATTAGAGAAAAGACCCTGATGCTGGGAAAGATTGAAGACAGGAGAAGGGGATGACAGAGGATGAGACTGTTGGATTGCATCACTGACTTNAAAGGAAAGAATTTCTTAAAAAAAAAAAAAAAAAAAAAAGATTTTTCCTGATTTACTTTTGGCTGTGCTAGGTCTTCCTTGCTACTCAGGCTTTCTCTAGTTGCATGCAGTGAGTTGGGGCTACTCTTTGATGGGGTGTGTGGGCTTCTCATTGTGGTGGCTTCTCTTGCTGTGGAGCACGGACTCTAGGGCACACGGGCTTGGTGGCTTCTCTTGCTGTGGAGCATGGACTCTAGGGCACACGGGCTTGGTGACTTGGTGCACATGCTTAGTTACTCTGCAGCGTGTGGGATCTTCCCAGACCAGGGATCACACCCTGCATTGAAAGATGGATTCCTAACCACTGGACCACCAAGCAAGTCCAAGAAGCATTTTCTTTATTAATTCCATCTATGTCTCTTTCTCTAACTTTCTACTCCAAATTATTAGAATTCATTTTCTTTTAACCTTTCCACCAAAGGAAAATGGCAAAAGGGAAGCAAAGGTGAAGCAAGTTTGCAAATAGGATGCTTATGAGCTAATGAAGGTCAGACAGACTGAGTCCCTGAGGAGTGGAAAACAAAACTGGGACTTAGAAATGACATCTGGGATATAAAAATGGTCAAATGGTCAGTCTCTCTGTTTCCTCTTTTTCTCCAGAACCAGTTTTCAGACAATAAAAAGATGATGACGATGAGTAAGAAGTTAAATCACTGGAACTATGAATATGATCCATTGTTCACTTGAGCTCATTCATGAATATTTAAAGTACTATGTTCTTAGCTAAACTAGAGTCTTTATAGAATTTTTCTAGTCTTACGGGGTAAAATATTTGGGAAATAATACTGCCTTTTCTGCATCTACTTTCCCTTTCTTTTCTTCCTGTCAGAAATGGTTTCTAGGATTGAAGTAATGAGGGAAGGGACAAAATCTTGTGTCTGTCTCAGTCTCAATTGCTTCTATTTTCCCTATAGCTCAGAACAGAGCATTTAATGTGATAATATTGTCAAATAGGTTGATATGTGTTGAAACAAAAGACTTCTTATCAGGATAAGTTTGTCCTCATAGCCTAAGTAATCAGTATCTGTCTTTATTAATTAATAATGATCCTGAATTGCACTTCTCTTAGCTTGCCAGCTTTTAAAGGCGACCAAGAGCCTTTGTCTGACAAACGTTAAGTTGAGATAAACATGCAAATTGGCTGTTTTTCAACCTTTCAACCAGTCAGATCAGCTGACTGCTCTTTACTACATGGAATGAATGTTTCAAGTACTCCCATAAAAACAGTCAAGAAAGGGAAAATATGGGGCATATAGTAAAAGTGAACANGATAAACATGCAAATTGGCTGTTTTTCAACCTTTCAACCAGTCGGATCAGCTGACTGCTCTTTACTACATGGAATGAATGTTTCAAGTACTCCCATAAAAACAGTCAAGAAAGGGAAAATATGGGGCATATAGTAAAAGTGAACAATCAAACAGGCCAAAGTAGCCACGTGAATCCTGCATTTGGTAAAATCATATATTTTGTGGTCAAATATTATATAAAACTTATGAGAACTCACACTCATTGAGGTTAACTAGTAGTACTCTATTGAAATGGAAGAAGTCTCCTTCAGTACCTTATTTTTCCCCAAAAATATTTACTGTTTTGTGTTTTCCTAATCTTTGTGTCCTATCATGTATCCCGTCCCTTCCACACATAATTATTTTATCTCTTTCTTCCAGATTCTTTACATTGTTCAGCAATGTTTGAATATATGACAGGATGTATTACCTCTGATTTTCAAATAATTCCTGAATGTATTGTCCTTTCATGAGTTCTTTTAGAAATACCAGATACTTGTGAAATATTCAAACACTGGAAATTTCTTGTTGCTGATTAAAAAATGATTTATATGTATCAATTTGGAAGCCCTATTCTCAAGTTAATGGTTTATTTAACTGCCATTTTCTTCATTTCCAATCATTAGCAAAATGTGAAGCATAGCCAGGGAGAAATAAGGTTAAAATTTGAAATTTGAGAGCTTTATACCAGGAATTTCAAACCCTAAATCCCATGATGTTGTTATTAGTAAAATTATAGTAACTATTATATTGACTAGATACAAATTATAGACTGAGCCATAAGATGATTTCATTTTTCTCTTCCAATTAAAATTTATCCTATTGGAACTAGACTTGCTTCTGCCCCTAGATGAAAACTTTCTGGAAATATTTATGTAATTATAAGGTCCTGTGTAAGTAACTGACATATTCAAATTATATTAATGCTTAAAACTGTGAACTTATTTTAACATTGAGATTCCTGCCTTCTCTAGCACAGGCCTGGTTTTGAGTAGGAAGCCTCACATCACAGTCTAGGGTCTAGACTAGACTGTTTTCTTCTCTTTATCGTCACCTAGTTCTCTTTTCCTCCTCCTCTTCCATCTGCCAACTCTGCCTACTCTTCCTTGTTGGATCATGGTTAGGCAAATCAGGTTAGAGGGGGCCAGAGTAACTTTTACTTGCTTGGTACTGTCTTGAGTTAAATTGATACCTTGGGGTTTGCCAAACATTTGAAACTGACGTTCTTACGGTGACATTCCATGTGGCTGTGTTCTTTGGTGACCCGCCCTCCACTCTCACTCCCCCAAAATTTGCCTTGCTGAGAGTGAAGGTCTGTTCTCTGAAACATCACTGACTCCTTCGTCAGCCTCTGGGCATCCAGAAATACTTGCAGATTCCTTCTGGTAAGCTGTTTACTTCCTGCAAGCAAACCTTTTGCATAGGATCTAAAATATCTCCAAGATTCTCATCAACTCCCTCAAATGTGTGAGCAACATTAGGTCTCTTGCCTTTGAGATTTTTCAGATGGGATTTAGACAGAAGCCCCTTGGATCTTCTCTACTCTGCCATCACAGTCCTATCTTTAGTCTTGAGATGAGGGACAGGATTCTTCTACAATCTTCTCTTTCATGTTGATGATAGTAAGTCATGGCCCACTGATAATTTACTCAAAAAGTTTCCTCTAATGATCTTCTTAAACCCTCTTGTTACTAGATGGAAGGTTGGGATGCAAGACCTTAAAGCTAGGCTTCAGCAGTATGTGTACTGAGAGCAAGCTTGCCTTAGAAAAGATGGATTTAATCTCTGGCTTAGAAAAGATGCATTTAAATTGCCAGAGATTAAATTGCCAGCACAATTGTGCTGGATCACATGGAAAGCAAGGGAAAGACATTCCAGAAAAAAAACATCTACTCGTGCTTCATTAACTATGAGAAAGTCTTTGTCTGTGTGGATCCAAACAAACTGTGAAAAATTCTTAAAGAGGTGGGAATAACAGGCCACCTTACCTGTGTACTGAGAAACCTGTATGCAGGTCAAGAAGCAACAGTTAGAACCTTAAATGGAACAACTGACTGATTCAAAATTGGAAAAGGATGATGTCAAGAGTGTATATCAGCACCTTGTTTATTTAACTTATATGTAGAATACATAATGTGAAATGCCAGGCTGAATGACTCACAAGCTGGAATCAAGATTGCCAGGAGAAATATCAGCAACTCAGATGTGCGGATGATATCACTCTAATGCCAGAAAGTGAAGAGGAACTAGAGAGCCTCTTGATGAGAGTGAAAGAGGAGAGTGAAAAAGCTGGCTTAAAAGTCAACTTTTTAAAAACTAAGATCATGGCATCTGGTCCCATCACTTCATGGAAAATAGAAGGGGAAAGAGTAGAAGCTGTGACAGATTTTATTTTCTTTGGCTCCATAATCAGTGCAGATGGTGACTGTGGCCATGAAATTAGAAGATGCTTGCTTCTTGGAAAGAAAGCTATGACAAACCTAGACCGTGTATTAAAAAGCAAAGGCGTCACTTTGCCCATAAAGATTCACAGTCAAAGCTATGATTTTTCCATTAGTCATATATGGATGTGAGAGCTGGACCATAAAGAAGGCTGAACACTAAAGAACTGATGCTTTCAAATTATGGTGCTGGACAAAACTCTTGAGAGTCCTTTAGACTGCAAGGAGATCAAACCAGTCAATCCTAAAGGAAATCAGTCCTTAATATTCATTGGAAAGACTGATGCTGAAGCTCCAGTACTTTGGCCACCTAATGCAAAGAACTGACTTATTGGAAAAACCCTGATGCTGGGAAAGATTGAAAGCAGATGGAGAAGAGGGTGACAGAAGATTGAGATGATAGGATGGCATCACTGAATCAATGGACATGAATTGGAGAAAACTCTAGGAGATGGAAATGGTGAAAGACAGGGAACCCTGACATGCTGTAGTCCATGGGGTCATAAAGAGTCAGACATGATTTAGCGACTGAACAACAACAACAGGATGTAAGACTACCCACCCTTTCCTTTAGGACTGGGATGCATAAGATAGTTCTCTCCAAAGGAATCTTCTTTATGAGCTTTCTCTGGCCCATCAATATATCTGCTCTGTGTAAGAGGCTATGAGCTGTATGGGCACTTATGACTGTCTCCATTGTAAGTCTCCATTGTCTCCTTAGAATGTATCATCTACTTTATCTAGGTTCCTTGGCTGAAACCTCCATTTTAATGTTCTTTCATTTATATGGTAAGACATAAAGGTGTAGTTTAGGTAGTAATTTTACAAAGGCATAAAAAAACATTCTTTTTTTTTTAAATTTAATAATCATTTGAATGACTTATCCTGTCCAAACATTATTCTAGGCTCAGGAAATAAGGTAGTGGAAAAGCTATGTAATATCTCTATACACACAAGGGTCTTCCCTATAGCGCAAATGGTAAAGAATCTGAATGCAATGCAGAAGATCAGGATTTGATCCTTGGATTGGCAAAATCCTCTGGAGAAAGGAGTGACAGTCCACTCCAGTATTCTTGCATGGAGAATCCCATGAACAGAGAAGCCTGGTGGGCTACAGTCCGTGGGATCGTAAAGAGTCGGACACGACTGAGTGACTAACACACACATATACTCATGAAACATATTCCTCTGAATAGCTTTAAAAAGGCAGAAAGAGAGGCTTCCCTGGTAGTCCAGTGGTTAAGGCTCTGCCTTTAAATGCAGGAGACAAAGGTTCAGTTGCTAATTGGGGAACCAAGTTCCCACATGCTGTGGTGCAACTACGTCTTCGTGTTGCAACTAGAGGAGCCCACACATGCCACAACTAAGACCCAGCATAGCCAAACTATTTTTTAAAGAGAAAAAATAGATTAAAAATGTAATTTCAGGGCAAGAATATGAGTAGCTATGTGCAGATGTGTAGGGGGTCCTTTGAGGAACGTGTGTGAAGGAAAATCTGTGAGAAAGTAACATTTGTACAGCACTTATTCAAAGCAGTTGAGAATGATAGAACCTACATTGTGGAATAGAGCTTCCCTGGTGGCTTAGATGGTAAAGATTCTTTACCATCTGCAATGTGGGAGACCTGGAATCGATCCTTGGATTGGGAAGATCCCCTTGGAGGAGGGCATGGCAACCCATTCCAGTATTCTTGCCTGGAGGAGATGGAGGAGCCTGGTGGGCTACAGCCCAAGGACTCAAAAATGTCAGACATGACTGAGGAAACTTAGCACACATGTGGAACAATAAATAATTGTGGAATGCATTTTAATATGAAAAAGTGAAGTGAAAGTGTCTGTTGCTCAGTCCTGTCCAACACTTTGTGACCCTATGGACTGTAGCTTGCAGGCTCCTCTGTCCATGGGGTTTCCCAGGCAGAATACTGGAGTGGGTAGCCAGTCCCTTCTCCAGAGAATCTTCCTGACCCAGGAATCACTGGGGTCTCGCACATTGCATGTAGATTCTTTACTGTCTGAGGCACCAGGGGAGCCCCTTTTAATATAGAAAAGCACATCTGGAGAACTTTGAATAAACTGTAATGAAAACTTGTATAAAATTTTCTGGTTCTTCCTTCCTTAGGACTTGGGAAAAAACTCATGTCATCTGTGGAAGACTTCGTGATCTGATCCAGTCAGGTTCCCTATCTTCCTCTGCAATGGGTCCCACACAGCTAGCCTGTACTGGGATGTTTGTGACCTTGTATCACGGCTCTTATTACATTTGTTGACTATTCTTAGTCTCTTCTAATGAGATCGCTCAGAGTTCGCTTTGAGTATCACATCTTAATCACTTGATTTCTGCAGACGTTTCTTTTCTCCAAATAAACTCTCCTAAATGCCTGCTGCTCTGTGCTCATTAACCTGGGAATGGCTTCTCTAACTCCAATTTGAACATTTTCTCTGACATCTGAGACTTCTGTCCTGATTAGGATTCTCCAAACAATAACGATGGGAAGAGGATTTGACTCTTGAATGTGAAGAAGAAAAGAAGAAGAAGAAGGAGGAGGAGGAGGAGGAGGAGGAGGAGGAGGAGGAGGAGGAGAAGAAGGAAAAGGAGAAGAAGGAGAAGAAGAAAATCAATGACCAATTTCCATCTTTAAGGGGATTTTTTTTCTTTATGTGGAAGCATGGACTTCACTCTCTTGCAGTGTAGCATAATTAAGATCCACTCTAACCACTGTCTGCCCAATTCCCAGTTAATCATTTCAAACTCAATAAGGTTTAGGTGACTTAAAGGTAACAAAATAATTAGTTAATGAGTAAATAACTGAGCAAAGAGGTGAATATTCATCTAGGTATTTTTTTTTTTCTTGTACTCTTTTCCTTCTCTTAACCCACAATTATTGATACAGGTTTCATGATGAAAACAGCAGCCCTCATTTAAATAGACCCAACATAATAGGACTGAATCTACATTTTTCCACATGCTGATAGGTATTAAGTTGGTGACCTGCACTTCTTTTCTTTTCTTTTGAAAGTATTTCGTGGATTTTGCTGCATGGGGTCCCAGCTATAGCACACGGCATCTTCTGTTGCAGCATACAGGGCTCTCTAGTTTTAACACGCAGGCTCAGCAGTTGTGGTACATGGGCTCTCTAGTTGGGGTGTACGGGCTTAGTTGTTCTGCCTCATGTGGGATCTTAGTTCCCCTACCAGGAATTGAACCTACATGCCCTGCACCGCAAGGCACATTCTTAACCACTGGACCATGAGGGAAGTCCTTGGTGACCTGTATTTCTAAACAACTGCCACTTTGATGGATCACAGGAAAGATCTCTCAGATGCACAAATGTTCTAATTCAGAGCCAGACAGCAGCAGCTCCTTTTCATTGCTGCCAGATATCACATACCAGAGATATATTCTCTTGGTAGGCTTTAAGCTTGGTCTGGTAAGGTTATTTCTAACTACTGTTAGTTTTGGAATACCAAATCCTAAATTTTCCTTTGCTTTTAAGAGACAAAAGAATATCTCACAAACTGTAATTGATACATTGAAAATTTAGTTTCAGGTGCATGCATGTAGCTTTGATGTTGAATTCATTCTGAAAAAAATGGGACTTATTTAGAAATAAGCTTGAGAGGCACTTACCAGAAACAATATTATGTAGATGCTCTGGAATAGCTTCTAGGAACAGCTTGTATTGGAACAGCTACATATACAGAATAAGGACAAGGATTTCATGTTGCTTTGTTTCTCCCCCAGAATCCAAGAAAATATTCTAGACTTCTATTTACATTCCATCAAATTGCTCACTCAATATGAAGATGTGGTCTTTATCCAGGGACTTAACTTTATGAACCACAGCACATTGCCACCTCCTTTTTCTGTCTTCATTGAACTACTCAGATACCCTAAATTTCAATAGTCTATCAGAACTTCAACCTAATCTGGGAGATATCATGCTTGATTGAAATTATCCTTTCTTCAAAAGGCATCAACATAAAAATGGGTATTATTTTGATTAAGTCAATCTCTTTGTGTATTCAGAAGAGGTCCCCAAAGTAAAAAGATACTCTGGAAACTATAGTTCTGTAGAAGTTTAAGTATGGAATACATGCAGGTGACAGAAGTGTTAACTGTTGTAGTTAGGTTCTGAAACTTTGTTAGACTTGTACCCAGAGTGCCAACTTAACCTGAAGAAAATGCAGAATCTCTGACATTCCTGGACATAACCTGAATGGTATACTATTTTCAGGCTATAATCAAATCACTGAGGTTCTTCTTGGATGCCCAGGGTACTGAATTGGAATGGGAAAGAACTGGAACAGTCTTGTTTTGACACAAGATTTGTCTAAATAAATAAATAAAATACATATATAAATAAACACATAAATAAATAAAGTAAGACTGGTCACTGGGCAGGACAGATGCTTGAAGTAAAATGAAATGAGGCCCAACCAGCCATAAGGGCTAGGACAAGGGCCAGACTAGGAAAGATGATAATATTTTCAAAGGTCTAAGAATAGCTAGGGAAGTGGAAGTACTCTCTTGACACAAATGCTCTGGCAAGCATGTGGAGCATGGTGGTGGGGAGATCAGAACAGCTGCTGTTTGGACTGTTGCATTGGAAGGTGGCAGAAGGCAAATTTTTGGTTTCTTTGCCTGTCATCCCCATATCTCTAGGCAAATAATCTTGACATTACCTTCCAGGAAAAAGCCTTAATTATCTAATTCTCTCTATTCTGCTGCCACTCTAGATCAAGCCATCTCTCACATGTACTACTGACCTACTTCTTGTGACTTCAGTCTGTACTCATGCTAGAAGTATGATAGTTTAAAAGTCAAACAAGGCTATATTATTTTTCATCATGGAACTCTGCAAGAGCTTGCCACTGCATATAGTATACAAAGAAATTGCTGTCCTTGACCTACCAGGCTTACCAAGTGAAAGTGTTAGTTGCTCAGTCATGTCTTACTCTTTGTGATCCTATGGACTGTAGATTACCAGACTTCNTCTCTCACATGTACTACTGACCTACTTCTTGTGACTTCAGTCTGTACTCATGCTAGAAGTATGATAGTTTAAAAGTCAAATAAGGCTATATTATTTTTCATCATGGAACTCTGCAAGAGCTTGCCACTGCATATAGTATACAAAGAAATTGCTTTCCTTGACCTACCAGGCTTACCAAGTGAAAGTGTTAGTTGCTCAGTCATGTCTTACTCTTTGTGATCCCATGGACTGTAGATTACCAGACTTCTCTGTCCATGGAATTCTCCAGGCAAGAATACTGGAGTGGGTAGCTGTTCCCTTCTCCAGGGGGATCTTCCCAACCCAGGGATCAAACGCAGGTCTCCCATATTGCAGGCGGATTCTTTACCATCTGAATCACCAGGGAAGCCCAGGAATACTGGAGTGGGTAGCCTATCCCTTCTCCAGGGAATCCTCTCACCCCAGGAATCAAACTGGGGTCTCCTGCTTTGCAGGTGGACTCTTTCCCAGTGCTAATATTCTCTAATGAACTGAATGTTGGCTCCCTAAAAGATGTGCTCACATCTTTAGTTCCAGAACCTGCAGATGTGACCTTATATGAAAAAAGAAAAAATCTTTGCATATGTAATTGAGTATCTTGCAATGAGGTCATCCTGGACTATCCAGGTGGGCCTAAATACAATGACCAGTGTCTTTATAAGAGACACTCATACAAGAGATATATGGAGAAGAGAAGCAAGCCCTGTGAAGACTGAGGCAGTGATTGGAGTTGTGTAGCCATAGACCAAGGAATGTCTCCCACCAGAGCTGGGAGAGGCAAAGTAGAATTCTCCCCTAANATCTTGCAATGAGGTCATCCTGGATTATCCAGGTGGGCCTAAATACAATGACCAGTGTCTTTATAAGAGACACTCATACAAGAGATATATGGAGAAGAGAAGCAGGCCCTGTGAAGACTGAGGCAGTGGTTGGAGTTGTGTAGCCATAGACCAAGGAATGTCTCCCACCAGAGCTGGGAGAGGCAAAGTAGAATTCTCCCCTAAAGTTTTTGGAGAATCCTGTTGATTTCTTATTTCAGACTTCTGACTTCAATTGCTGGGAAATAATCAATTTCTGTTGTTTTATGCCATCATTTTTGTGATAATTATGGAAACCAAAGGAAACTATTATACTCCTCATTCACATCTCTTCCTCTTCTGCTGTCTCACTTTATTCCTACTAGACTAGCCTATATTTCCCCTTTTTATATTTTAAGTACAACATGCTTCTTGTCTGTTTGGACTGCTATAACAAAATACAACAGACTGGATGTCTTATAAGTATAAGAATGTATGTCTCATACTTCTGGAGACCAGAAGTCAGAGACAGGTTTGGTTTGCCAGTGTGGTCAGGTAAGGGCCCTCTTCCTGGTTGCAGACTCCTCACTGTATCCTCAGATGGAGAAAAGGACTAGGGGTCTCTCTGGGGCCTCTTTTATAAGGGCACTAATCCCATTCATGAAGGCCCCATCCTTATGACCTAATCACCTCCCAAATGTGCCGTGTCCTAATATCATCATGTTGGTTATTAGGATTTAACATATGAATTTGGGTAAGTGGTGGACACAAACATTTAGACTATAGCACTTCCTCAAACTTGGAGAATTTATGTTAGCTGTTCTCTTTGCCTGAAATATTTTTCTCCTATATCTATATTTATGTCTCAGTTTTTTCTTGTCATTCTTAAAGTTTAATGTCTCTTTTTCAGAGGGGTCTTTCTAGACCAAATCCATGTAATATTTCCTATCAGTAATTCCTTGACTCATCACTCTTAAATTTTCATCTCAATATTCATCTTTTTCCGATCTTTTCTGGTTTGTTTATATTATCTGTCTAAACTTGCAAGACTTTTGTCACTTTCTGACTTGCTGCAGAATCCTAAGTATCTAGAATCATCCTTGGTATTTACTAAGCATTCAATTCATATTGAATGAGATACCTAACATAAAACCTATCAGTGCTGGAGGGGATTAAGTTGGTAATTTTGGGTATCTAGAAATGTAAAGAATAAGCCAGGCCCTTAGTCACTGAGGGCCTCAGTTCTTGAATATTTTATAATAACAAAGACAAGAGTCCCTGTAAGAAGTTGCAAATAAATATGGAAGAATGGACTTGGGAAAATTGGTAACCTTTCCCTAAGTAATTCGAGAATAGAGTGTAAATCTACTGGTGCATAGGATCAAAGATGAATTTGAAAAAAAAATATGTCATCAGGCCAAGTATGAGAATTAGACTGGAGAAGATGGTTGGGATCTCTTCTGCCTATTGGTGGAGGTCTACCACCTACCATTAAATGATCCTAAAGACTAACAACATTGGATATACGTTACATATGGGTAACCAGAGGTAAAACTGAAACTCCCAACTACTTTGGCAGAGAAGAGACTTGGCCTTCTGATTAGCTGGGAATAATAATTTTTTAGTGAACTAACTCTAGGGAAGTAGATTCTTCCTAACAGGGAAAGATTCTGATTAGGTTTAAATTTCTTTACTATATGCTTACATTTGAATGCAAGAACTCAAAATGATCCAACATGCTCTCAAGGGTACTACAGCATGGTTATGTAGAAAATCCCATACCCCACAGGGCAGGGCTCACACTGAATCCCCACATTATCTGGCGATGGGGTTAGGCACAGAGAAGACCTGGGATGATGCCACTATTCAGCCTTCTGTACCCTATCCATCTCACTGGCAGTTAAAAATCTCAATGAGGATATCTTAGTCCAATTCAGAAATTAAGGAATGCATATCTTCTGAGGATAATGAATGTCCTATGAGAATAAAGTAAACCAGTAGCACTGTCTGTTACACACATAGGAGGTCTTGGAAGTCACTCTGTTGAAAGCACAGTCTTTCTGAATTTTCTACAGGTTGGTGAATGCTCTAGCAAAGTATTCTTGGGGGGGCCTTTTTGACTTTCTCATTGCATTATCTTAATGACAGCACACAGAGACCCATGGAAATCCTATTTTGAGGGTTATAGTCATTTTAGTTTCCGGAGATAAGGTCTGTTGAGGTGTCCTCTCCAGAGGCATAACTTATCTCATAGAAGTGATTTCAGCATTGTTCATCCCTTATGACTTTCCCATAAATTCTCCATTGTTCTTGTTAGCTGCATATTAAAATTCTTTAAAAATCAAGTTTTGAAAAGACCTTCTCTATGTTTGCATCTTTAGATTTAAATGTAGGAAAATATATAGAATGCATGGGTGCTGACGTTTTGTGTCATTTATTCTCATTTGTGAGGGGAAATCGGATAAGTCACTCATGACTGTACCATTCCTGGTCCATTCTTCATTACTGCACTCATGAAGATAAATGCCACATTTACACAGACCACAACTATCCTGTGTCCTTTCTGACCAGGAATATAGATCAATTAGAGCAGGAAGGCTGCGATTTGAAAATCAAGGACACTTAGTATGTACCATTTCTTACTACCACACATCTTGATCTCCAAAGTGAAATGAGGATACCACTAGAAGCCAAAAAAATATTTATGTAGCATACAGATTTGCATTCATGTATATCCTTCAGGTACTTCAGCCTAAGTAAGAGTTATCTCCTGTGCATGCCCAGAACAGTGTTTTGTAGTGGCCATGCACTAGTTAATAGAAGATGGTCTTGATTTTCCCAAGGTTACAGGTCGTATAATAAAGAGAATACTGTGGGGGGAAAAATGATGAGTAAATCATTAATTCTCTCCCTGGGAAAGTCAAATAACAAAGGAGGTAGTCACAATAGAACTATGAGAAGTCATAATATTTGAGCAGTGATGTTAAGAGCAAATAGCATGAATACCTTGATGTACCAATGTCTGTACCATTGGATTTAAGGTTATGGCAGAGCAAGTGGTTGACTTTTCTGCTCAACGTTTGTGGACCTGATACAGATAATCAATAGACATGACCTCTTTACATCTCAGTACTGAATGTGCTTATTCTGGTTTTACTTTAATTACCCATTCACAAATTGAATGTTTTAAGCTAGAAGACATACCACCAAAATAAAAATATTGGCTCTTTTTTGGTGCATAAACGTTTTTACAATGAGAAGTAAACTGAAGAGGATTTCCATACATTTCAGAAATTTGATTGGGAAACTATTTCCAAAATCATTGTTCATCTTTGGGACCTATCAATATTATCTTAGACTATATGAAATTGTTGATGTCAACAGGTTTTGATTACAAAATAGCGGCTTTTTGAGGTTTACTCTAATTGTACAATTGATTAAGTGATTTAGATTCAGGATGTACTTTCACCACTGTTTTTTTCTATTTATAACCAAGTTAGCTGTTTCATCCACTTATTTAGGAAATACTTACTGAATGCATACTATGTGGCAGTAACTGGGCTGTGCATACACATAAAATGGAATATAGTGCCTGTCGCAATAGGACATGTAGTCTAATGATGCAGAAAGACATGTAAGTGCAATGTGGATGACTAACACAAAAGTTTATAATTGCTCAATAAATGTTCTTTTCATTTTCCTCATATGGAAGTAATAGTGAAATCTGTTCAAGGAACAAAAAAAGCAGTTTCCTACAAATTTTGAGAACATTGGAAGAACTCACAGCATAAGTAGTTTCTTCCCTCCCTTAATATATTCATGTTAAAAACCTGCATTGGGCAGAGCACTAGTCTAGGGCTCCAAAGATTTAACTTCCTATATGTTAGCTTTTGAAACTTGATAACATTTTTTAACTTCCTTAGACTTTAACATCTCATCTGAAAAATGAAAAACAAAGTATAATCACTTCTGCATGCTTTCCATAATTATGAAGTTCTGATATGATAATGTATGTGAGAAGACGTTCTAATTTTCAATGAATAATAGAAAGTTACCATTCTCATCACCATCTTTCTTGTTTCCAATCTGGTTTTCATGGTGATATGCAAAAAGTCAATGGCTGACCATTTTGATTTATATTTTCCATGTTCAGGCATGATCACATATTTAGGGATGTGTACCACATTCAACACCAGATAATCATTTCATAAAAGTGGGTAAATTTGTAGCCACTCTCCAAATGTTTAGAGGTAGCGCTAATGGTAAAGAAGCTGTCTGCCAATGCAGGAG
>SJYW01049536.1:344757-378278 GCA_006410735.1 Raphicerus campestris
TGGGTGCTGACGTTTTGTGTCATTTATTCTCATTTGTGAGGGGAAATCGGATAAGTCACTCATGACTGTACCAATCCTGGTCCATTCTTCATTACTGCACTCATGAAGATAAATGCCACATTTACACAGACCACAACTATCCTGTGTCCTTTCTGACCAGGAATATAGATCAGTTAGAGCAGAAGGCTGCGATTTGAAAATCAAGGACACTTAGTATGTACCATTTCTTACTACCACACATCTTGATCTCCAAAGTGAAATGAGGATACCACTAGAAGCCAAAAAAATATTTATGTAGCATATAGATTTGCATTCATGTATATCCTTCAGGTACTTCAGTCTAAGTAAGAGTTATCTCCTGTGCATGCCCAGAACAGTGTTTTGTAGTGGCCATGCACTAGTTAATAGAAGATGGTCTTGATTTTCCCAAGGTTACAGGTCGTATAATAAAGAGAATACTGTGGGGGGAAAAATGATGAGTAAATCATTAATTCTCTCCCTGGGAAAGTCAAATAACAAAGGAGGTAGTCACAATAGAACTATGAGAAGTCATAGTATTTGAGCAGCGATNTACAGGTCGTATAATAAAGAGAATACTGTGGGGGGAAAAATGATGAGTAAATCATTAATTCTCTCCCTGGGAAAGTCAAATAACAAAGGAGGTAGTCACAATAGAACTATGAGAAGTCATAATATTTGAGCAGTGATGTTAAGAGCAAATAGCATGAATACCTTGATGTACCAATGTCTGTACCATTGGATTTAAGGTTATGGCAGAGCAAGTGGTTGACTTTTCTGCTCAACGTTTGTGGACCTGATACAGATAATCAATAGACATGACCTCTTTACATCTCAGTACTGAATGTGCTTATTCTGGTTTTACTTTAATTACCCATTCACAAATTGAATGTTTTAAGCTAGAAGACATACCACCAAAATAAAAATATTGGCTCTTTTTTGGTGCATAAACGTTTTTACAATGAGAAGTAAACTGAAGAGGATTTCCATACATTTCAGAAATTTGATTGGGAAACTATTTCCAAAATCATTGTTCATCTTTGGGACCTATCAATATTATCTTAGACTATATGAAATTGTTGATGTCAACAGGTTTTGATTACAAAATAGCGGCTTTTTGAGGTTTACTCTAATTGTACAATTGATTAAGTGATTTAGATTCAGGATGTACTTTCACCACTGTTTTTTTCTATTTATAACCAAGTTAGCTGTTTCATCCACTTATTTAGGAAATACTTACTGAATGCATACTATGTGGCAGTAACTGGGCTGTGCATACACATAAAATGGAATATAGTGCCTGTCGCAATAGGACATGTAGTCTAATGATGCAGAAAGACATGTAAGTGCAATGTGGATGACTAACACAAAAGTTTATAATTGCTCAATAAATGTTCTTTTCATTTTCCTCATATGGAAGCAATAGTGAAATCTGTTCAAGGAACAAAAAAAGCAGTTTCCTACAAATTTTGAGAACATTGGAAGAACTCACAGCATAAGTAGTTTCTTCCCTCCCTTAATATATTCATGTTAAAAACCTGCATTGGGCAGAGCACTAGTCTAGGGCTCCAAAGATTTAACTTCCTATATGTTAGCTTTTGAAACTTGATAACATTTTTTAACTTCCTTAGACTTTAACATCTCATCTGAAAAATGAAAAACAAAGTATAATCACTTCTGCATGCTTTCCATAATTATGAAGTTCTGATATGATAATGTATGTGAGAAGACGTTCTAATTTTCAATGAATAATAGAAAGTTACCATTCTCATCACCATCTTTCTTGTTTCCAATCTGGTTTTCATGGTGATATGCAAAAAGTCAATGGCTGACCATTTTGATTTATATTTTCCATGTTCAGGCATGATCACATATTTAGGGATGTGTACCACATTCAACACCAGATAATCATTTCATAAAAGTGGGTAAATTTGTAGCCACTCTCCAAATGTTTAGAGGTAGCGCTAATGGTAAAGAAGCTGTCTGCCAATGCAGGAGACATAAGAGATGTAGGTTCAGTCTCTGGGTTGGGAAGATCTCCTGGAGGAGGTCATGGCCACCCACTCCAGTATTCTTGCCTGGGAAATCCCATGGACAGAATAGCCTGGGAGTGGGATCCCATGGGAATCACAAAGCATCAGGCAGGACCTACCAACAACAACAATAGCAAAACAAGGAAGCTATGTGTCTAGAGTGAAATGAGTAAGGTGATAGTGGTAGTAAGATAGGATTAAAGAAGGAGAGATGCAGGAGAAAACTCTAAATGGCCCCCTAGGCTACTGGAAGCCCTGTAATGTTATTTTGAGTGACATTAGAAACCACTGAGCACTGAGCAGAAGACCGAATGTGATCTGACTTTCATTTTGATAGGATCCCGCTACAATGTGGAGAAAAGACTGAAGAGGGGCAAGAACAGAAGCAAAGATACCAAATATTGAAACAGGTTGTTGAAATCATCAAATTATAATGGACTAATATGTAGCAGTAGAGGTAAGAAGTGCCAGTTCTTGACAACCAGAATTTCCATTGTATAGGCAATAGGCTGTAGAGGTAATAAGATATAGAAATAATAGGGTGCAAAATTGGGGATGAGACCAAACAACAAAGTATCAAGGGGACTTTGTCCTGAGCTCTTACAAGGATGGTCCCTGGAACCATTGTTTGGCACTCAGTAAGAGGTTAATTTTTTTTTTTTTTTTGAAGGAATGAGTGAATGGAGTTGCTGTTATAAAAGTCTTTGTTAGGGGTGGAGGTTGAATTGGAATCAAAAGTTTTATTTCTGGACAGGTTGATTTTTGGTACCTTCAAGTGGAAGTCTTGCATTAGCAGTTATATACATATACTACAAGTCTGCATTGCCACTGGAGATAAGTGTTCAGCAGTGTTCAGTTTGTAAATGATTTCTAAACTCACTGTAGGATTCACTTACAGANTTTTTTTTTTTGAAGGAATGAGTGAATGGAGTTGCTGTTATAAAAGTCTTTGTTAGGGGTGGAGGTTGAATTGGAATCAAGAGTTTTATTTCTGGACAGGTTGATTTTCGGTACCTTCAAGTGGAAGTCTTACATTAGCAGTTATATACATATACTACAAGTCTGCATTGCCACTGGAGATGTGTTCAGCAGTGTTCAGTTTGTAAATGATTTCTAAACTCACTGTAGGATTCACTTAGAGAATTGCTTAGACAAAGGAGAGGCCCACTAACAGCCCTGGTACACTCCACCATTTAGAAGCCCCAGATCTAGTGATGGAATTTGAGCAGAGTAAACAAAGAGGTGGGGAGAGAGAGAGCAGTTTCCTAGGAGTCAAGTGCAGAGAATGTTTCAGGAAGGACAGAAAAGTCACTTATGTCAAATGTTGCTAATTTTCACCTAGCTGAAAACTGAGAATCAGCCACTGGATTTAGTAATAAACACATCTTTGACTCCCAACTCTTTGCTTCCCTCTCTACACATACTCATTCCTACCCACTGCCTTACTCTCACATTGTTATAAATACCAGGCATGTTACCTTCTAACTCAAATTTCATATTTCCTACTGCAGGGTTGTTAATGGTTCCTGAAACCATGGGATTTAGGGAAACTTCCTGTAAGTTTGAGTTACATGTTTTTCAAAACCAATGATATAAAATCCACATAGCATCTCTGAAATAAATGCTAATCATATTCAATTTTACTTATACAGTAATAATACTATTTGAGAAATTTGAGAAGCTCTTTTACTTACATTATCTGTTCCAAACAAAACTCTCTAACACAGCAAAATGCCCAGCTTTGAAGCTTACACCATCAGACCAAATACCCGCTAATGCCTCTTTGTTGGGATAAAACACAAACCCAGTCTTCCCTACTCTTACTCCTTGATGATTTTAATATCTGCCTGTGTGATGCTCTCTTCAGCCCTCCTCCTGATATGCTTCTTTGGTGATTTCAATATTCGTGTCAGTCCCTGGATCCTGATTGCTAATTTCATGGATTTCTTCCGTCTGCATTTTCTAGTGGTTTCCTGCTTGTACCAGTTGTATGGTGAAGTTTGGGCTAGAAAGAGTTGTAATTTGTTGGCATTAGAAATCATTTAGTTTACTTTGCTATACTTTGCAAAATGCTGCCAGCTCTATTCCTTTGTATTTCTTTGCTCCAATTACTGTGTGGCCCTCTAGCTTTGATTCTAATTTTTGATTTACCATCGTCACAGGAGTGTTGGGGAGGGAGTAGTGGCAGATGAGGGATCCACAGGAGGAAGAAATATTAGTATTTCTCTCGCTTGGAGATGTAGAAAATATCCCAGTTAGACTTTGTAGCAGTTGCCTATGTCAAACTCTTAACAGCCCATTTCATTTTAATATTTCAGAGTATCTCTTTAACTATTTCCTGTCCATCTTCACAAAACATGATCTCATTTGATCTGAAGAGATAGTTCTGAACAGGATGGAGGATCAGAGAAAAAATGTGACTTGCTTCAGGTCACACATCTAATAAGTCAGAACCAAGTATAGACAACAGATCTTCCAACTCTAAATGTGTGTGTGTGTGTTTTTTTTTAAATTGGCATTAAACAATGCATTGTTCAAAATGGCCAGTAGTTAAAATAGCTGCCTTGGCTTTTNAGACAACAGATCTTCCAACTCTAAATGTGTGTGTGTGTGTTTTTTTTTAAATTGGCATTAAACAATGCATTGTTCAAAATGGCCAGTAGTTAAAATAGCTGCCTTGGCTTTTTGCCCAGAAGAGTATAAAAATACAGTGGCAATTTAATAAATATTGTCACCAGTGTTGTCTGTGGTGATGGGGGAAGAGCAGATCGAGAAATGTCCTGAATTATCCTAATGGATACTTTTTCCCCCCTCTTAGATTGGCAAACACACTGCCTGTTTACAGCACAGAGACCACAATGGAGAGCTAGGTGGGTGATGATTCATGCTAAATCTTTGCCACAATATGCTGAACACTACAGCAACAGCTAATGTGAAGTGGCTCATTATACACTGTCAAATCCAATAACAGCCAAAGACTGGCTTTGCTGCAGCACGAGCAACTTGTGGGAAGCCTAGCTACTGCAAACCACTACTGAACTGCAAAAAAAAAAAAAAAAAGAAAGAAAGAAAGAAAAAAGAAAGAAAGAAAGAAACAACAGGCTTCAAGAGAGTGGAAAGGACAGAGTCACTGAGTCATATTTGCAAATTTCTCTTTGTCACTTTAGAAATGGCCTTCAGGGTCCCAGCTTGACACCAGAGATGGCTCTCCTTGGGATTCCTTTCTCTTGTGAGCGCCTCTCCCTTCAGTTATGTTTTATGGGCTAAAGATAATCTCAGGGCTACCACGTATAGACAGAGCTGGAAATGTGGTTCTCTTCTGGAAATATTCCTGAAGCTTCCCCTCCTCTCTCCACCCTCCACCAGCCAGTGATGCCATTCACATAAACACATTTACCTTCTACTGCCCCATGGCATCTGTGGATGGTATTTCTACCTAATAGAGAAAGAAGATCAGAATGCAAGGGGTACAAATCCTGCCTCCTTGCTTTAAGATTTAGGATCATGTGTCTCTTTGTCTTCATTATATTGTGATCTCCTATAAAGCAGGGTCCTAGGCTTATTTATCTACTTAATCTAATGTCTATGAGCCATAGTTGACCCTCTACAAACATTTATCAACAAAATTAATGTATTTCCTTTCGTAAAAATCCATATTGAACCTTGAGTTTCATCTTCTCACCTCCCTTGTTCCAGCCTCAGGGCCTGACACATAGTAGATAGACATCAGGCACTTGCTTACTGAAGGAACGAAGATATGAATGAGTCCATCGCTCATATGGTTCCCTGCTGCCCAATTAACGTCTCAGCAAACCTCTTCCAACCATCAGAGACAGAAAAGTCGTGGCTTCCAGTCATTCATTGCCAGACCACCAGGAATAATGCCCTCAAAGTGGCTGTTTATTTTGGAAAGCAGAAACTAATCTGAAGCTATTTTCTTTATTTTTATATTCAAATGCCTGTAAAACAGAAAAACACCAGAGACCTATTCATTGCTCAGAAATGATCTGTGGGGTAATAATGCGCTTGCTCTTCCAGCTGTGCTGCACTTTGGTGCCATCCTGGGTTTAATTGAAAATATGCTGTGACCTTGGTTTTGTTTGCTGGATATGGGGGAGGGGATAATTGGCATGAGGCCTCCAAAGAACTCCCTCTTAACAAATGTCATTCGGCTAATTTGGGGTTCGCCTGCAGGAAATAACGTGTGAAGTCCTGGAAAAACATGGTGCATTTAATATGCATGCAACTCATATGAAGCTAATGATTTAAAAAAACCCACAGCTTTTCTATTTAGCCATACTTATTCATTGAATTCTAAACACTGTGAGGATGATAATGGTATTGTGTCTTACGGTTTCATGTTTCCTCATAATTAAATAAACAGCCTATGAATTGCAGTCCAAAAAATGTCTGTTCCACTCTTAACTTAAGAGGGTTTCCATAGAAACCACGGGCCGCGAATTTAACTGACATTTATTGGACTTGAGGCTATATGTAGCACTGATCGCGCTCTGTCTTTCTCTCTGCCCCTCTGTGTATATGTCTGTCTTTTCCTTTAACCTTCACAACCGTCTCTTCCCCTTTCGGTCCCCTCTCCCTCTCCACCTTCCTCCCCCCCTTTCTCTTATTAGCAATGAGGAAGTAATTTGGACTCAGTTAGATTTAACAAATGCAATAATACTAAAATGAGCTCTGATACTTAAGTGTAATTGTGTTATTAGCTGGAAATGTTTTTCTTCAAAAACAAAAGAATTGAGAGTGAAGTTTACTGAAGTGGCAGATGCTTATAAGAAGAAAGCTTTAGCTGCCAGTTGAAAGTCTGCAGGCGACATATCACAGTCCACATTCATACCCTAGCAATGGTTTTTCCTTGATTTAGTTACCCCAGACTGATGTTTCTCTTCTGTCCCCATTTTCACTCTTCTAAATGGAACATGTAATCACTGTGCTGATCATATTCCAAGAGAAAGAAAGAGTTTACTTAGAAAGACAAAAACACAGTATCTACGGTGTAACTGTGCCAGACAGTTTGCTGGGTACTTTCCTTTAGGTTATCTTAGTTAATGTCACAGAATAGAGAGCCAGGCCATGGACTGAAAGGAGAATGAAACTGGAGCTGGTGGTTGAAATTCAGGCTTCATCACAGTCTGGATCTAAACCTTGCGTATAGTGCTTCAGTACTCACAGACACAGACTCACAGACTTGGAGAATGAACTCATGATTGTCAGTGGGAGAAGAATGGGAAGGAGGGATTGTTAGGAAGTTTGGGATTGGTATGTAGACATGCATTTTAAATGGATAACAAATAAGAACCTACTGTATAGCACAGGGAACTCTCTTCAGTGTTATGTGGCAGCCTGGATGGGAGGGGAGTTTGGAGGAGAATGGACACATGTATATGTATGGCTGAGTTCCTTTGCTGTTCACTTGAAACTATCACAAAATTCACACAAAATTGCTAATTGATTGTTTGTTAGTTGCTCAATTGCCTCCAACTCTATGACCCCATAGACTGTAGCCCTCCAGGCTCCTCTGTCCATGGAAATCTCCAGGAAAGAATACTCTAGTGGGTAGTCATTCCCTTCTCCAGGGGATCTTTCTGATCAGGGATGGAACCTACCCAGGCCTCCTGCATAGCAGGTAGATTCTTTATAGTCTGAGCCGTCAGGGAAGCCTTACCCCAATATTCAGTAAAAAGTTTAAAATAAAATAAATAAATATTCTGTTTCAGTTTCTCAAAGACAATGAATATGAGCGTTTTTAAGAAATGGGGTTTGATTAGGATGAGACATGCGAATACAGATAGTATATCTTAGTCGTGGTCCTTGTCTTCTTCACTTTATAAATGAGAAAAATGAGCAGCCAAAAAAGTGAGTCAGGTATCCAAAAGTTGCACAGCTAGTAGAAAGTGGATTCGTCCATTGAAGTGATGAAAAGGAGTGGACTTAGACCTGAGGTCAGTTACTAATTGTGCAGTTTGGGGTAAGTGACAAAGCACTAGAGTATCTGTTTCATGCAGTTTTTATGAGGATTACATAAAACTGTGCATGTAAAGTACACAGAGAGTCAGCCGTGTAGAAACCTATGGGCTATGCTTTTTACTTTTTCTCTCCCTCCCAACTTTCTGATTTGTTTTGTTTGTATGGACACAAAGTGAAAAAAAATCAATCTCCTAACTCTGTGTAATACAACTAGTTTTAAATTATTTCATAATTCATAAACTATCTCAAGCTATCCTGATAACAATGAGAAAGGAAAGGCAGATAAAATCGTATCCATTTTATAGGTTGGGAGAAGTGAAATTCAGAGTTGTAATCGACAAGGTTTCCATATAGTGAATGAGGAAATGGAATTTAGACTTCGTTTCCTAGGATTTCTTTTTATAATTAAAACTCTCAGAGTCTTTTATTCTTAATTTGGTACCATGTTCATGAAGTCCCATGTGGCTCAATGGTAAAGAATTCACCTTCAATGCAGGAGATGCGAGAGACTTAAGTTCATCCCAGGATTGAGAAGATCTCCTGGAGAAGGAAATAACTCATTCCAGTATTCTTGAGTGGAAAATGCCATGGACAGAGGAGCCTAGAAGTCTACAGTTCCTGGAATTGCAAAAGAGTAGGACATGACTGAACACACACACATGTCTAATCAGTGTTGAGAGAGAATGTTTTAGCAGGAAAGAGAAAGGAAGGTGAGGAGGTGGTAACTGCAAAGTCTGTCTCTTACAGACTGTCTTTAGGTCATTCTCCCAGAATTCAAAGGGAGAAATATAATCTTCAATTCCAGGTATAAATAGGGATTGATTTTGGAGGGCAATGTGTCTTAATGTTGCTGATTTAAAAAGGGTAGGGGGAGAAAAAAATGCTAAAGAAGCCAGGTATCAGTCAGAGATGTGGGTAGGTATCTAGTGAGTTCACAAAAGAGCATACAGCTAGGACAAGAGAGTGATGGGACAGGATTTCTGGAGAGAGTGATTGTTCTTCCTCCTACCCTTCACATAGGCCCACATGCACACATGCATATTCAAGATTGAACAGAGCAAATATTTCTTTGAAATAAAACCACTGTATGTCTCCAGAGAGCTCTTTGCAGGAGGTAAAAATGTTAGCTCTGCCATTTTTATTTGTTCTGTGCTTCTGCTTGCCTTATGACCAGAATATTCATTGTGTGTTGTCTTTGGAATAATTTCTTTAAGCTCCTTTTTCCATTTTGTGTTAGTTTAGTTAAAAGTAAATAAAATAATTCCCAAAGTCACTTAGCTAGACACATGGAGATAGCAGTCATCACTAAAACCACAGGGACACAGAATGACTGTATCGAAAACTCCTCTGAGCTGTGGAACTCCCTCTCCTGCTCAGGATTCCTCCCCAAAGTTACATCACACATGGTACTATTGCCAAATTAGTGGAACTTAATTTCTTTCTTCTTTCTTACATGACAGTGAATGATAAATCGAAAGTTTAATATTTTTTCTTTTATGCCCTAATAGATCATCCTGTTCATCTGGGGGTTGAGGAAAATTTGTAAGAAAAGTAATTCCTCCACGTGCTTTAGAGCAAGATTAACAAACTTCCTTTGGCAGGTCAGAGAGTAAAGTGTTTTGAAGCTGTATAGTTTTTGTTTTTTTTTTTTGCAACCCATATAGTTTAGCACAACTATACAATTTGGCACATTAATATGAAAGCAACCATACGAAGTACGGATATGAATGGGTGTGGCAGTGTCCCAATAAAACTCTATTGACAAAAACAAATAGTGGACCAAATTTTGCCTGTGGATAGTGCTACTGATCTTGGAGGGTTTTTTTTTTTTTTCTTTTTTGCCTACATCTCCATCCATCTTGTGTTTCTGTTCACGTGGCAACTACAGCATAAAAGACAAAACTGGAAAGTGTGTAGTGACAACCATATCATAATTACCCTCATTTTGTGGGTTTTACTCTTTGCTATACTTATTTTTGAATAAATTTTATCCTTTGAGTTTTCTTGTGGCATAGGAAGNTCTTGTGTTTCTGTTCACGTGGCAACTACAGCATAAAAGACAAAACTGGAAAGTGTGTAGTGACAACCATATCATAATTATCCTCACTTTGTGGGTTTTACTCTTTGCTATACTTATTTTTGAATAAATTTTATCCTTTGAGTTTTCCTGTGGCATAGAAAGACATAGGTAGTCTGTCTTCACTGTTTAGAAGTGTACAGAAAATTTAAGTGGCTTGCATTAGAGGTGTCACCCCACAACTATAATATCTGTATTGGGATATGACAATCACCATTGTGCTTTTTCAATTGGAGAGTCGGACACAACAGAGCAACTGAACTGAACTGAACTGAACTGAACTGAACTGAAAGTGCATTTTTTAGGGAATAAAGATTGTGGGAGAGATAAACAAGAAGTAATTTTCACTATCTAAATCATAAAGAAAGTAGCTAACTAACGGCTTGAATAGGGACATGCATAGATTACTGTACTTTCTTACCCCAGTAAGACACCATAGGATATCCAGTTCTTTCTTGCTTGTCATGTATCTTCCTGAGTTTTTTCCATGATATATTTTTGGAAATAATGCATTGTAGGCAAATGAATAACAGGGAGTTCTGGCTTTGCATGGTACTGTGTGAACTGAAGCTTGTACATACTGGAACTGAGTCCTCATTTTGCAAGGTTCCATGGTAACTGAGAGCAAATCTGTTATAAAAGAACTATGTAAAAAAAAAAAAAAGGGATTTGTTTTCGAAAATGAGGACTGCCTTGAGTAAATAAATAAGAATCTTATTTCCAAATGTCTGCATTTAACATATAATTCCCTCTTATGTGGTCATAAAGGGAAAACAAAAAAAATCGTAGATGACAGTCACTTCCATTATCTGACATGTCATCAACCCAGGTTTCCTCATTATGCAATGTGAGCAATGTTGAGGTTACATGAAACCAGTTCCAGGTTCAATTAGGAGGCCATCCCTGCTATCTGTATTCTGATTAAGCAACACTGCCTGGAAATCACAGAAAGAGTCTACTCTGTTTCCTCCCCTTGCTCACATCTCATAACCAGACTCAATTAAAGACTTTCCTTATCAGGTTTTTCTGGGTCATTTGGGTGAATTTATAAAACTATTAAGGCATGCTGAAAACTGGAAGGGGATGGCCCTGAGATCTTCAATAAGAGCCAGGACCAAATGTATAGGACTTGTTCTGATGTTTTCAGTTCAGTTCAGTTCAGCTGACCAGTCGTCTTCAATTCTTTGCAACCCCATGAACCACAGCAGGCCAGGCCTCCCTGTCCATCACCAACTCCTGGAGTTCACTCAAACTCATGTCCATCGAGTTGGTGATGCCATCCAACCATCTCATCCTCTGTCATCCCCTTCTCTTCCTGCCTTCAGTCTTTCCCAGCAGCAGGGTCTTTTCCAGTGAGTCAGCTCTTTGTATCAGGTGGCCAAAGTACTGGAGCTTTAGCTGCAGCATCAGTCCTTCCAATGAACACTCAGGACTGATCTCCTTTAGGGCAGACTGGTTGGATCTCCCTTCAGTCCAAGGGACTTTCACGAGTCTTCTCCAACACCACAGTTCAGAAGCATCAATTCTTCAGCTCTCAGCTTCCTTTATGGTCCAAATCTCACATCCATACACGACTATTGGTAAAACCATAGCCTTGACTAGATGGATGTTTGTTGACAAAGTAATGTCTCTGCTTTTTAATATGCTATCTAGGTTGGTCATAACTTTCCTTCCAAGGAGTAAGCATCTTTTAATTTTATGGCTGCAGTGATTTTGGAGCCCCCCAAAATAAAGTCTGCCACTGTTTCCACTGTTTCCCCATCTGTTTCCCATGAAGTGATGGGACCGGATGGCATGATCTTAGTTTTCTGAATGTTGAGCTTTGATCCAACTTTTTCACTCTCCTCTTTCACTTTCATCAAGAGGCTTTTTAGCTCCTCTTCACTTTCTGCCATAAGGGTGGTGTCATATGCATATCTGAAGTTATTGATATTTCTCCTGGCAATCTTGATTCCAGCTTGTGCTTCTTCCAGCCCAGTGCTTCTCATGATGTACTCTGCATAGAAGTTAAATAAGCAGGGTGACAATATACAGCCCTGACATACTCCTTTCCTGATTTGGAACCAGTCTGATGTTCCATGTCAAGTTCTAACTGTCAATTCCTCACCTGCATATAGGTTTCTCAAGAGGCAGGTCAGGTGGTCTGGTATTCTCATCTCTTTCAGAATTTTCCACAGTTTATTGTGATCTACACAGTCAAAGGCTTTGGCATAGTCTGATCTTTTAGAGTATCACAAATATATACAGATGTGAAGCAGTCAATGATGGGTCAGGAATCAGGAGACCTAGTGAAGTGTAAAGGGAGTCTCACCAAGTTAAGGACTGTGCACCAGATAAAGGAAAAAACATGCTGTCATGTCAGCCTATATTTTAGGTAAAAAACATAGCTTAGTATAGGTCCTTATTAACTCAAACCTCAATTATTGACATAATTTTGTAGTTGACCTTCAGGCCTTTTAGTGCTGTCTTTCCTAGCCATATCCCATATTATTCAAATTTGCTTTTCCATACTCTTCTCATTGTTCTATTCCCTACCAACAACAATAACCANTTAACTCAAACCTCAATTATTGACATAATTTTGTAGTTGACCTTCAGGCCTTTTAGTGCTGTCTTTCCTAGCCATATCCCATATTATTCAAATTTGCTTTTCCATACTCTTCTCATTGTTCTATTCCCTACCAACAACAACAACCAAAAAAATCAAGTCCTAGAAACCCATCCCACGAATCAATATAGATTCTCATTTCTTTTGTCTGTTCTTCAAAATCTGGTGTTATTTGACTTACTCTACCTTACCCACCTGTTTTTCAGTATAGATTCCTAGTAGAAGTCATGTTGTATGTCTAGAAATCAGATAGTTTTATGCTTATATTCGCTGCCATACTTTTCCCACCCACCACATGCCTATTTTCTTGCAAACCCTTTTGTCTATCTCTCTCTCTGTCTTTGTGTTTCCTATTACGTGCATTCTTCCCTTGCTCTCTCTGCCGTGTTCCTTGTTCACTCCCTTATGAATCCCACTAAACTGTATGTTTTTTTTTTTGATGTGGACCATTTTTAATGGTCTTTGTTGAATTTGTTACAATATTGTTTCTGATTTATGTTTTGGTTTTTTGGCCTCAAGGCATGTGGGATCTTCGCTCTCTTACCAGGGATTGAACCCACACCTCCTGCACTGGAAGGCAAACTNCCTTGCTCTCTCTGCCGTGTTCCTTGTTCACTCCCTTATGAATCCCACTAAACTGTATGTTTTTTTTTTTTTTTTTGATGTGGACCATTTTTAATGGTCTTTGTTGAATTTGTTACAATATTGTTTCTGATTTATGTTTTGTTTTTTTGGCCTCAAGGCATGTGGGATCTTCGCTCTCCTACCAGGGATTGAACCCACACCTCCTGCACTGGAAGGCAAACTCTTAACCACTGCACCACCAGGGAAGCCCACAAACTAGAAGATTCTTGATGGGTGGGTGTCACTTGGAAAGCACTCAGCAAATATTATTGAAGGAACAAATGCTTTTTTTTTTTTCTCTCTTGGAATGCCAGACCTTTTGCTTATCCAAATGTACATATCCTACTAAATCTCATGTCTATATAGCTGTTACTGACTGTTTAAATCTTACTGGCTCTCTCTGAACACTAGCCTCCTTGTATTTATCCACACAGTCACATACACACTTAGGATACACAAAGGCATTGGTTCATGACTCTTGTTTATGTTAGGGATGTCTTAACAGAGTGTTTCAAATGATCAAATGACAGGCAGTTACAGAGTAGGAAGAGTTCCCTCAGAGCTAAAATTCATACAGTGCTGGTGAACTAACTTAGAATCATATATTACTGGAGCTGAAATGAGTTTTGGAGATTATCTTTCCCAGCATCCTACTATGAAATGAATTCCAAACATCTTTACATATATATGTAGGTATATATGTATATATTTACACATATGTGCTGCTGCTACTACTAAGTCACTTCATTCATGTCTGACTCTGTGTGATCCTATGGACTGCAGCCTACTAGACTCCTCTGTCCATGGGGTTCTCCAGGAAGATTAGTGGAGTGGGTTGCCATTTCCTTCTCCAGGGGATCTTCCTGACCTAGGGATTGAACCTGGGTCTCTATGTCTTACCTGCATGGGCAGGTGGGTTATTTACCATTAGTACCACCTGAGAAGCCCAGGTATGTATGTATGTATGTATGTATATGTATATACATACCTTCCAGTATATATGTATACACATATATTTACATACATACACTAATACCACCTTCCCAGGTATATACTAGTGTATACTTTCCATATATACTAGTGTATATATGTATATGCTGCTGCTGCTAAGTCGCTTCAGTCCTATCCGACTCTGTGCGACCGCATAGACGGCAGCCCACTGGGCTCCGCCGTCCCTAAAATTCTCCAGGCAAGAACACTGGAGTGGGTTGCCATTTCCTTCTCCAGTGCATGAAAGTGAAAAGTGGAAGTGAAGTCACTGTGTTGTGTCCAACTCTTAGCGACCCATGGACTACAGCCTACCAGGCTCCTCTGTCCATGGGATTTTCCAGGCAAAACTACTGGAGTGGGGTGCCATTGCCTTCTCTGTATACGTATATACATACATACATATAGGACTTCTCTGGTGGCTCAGTTCAGTTCAGTCACTCAGTCGTGTCTGACTCTGCGACCCCATGAATCGCAGTACACCAGGACTCGATGGGCATGAGTCTGAGTAAACTCCGGGAGTTGGTGATGGACAGGGAGTCCTGGCGTGCTGCGATTCATGAGGTCTCGAAGAGTCAGACACGACTGAGCAAATGAACTGAACTGAACTGAACTGAACTGAGGCCTCCCTGTCCATCACCAACTCCCAGAGTTCACCCAAACCCAAGTCCATCAAGTCGGTGATATCATCCAGCCATCTCATCCTCTGTCGTCCCCTTTTCCTCCTGCCCCCAATCCCTCCCAGCATCAGAGTCTTTTCCAGTGAGTCAACTCTTCACATGAGGTGGCCAAAGTACTGGAGTTTCAGCTTTAGCATCATTCCTTCCACAGAACACCCAGGACTGATCTCCTTTAGAATGGACTAGTGGGATCTCCTTGCAGTCCATGGGACTCTCTAGCGTCTACTCCAACACCACCGTTCAAAAGCATCAGTTCTTCGGGGCTCATGTTTCTTCACAGTCTAACTCTCACATCCATACATGACTACTGGAAAAACAATAGCCTTGACTAGATGGACCTTTGTTGGCAAAGTAATGTCTCTTCTTGTGGCTCAGTGGTAAAGAATATACCTGCCAACACAAGAGACACAGGAGATGCGGGTTCAATCCCTGGGTCTGTGTCAGAAAGGTTCCCTGGAGTAGGGAATGGGTACCCACTCTAGTATTCTTGCATGGAAAAGTCAGTGGACAGAAGAGCCTTGTAGGCTCTAGTCCAGGGGGTCGCAAAAATTCGGACCTGACAGATTGACTGAGAATGCCCATATGTATATGTTTGTGTGTGTATGTGTGTGTGTGTGTGATCACAATCTAGGAAATTAAGGCTGTGTACAGTTTAATAATAACAGGGAAGAAAGTACTTGATAAAGGCAATTTAAACATCTGAATTTCTTTGTATATGTGGTATTTATTCTCTTCAGATTATTTTCATGGCAATTTAAATTGTTTTAAAAATAATTACAAAAATCCATATGCTTTTTGGTTGCTATTGTTAGTTGATTTTCAACCTAAGAAAGCAATGATGACCTTGCTTGCATAGGGCATTTCCTAAGGATTCTTGATCAGTTGGGTGTTAATGGCTATCAGCTCCTTTCAGCTAAGTCCAAAGGAAACATGGAAATCTAGGTCACTAACTGTATGACCAACTTCCAGAAATCAAATCCTTCTTTACCCACCTTGCCAAGGACTTATGCTTAGGATGGGCTTGTTAGATTTTCAAAAACTTCTTTAGTTACTTGCCCTTTCATCATCCCAGACAGAAAATGTATAAAACTATTTATGTTAATATACAAATATATGTAAAAAGACAGAAGAATAAACATTAGCTTCTGTGGACCCAGAGGGGAATGTCATTATTAGAAAAATAACTTTTCATATTTTGATTAAATGTAATTACAAATATAATTGGAAATGCTCACCCTCTTTTATTTGTTTCTTTTATGCCCTTTTTCAAATTGAAAGATTAGAGAGCTTCATTGTATTGTGCATCCTGAGAGGCTAAAACATGTGTCCAGTTTTTGCAATTCAACCTCACTAAACATTAGATTTTTTTCCTTTTTGGTGGAGAGGGTGGTTCTTATTGGGGTTTAGTTGTTTTTGTTTTAATGGAATATTATTTTTGTCATCCCTGTTATACAGTTGACCTTCACTAATAGTAATAACCATTATTTTCTCCTTTGGCATTAGTCATGATTATCCAAAACATTCTAAGAGATAGATAAAAATAGCAATTCAGCTAGCGAAATGAAGGAAAGTTCTAGAGCAGAGAAGTCCCTGTTTCTTTTCCGTGGAGGAAATTCTGGATCCTAGTGTGTCATTCTGATTCTTATGCTGACACGAATTTTTTAAAGAAATGACATGGAGTGACAAATTATCCCTGAGTACCAATGTTTAAGGTATACAACAGGTCTCATCATCACCAGAGAAGACTGCACTCCAAGACTTTTCCCAACGGACACTTGTCTGGAAGAATTTACTCAAGACCTCAATCAAGTCTTTAGTTTCTCCATTTCAGAAATTTGGTTTTTGTAGCTCATTGTGAGAAGGGTGTAGTCACACTTACTAAACACATAAGAAATATAGAATAGAGAACAGAATGCTAATTTGCTAAATTATAGCTAGCACTATAACAAACCCTTCAAATACTTTTTAGTCTGTCAAATCTTTTTCTGTACGATTTAAACTTTTTTGAATCATAAATCTCTTTGAANTAAACATCTGAATTTCTTTGTATATGTGGTATTTATTCTCTTCAGATTATTTTCATGGCAATTTAAATTGTTTTAAAAATAATTACAAAAATCCATATGCTTTTTGGTTGCTATTGTTAGTTGATTTTCAACCTAAGAAAGCAATGATGACCTTGCTTGCATAGGGCATTTCCTAAGGATTCTTGATCAGTTGGGTGTTAATGGCTATCAGCTCCTTTCAGCTAAGTCCAAAGGAAACATGGAAATCTAGGTCACTAACTGTATGACCAACTTCCAGAAATCAAATCCTTCTTTACCCACCTTGCCAAGGACTTATGCTTAGGATGGGCTTGTTAGATTTTCAAAAACTTCTTTAGTTACTTGCCCTTTCATCATCCCAGACAGAAAATGTATAAAACTATTTATGTTAATATACAAATATATGTAAAAAGACAGAAGAATAAACATTAGCTTCTGTGGACCCAGAGGGGAATGTCATTATTAGAAAAATAACTTTTCATATTTTGATTAAATGTAATTACAAATATAATTGGAAATGCTCACCCTCTTTTATTTGTTTCTTTTATGCCCTTTTTCAAATTGAAAGATTAGAGAGCTTCATTGTATTGTGCATCCTGAGAGGCTAAAACATGTGTCCAGTTTTTGCAATTCAACCTCACTAAACATTAGATTTTTTTCCTTTTTGGTGGAGAGGGTGGTTCTTATTGGGGTTTAGTTGTTTTTGTTTTAATGGAATATTATTTTTGTCATCCCTGTTATACAGTTGACCTTCACTAATAGTAATAACCATTATTTTCTCCTTTGGCATTAGTCATGATTATCCAAAACATTCTAAGAGATAGATAAAAATAGCAATTCAGCTAGCGAAATGAAGGAAAGTTCTAGAGCAGAGAAGTCCCTGTTTCTTTTCTGTGGAGGAAATTCTGGATCCTAGTGTGTCATTCTGATTCTTCTGCTGACACGAATTTTTTAAAGAAATGACATGGAGTGACAAATTATCCCTGAGTACCAATGTTTAAGGTATATGACAGGTCTCATCATCACCAGAGAAGACTGCACTCCAAGACTTTTCCCAACGGACACTTGTCTGGAAGAATTTACTCAAGACCTCAATCAAGTCTTTAGTTTCTCCATTTCAGAAGTTTGGTTTTTGTAGCTCATTGTGAGAAGGGTGTAGTCACACTTACTAAACACATAAGAAATATAGAATAGAGAACAGAATGCTAATTTGCTAAATTATAGCTAGCACTATAACAAACCCTTCAAATACTTTTTAGTCTGTCAAATCTTTTTCTGTACGATTTAAACTTTTTTGAATCATAAATCTCTTTGAAAATGTGATGGCAAAGCCAATGAATAATCTTCCTATAAAAATATACAATCACATTTATATGAAAATTTACACATGATTCAAGAGATTTATAAACAGTTTGAAATTCATTCATGAATGTCTTAGGAATCCAGGGATTGAACTATGAATTTTCATGGAAAATCAAATTATAATTAAATAAGGTGGTTGATAAGAAATCAAACTAAGAAAATGTGATTGTATGATTTGGATTGCTTTAGCATCAGATTATGATAGCCTGATGCATCAATCATTCTCCACAATTGGATTTCAGCTGTCACCAGGATTAGGCAAACAACAAGAAAAACAGCAACCAACATTCACAGTATTCACTGTGTACCAGACACTGTTCTAAATCCTTCTTTATATATTAACTCATGTATGGTCACTATTGGAGTATATAAATCAAAGTATCATATCCAACCTATAGGCAGTTTTATAGATAAGTACTATACACATTTCAATCTCTTTTAAAAAAATCTATATTCCATTAATATTCACTTAGTTATGTAAGTAGTTGATAATCTGTACCAACCAGTTTTTTCAGCCCATTATTCTTCCTTCCTTCCTTCCTTTTCTTCACTCCTTTCTTCTCTCTCTCTCGAGACACAGATATTTAGTATATACCATGTGCCAGGAACTCAGATGTGGTGTTTAGGATACAGTTTATTGCTGATGAGGATAGATTTTTATATTTAATCCTGATCAATTGTTTTTAATCACCCATATGCATGCTGATTTTTGATTTTTGATAATCTACTCCATCTCAAAGTTATTGTGTTTATAAGTTTTTATGGGGGGTAGGGAGACAATAAGTTATTAATGAGACCCCTCTTTACCATTTGTACTAAGCTGTGTGCCATTTTTATTTTTTTTTTGTCTTGTTTTACATATAGGTCTTATCACTAAACCTTGATAAAATCACCTAATAAACCTGGCTCCTGACTATGAATTTATATGTGTACTACATTCCATAATGCAATTCAGCAGATATTTACTGAGTGCCTAGACATCATCCAATCCCTGCCTTTAAGAAGCTTATGATTAACTAGATTGAATGCATTCCCAAACATTTGCATTCAAACACAGATTTGATAAATGTTGTAGTTTTGTCATTGAAGATCCTTAGGGAAAGGATGGATTAATGCTGGCCAGTAAAACCAAGGAAGGTCTACTAGAAATGGTCGCTGTAAATTATCTCTGGGATACAATTTTGAAAAAAAAATCCAGGTAGGACTTCCCAGGGCATGGGAAAAACAGGAGCAAGACTCCGAAGAGAAGTAGGGAGTATATTTTTAGAATCAGAAACAGACTGTAGCCTAGACTGTACCATGGATAATAGTGGGGGAGGAGATGGGGAAACGGCATGGCTGAGCATCATGGAGTGTCCTAGTGTCACATTAAGGCAGCAGTTTTCAAGAGGTCACATTCCCCGCCACNGAATCAGAAACAGACTGTAGCCTAGACTGTACCATGGATAACAGTGGGGGAGGAGATGGGGAAACGGCATGGCTGAGCACCATGGAGTGTCCTAGTGTCACATTAAGGCAGCAGTTTTCTAGAGGTCACATTCCCCGCCTCCCAGGGGGCATTGGCAATATCTGGAGGCACTGCAGATTGTCACAACTGGGGGTGCTACTGGCATCTAGTGGGTAGAGGATGTAAGAGATTTAGTTTTTATTCTGTAAGCACTGGGAGACTATTGCTGAGTTATGTTTTCTTGGACAGTTATTTGCCGAGGTCCCTGTGTGTTCTTAGACAAAGTGTGCAAAGCATTACTTTGAAAATCTCCCTCAAGAACAGTATGAAAAGTCTAATGTTGGAGATAAGGAATAGCATGCATGAGTCAACTGGTTAACCTTGAATCTGAGTAAAAAGAAAGAATGAATAGAAAAAGAGGAGAACTGAGGTTTTCCTGTGTGAAGAAGGCTCCAGACTTAAAAAATATTAGTGCACAAGTGAATGCAGGCATTGTCACAGGCAGGCAACATTTCTGATCATTGGAATGGTCTGATTTCATTTCCTGAAGACTGAAATATCAAGCAGTATACGACACTTGAGCTTTTAAGCTTTTTTCCTTGGTTGTGCATTTCACTAAACCAACACAGCCAACTATCATAAAAACGCTCACACAGACCTGAACATTTCAAATCCCACCCTTTAATTTGAGAAACAGGGAGTCATCTATATTTCATTTCTTCATAAGTAATCAAGCTCAGAATGTGAATATGATCCAAAGGATTCATAAACAGTCAAAAGCTTTGTAGTAGGTACACTTTAGCTCTCTTGCATCATGTGAGGCTAAAAAAATGGAAAAAAACAAATTAATTTTATTTTTATCCTTGCAAGTCTTTGGCTGTATTTCTAGGCCTGCTTTCCTAACATGAAACAGATTTGACTTTTTGTTGCTAAGGCAAAGTTGGAACTGTCACCGCCTACCCCAATACCTTCCCTAATCCATCTTGTTCTTTTCAATTGTGACAGAAGAATTAGATCATTTTCACGCAAGGATTTTCTAACTGATGCTTCAGATGTGTTCTAGAGCAGGGGTGTAATGATCAAGATACTCACCCTTCCATTTTAAAGAAGATATGTAGATGATTTGACTTTCTGCTTATAAGAATTCTTGTTTTCTGCTCTAAGTGGTCTGCCCTAATGGAGGGCTTGAAAGCTGAGTCAAACCTCCCTAGATCTGCTGTGCATCTGAGTGCCACATGAAGCAAATCAAGGAAAAGGCTTCATTGCATCATCTAGTCGGAATTTTCAAGGCAATTGTGCTATTTTAGGCACATACAGCAGAGGGCATTGTCTGGCCAAACTTAAGACAGGACTGCTATTGATAAGAATAGATGAAGAAATAGAGAAGGCTTTTCCTGCAAAATAAATAAATAAACAAAGAGGGCAAGGAGACAGCAGAATGACCTTTATATTGCTTTGTTCTCTCTAGCTTTTCTTTGTAGGAAGACCTCTATGAAAATAACTAAAAACTGAACAAGGATCATTCCAGAAATTAATGAAATTTCTATTATGTGAGTGAGCTTGTTGTTGTTTAGTCATTAAGTCGTGTCTGACCCCAAGGATTGTAGTCTGCCAGGCTCCTCCAGATTTCCCAGGCAAGTATACTGGAATGAGTTGCCATTTCTTCCTCCAAGAGATCTTCCTGATATAGGAATTGAATCTGCATCTCCTGCTTGGCAGGTGGATTCTTTACCACTGAGCCACCTGGGAAGCCCCACAGTGTGAACTGGACTCTGCTAGATGCTAAAGATCAATTAGTAAACATGACATTATTTAGGTCCTCAGTGAATGGATAGCCTTAACTATGTACATATTGTTTCTGTCTGCTTGAACACCTAGTCATTTTTTCCTGCATTTAACAAATGTTTGATGAGTATTTTTTGGAAAAATATCACTATGGTAGATAAGATGTTTCTCCAAGTAATTTAGCATTCTACTCAGATGAGGTAAGCAGTAAGAAAATAAACATTGAGGTGTATGAGGAAAGTATCAAATTAGAAGTACTCTGATGAAAATTAAAAATGGTAATCTGGGGACTATCATTATGGTCCAGTGATTAAGACCCTATGCTTCCCTTGCAGGAGGCATGGTTCAATCCCTAGTCAGGGAACTAATATTTCATGTGTCACACGGAGTGGGCAAAAAATGTTTTAATTATACAAATAAAATAAAAATGGTAATCTGATTGATGGGGATAGAAGATCTGCTTTAAGCTGAGAGATCAAGAAATAATTTTCTGAGAAAATAAAATTTAAAGGGAGTCTTGAATGACAAGGGATATCAATCATGCAGAAACCAAAGGGCAGCTGTTGCAGGCAGAGGGAAACTTTGTGCAAAGGTCTTGAGGGAGGAAAAGTCTTGGGACACTTGAAGAATGAAGGAAATTCAACATGGTTGAAGACAGAGTGAAATGAGAGGAGCTGAAAGATAAAAGGATAGGCAAGTATCAGATAATCATATATTAGAGGCAAAAAATGTTTACATTTTTCTCCAAAAGGATGTGAAACTAATAGGAGCATTTTCAACTGGAGAGTGGCATGAGCATATTTATATCTCTAAACTTCAGTCTGAGTGCTGTATGTGCACGCTCAGACTCACTCTTGTCAGAATCTTTGCGACCCCATGGGCTGTAGCCTACCAGGCTCCTCTGTCCATGGAATATCCCAGGCAAGAACACTGGAGTGGGTTGCTATTTCCTATTCCACTAACTGCTATATGAAGAATTAACTGTAGTACAGCATTTGCAAAAGTAGAGAAACTGATAAGAGGGTATTTCAGTGGTCCAAGGTGGAAATGAAGATTATTTTATATAGGAAGGGACAATGAGGAATACACTTATATTTTAATAGTGAAGTCAATATTCTAATGAGTAGGGTTATGCTGAATGTAAATAAAGAAAAGGAAGAGTCAAGAAAGATGCTTACATTTTTGCCTTGACATTTGCATGTATGGTAGTGGCACTTATGAAGGTATAGGGCAGGTTTGGGAGTTTTCTTTCAGTAGATGCTATATCAGATAATTCATATAATCATCTCATTGTCTATTAATGTTATCATCATTCTCACTTTGGAAGGTGCAGCTCAGGGAAAGCCAGTTTACCAAAGAATGATAAGTAATACTTGGTCAACCCTCTAACNTTTTTTTTTTAAGAAGAGACTGAATCTTTCTGAACAAAATTTTCTAAGGAAAGAGTATGGGAACAGGATATTGGGAATACAACAAATTCAGAGGAGAAGAAAGAGAAATTGAAGTTCAAGCATATTTCAAGTGAGTAACCCAACTTTAGTTTCATAAAGCAGTTGATTCTGAAAATGTTACCAGCAAGAATGATTGGTAAGACAGACCTGAGTCTTTTTCCTTACTAAAAGGAGAAGTTCAGGAGAGTCTGAATGGAATGATGATGATTAAGCCATAATTTATTGAGAATTAGAAGTTTAATTTTTAGGAGGATTTTTCAATATGGGAACTTGATGAGGATCAAGTAAGAACCATGATACAAAGATCCAGGTTTGGAGAAAACACCAACGTGAGGCATAAGATCCAAAGAATCTTAGAGCACAGTTAATGCTTTCTATGAAAGAGTTGAAGCATCTTTTTAAATTTTATTTTATTTTTTAATACTTTATTCTACATAACAATACTGTATTGGTTTTGCCATACATTGACATGAATCAGCCACAGGTGTACACAATCTCCCAATGCCGAAGCCCCCTCCCACCTCCCACCCCATAAGTTTCGCTAAGGAGCATGAAACTGTTTGCTTTAGCAGGAGAATTTCAGAAGAGGATAGAGTTTCTAATAGAAGCCATGGAAGAGCTAAGTCAAGTTGATGTTGATGGTAAGGTATGGTCTGGAGGTCTCAGTGTCCATCCTGAGTATGGGGGTTAATGGTTTGGCTTCTCAATGTTTACAGAGGGCCATTGCATGTATATATGACAGTGAATGTGTGGTCTACTGAGATGTGAGGACTGATGGGGGTTAACTAAATTTATCTTTCTCTCACCTTGCTTGAAAACTAGTTCCAATGTCTAAACAGCAGTCTATGCTGACTTAGCAATGATACTGTGCTAAATAAAGCATCCCCATTAGCTACTCTCCCTCCTGAGTCCCTTCTGTGTCTCTCAGTGCACTGAAGCATGGGTAAGGAAAGAAAGGTCTCTTGACAAAGTCAGGATATCCTCTGGGACAAGGCTAAGAGCATTATAGTTTAATTCAAAACCCACACAGATCCATTTGTAAATAAATGCTGTGAGATGACATCGTAATGGATAGTGTGCACCTTTAAATTAATTTCCTTTTGATGTGATAAAAACATCTTCTGAAAGAGATGTTGAAACCTGGCTTTTGATGTAAAGTAACATAATTTAGATTTTAAAATAGAAACCTTTTGTTGATAGTAGTTTATTCAATTCTGGGTGTGTACCAAACTTTATTTGCTACAAGTTATAAATTAGCTTTGAACCAGCTATAATTCATAAATCATTACCTATGACTGATTTATAGGCAATCTCATTAATTTCAATCACAAAAAGACCTTGAAGTAAGCAAGAAGTAGAAAGTAAAACAACCCAGAGACTGAAGAAAGGGAGACACATGTACTCTACAATCAAGAGCAATGCGTCATATTTGGATATGTTTTATTGATAGTGTGTTTCTGGTCATTCCAGCTCATCCTTACCACGACTTTGAATAATAGGTATTAGTGTTATTCCTATCTTATCTAAGAGGAAGAAACTTACATCACTTTATTTTAACATGTATTAAATATTTATTCACTATTATATATTACTTATTATGATTTAGTAACTTTGTATATATTATAGCCTAGGTCTTCCCTGGTGGCTCAGAGGTTAAAGCATCTGCCTCCAATGTGGGAGACCTGGGTTCGATCCCTGGGTCAGAAAGATCCCCTGGAGAAGGAAATGGCAACCCACTCGAGTATTCTTGCCTGGAGAATCCCATGGATGGAGGAGCCTGGTAGGCTACAGTCCACGAGGTCGCAAAGAGTCAGACACGACTGAGCGACTTCACCACCACCACCACCATCACCACAAGAGCCTATTGATTAAGTAGCTCTGCTACTTTTACAAATGGGGAGAGTAAATTCTAGACAGATAAAGTAACTTTCCCATTAATAGGGTCGTGGGTGTTCAAGCAGGCATATGAATTCAGGAATTCATCATAAGCCTCTTCTCTTGGCCACTGGATATTGTTGTCTTTATTATTTCATATTTTAAAGGGATGTTGCTGCTGCTGCTAAGTCGCTTCAGTCGTGTCCGACTCTGTGCGACCCCATAGACAGCAGCCCACCAGGCTCCTCCATCCCTGGGGTTCTCCAGGCAAGAATGCTGGAGTGGGTTGCCATTTCCTTCCCCAGTGCATGAAAGTAAAAAGTAAAAGTGAAGTCGCTCAGTAGCAAATGGCAGAGTAAGGACTTACCTTTTTCACTTTGTGCTATTTCCAGTCCATCAGTTATTTTGACCTCTAGTGCCAGAGACCCTAGGACTCTAGAGTCATGGTCTGGCAGGTAGGAGGAGGGATAGAAAAGTAGGGCCCTAGGACCCTCATCCTAAAAGCATCAATCAGTTAATATATTAGAATTTAGGTGATATTCTTTTTCCTTTCTCTTCCTTTCTTCCTTCCCTTTCTCCCTCTCTTCTTTCTTTCCAATTCCCAATTACCTTCAGAAGTGTGTTTTGAGAAGAAGGGAACATATGAATGAAAAACTGAATCACAGAAATGAAAATTTTTCAGTGGTTATGATTATTGGTGACTTAAATAGCATCCTATTTAAAATGGAAATCTACAAGGGTCTTCAAGGTCGTGTTTCAATTTATAATGAAAGATATCTCCTAATCTAACTCAGAGTGAGAAGCCTGCCAACCACACTGTTGTAATATGAGTAAATTCAGTGAGTTCTGGGACGTAGGGTCTGTCTAGTTGCCTGGAATCTAACCCTGGGATGATGAGGGCAGAGGGGTAGTGGCTTGAGAGTAAACAGCACTGTAAGAACTGATAAAGGAAGTGATTGGGGCACCTGCTTCAGAATGGTTGGTTTAAATATGGCAGGCCTGCCTGTAGGCCTGCCTTTTACTATCTGTAGAATCTGGCTAGCCTTTGGATGGGGAGAGCCTTTGTGGCTCAGATGGTAAAGAATCTGCCTGAAAGTCAGGAGAACTTGGTTCAATCCCTTGCTGGAGAAGGGAATGACTACCCACTCTAGTATTCTTGCTTGGAGAATTCCACAAAGAGAGGAAGCTTGTGGGCCACAGTCCATGGGTCACAAAGACTTGGAGACAGTTGAGCAACTAACACTTTTTATTGGCTGGGCTGACTCTCCAGGATCAGCAAGTCCTTGATACCAAAACATCAGAAAATTCAGAAAATTTGCATATACAAAGTGTTGGAATTAGACAGTAAATGTTTTGCACTTTTTCAACAGTCATTTTATTTAGTGCCTACTGCACACTAGGTTCTCTGTTGTCCAGAGGCTAAGAAGAGGATGGCCACTGTCGCTAGAGAGCTCACAGGCTAGTGCAGGAAACAGAACCAGGGACAAATGATCATAGTACTGGATGGTGTGAGAAGTCAACTTAGAGCTGCAAGAACCTGGAGGGAAGAAGCAAGTCCTGAAAGAAAGAGTAGCAACTCACAACCTACTGCTCAAGTTTCTTTGCTGCCATAGGAAAGGATACCAAAACAAGCTGCTAAAGCCAGGAAGCATCTGTGACTTTAAACCTCACATTCATAAGACTCAGGTCCCTTTCTACAGTCTGTGAATGTGGGTGTGTGTTTAAGAGTTGCTCATGACAGACGTCTTTACTGAGTGAAGCATCTCCTAATTTTGGAACAGAGACAGAGTCTTGTCTCTGTCTTGTGTACTCTAAGAAAATGCATTTATTTACAAATGCTAATTTACACTGAGACTCTTACTACTGGTAGAAGGGTTATGTCCTAAGGAGGATACAGCCAATCTCTCAAGACCTTGGATGGTATGCATAGAAATGGCCAAGAAATTCCAAGTATCTCTGGCATTGACTTCTCTCCAAGGTTCATTTAGAGCAAGTGGAAGATTTTACTAATCTTTCTCCTTGATGTGGGTTTCTTCTAGAGCTTTTCTGTCTCCTATATTAACGTAGCATTACCATTCTTGAAACTAGAGCTGATGACAACATTTCTTTGTATAAACAGAATATTGAATAGTCACTTGCAGGATAAACGGGAATGCTTACATTGAGTTTTGATCCGATCTCATCCCAGCTTCTTTCCCATTCTCTTACCTGGACCTTCCAGTCTCCTGCTATAGGGGAGTTTATGGTTGCTTTTTTGTACTAGTACTTTCAGGCTGGTCCCTCTGCTCTTCTTTCTTTATCAGTTTCTACAAAATCTAGATCAGATGACTCTCCTCTTTCAACATCCCCTGACTTATTATACCATCACAGATTTAGTTGCTCTGACTTTAGTGCCCATGTGCCAATGTGGCTTGGACTCACAGCAATGAACATATATTATTGTGTTTCATCTCTTTGCCTATCTGTCTTACCTTCTGAATTATAATTCCCTCAAGGGTTAGGNATCAGTTTCTACAAAATCTAGATCAGATGCCTCTCCTCTTTCAAAATCCCCTGACTTATTATACCATCACAGATTTAGTTGCTCTGACTTTAGTGCCCATGTGCCAATGTGGCTTGGACTCATAGCAATGAACATATATTATTGTGTTTCATCTCTTTGCCTATCTGTCTTACCTTCTGAATTATAATTCCCTCAAGGGTTAGGGTTATATTCTTCACTTTTGTATGCTCAGCACTTAGCAAAATGTCTAACTAAGGAAAATAAAACGGTAGTAGTAGCAATAGTAATGTCTATTGAGTTCCTTCAGTGTGGAAGGCATTATTCTAAGCTCTTTATGATATTAATTTTTTTCTGACAATAACACTGAGTTATGTAATAATATCATCCCCTTGTGCAAATGAGATTGAGCTGTGGAGAGGATAAGTCACCTGCCCAAGGTGACACATAGAAAATACTAAATTACTGTCTTAGTGCCTTTTTGAATTCATTATAAGTCTCCACATCTTTTTTCTTCCCAAGAGATTCTTAGAAGAGGCATTGTTTATTGAAGAATTTGGGAGAAGTCATCATACAGGTGCCCAGTTCATGATAAGCCAGTTGAATGGGGTATATATTGGGTAACACAAGCTTTGGAATTCCTCTTTGTGCTGTAAGAGATGCAGAAAGTAAGTTGTTTTATTTTCCTTCCCAGAAATTAGTAAGAGTCAGGGCATAATACATATACAATCCTGTTATATTTAATACTATGATTTTTTTTGTATATAAACATTATGTTTCATGGGATGTGATTTAATTGGTAGTATGTCTTCCTATAGGTAGCAGTTGTCTCTGTTGTGAGTTTTATATATGAAAATCTCCAGAAATTTACACATATCTGTGCATATCATTATTTCAGTGTATTTTCACAGGTACCATACGTTAAGTTGCCAATGTTTACAGCTGAGGTAACCCCCAAAGGAAAGGTATTTTAACAAAAATAATTGTGAAAAATAGTTTGCTTTTGCCATCATTCTTGCAGAAACTTTTTTCATGGAATGTCTGAAATCATATTCTCCTGCACCAGTGAGATGAATATCTGAACCCTGATTCTCTACTTGTTAACCCTATGACTATATGCACGTTACTTCCCCTACAATTTAATGTCTTCTTCTTGAAAATGGAAGCTAAAACAATTACTTCCTCAGAGAAGTGCAGTAAGGAAAAGAAAGGATCAGGGCATGAAGCCTGTGCAGTTACAAAGGACTCTGTATTCAGAAGGGCCCATGCTTGACTTAATGTTCTATTATAACTGATTTGAAATTCTTAATAAAATTATTAATACTTCTTTTGGATGTGGACTACTTTTAAAGTCTACTGTGTTCTGTTTTATATTTTGGTTTTTTGGCCAAGAGGCATGTAGGAGCTTAGCTTCCCAACAACGGACTGAACCCACACCCCCTATATCGGAAGGAAAAGTCTTAACCACTGGACCATCAGGGAAACCCTTGATATTCTTAGTAATTTTTGACAAGACATCCCATGTTTGCATTTTGCCTTGAGCTCTACAAGTTATGCAGCCATTTTTGGATTGTTTGTGAAGTCTATAGCCTATGGCACATAGACTACTTCTCGATAAAATGTCAGCTATTAATAATTTTGCAACGGAGTTTTTAGTTTATTGGTATAGTCCCCCAATTTTATTTTCTGAACTTTTCCAATCTGATCTGGACATTGAACCTAATGATGGGGTGCATTTCATGGGTCCTCATGCATTCAGGTCACTCTTGGTTGATAAACACCACAGTCAAACCCTCCACCTCATTCTTTCATTTCTCTGTGATTGCACAAATGATGGAATATGGGCTGTGGCTGGCTGATAACTCAAAGTATGGAAACACTTCTTAATAAATATGAGCTCCGTTGCTCAATACATGGCATTAGATTTATTGTTATCTTAGTTTGAGAAATGAAGGCTTGAGCTGATACACTGTCTCACTGACAATGACTTGAGAAAGACATCTGGAGGAGATCTAATACTCTTTTTTGCTCTTATTGCATTGCAGATTATTTGAACTCCAGAAGGACCAACACCAGATAAATTATGAATGTTGAACAAGATGACCTTACATCCACAGCAGATAATGATAGGTCCTAGGTTTAACAGGGCCTTATTTGACCCCCTGCTTGTGGTGCTGCTGGCTCTTCAACTTCTTGTGGTGGCTGGTCTGGTGCGGGCTCAAACCTGCCCTTCCGTCTGCTCCTGCAGCAACCAGTTCAGCAAAGTGATTTGCGTTCGGAAAAACCTACGTGATGTTCCAGATGGCATCTCCACCAACACCCGGCTGCTGAACCTCCATGAGAACCAAATCCAGATTATCAAAGTGAACAGCTTCAAACACCTGAGGCACCTGGAAATCCTACAGTTGAGTAGGAATCATATCAGAACAATTGAAATTGGGGCCTTCAATGGTCTGGCAAACCTCAACACGCTGGAACTCTTCGACAATCGTCTTACGACCATCCCAAATGGAGCTTTTGTATATTTGTCTAAACTGAAGGAGCTCTGGTTGCGAAACAACCCCATCGAAAGCATCCCTTCTTATGCTTTTAACAGAATCCCTTCTTTGCGCCGGCTAGACTTAGGGGAGTTGAAAAGGCTTTCATACATCTCAGAAGGTGCCTTTGAAGGTCTGTCTAACTTGAGGTATTTGAACCTTGCCATGTGCAACCTCCGAGAAATCCCTAACCTCACGCCGCTCATAAAACTAGATGAGCTGGATCTTTCTGGGAATCATCTGTCTGCCATCAGGCCTGGCTCTTTCCAGGGGCTGATGCACCTTCAGAAACTGTGGATGATACAGTCCCAGATTCAAGTGATTGAACGGAATGCCTTTGATAACCTTCAGTCACTGGTGGAGATCAACCTGGCACACAACAATCTGACATTACTGCCTCATGACCTCTTCACACCCTTGCATCATCTCGAGCGGATACACTTACACCACAACCCCTGGAACTGTAACTGTGACATCCTGTGGCTCAGCTGGTGGATAAAAGACATGGCCCCCTCCAATACAGCTTGCTGTGCCCGGTGTAACACCCCTCCCAATCTGAAAGGGAGGTACATTGGGGAGCTTGACCAGAATTATTTCACATGCTATGCTCCTGTCATTGTGGAGCCCCCAGCAGACCTCAATGTCACTGAAGGCATGGCAGCTGAGCTGAAATGTCGGGCCTCCACGTCCCTAACTTCCGTATCTTGGATTACTCCAAACGGAACAGTCATGACACATGGGGCATATAAAGTGCGGATAGCCGTGCTCAGTGATGGCACGTTAAACTTCACGAATGTAACCGTGCAAGACACAGGCATGTACACATGTATGGTGAGTAATTCTGTGGGAAATACCACCGCTTCAGCCACCCTGAATGTTACTGCAGCAACCACTACTCCCTTCTCTTACTTTTCAACTGTCACGGTAGAGACTATGGAACCTTCTCAGGATGAGGCACGGACCACAGATAACAATGTGGGTCCCACTCCAGTGATCGACTGGGAGACCACTAACGTGACCACCTCCCTCACGCCACAGAGCACAAGGTCAACAGAAAAGACATTCACCATCCCTGTGACTGATATAAACAGTGGGATCCCAGGGATTGATGAGGTCATGAAGACTACCAAAATCATCATTGGCTGTTTCGTGGCCATCACACTCATGGCTGCGGTGATGCTGGTCATTTTCTACAAGATGAGGAAGCAGCATCATCGGCAAAACCATCATGCCCCAACGAGGACTGTTGAAATTATTAATGTGGATGATGAGATCACAGGAGACACGCCCATGGAAAGCCACCTGCCCATGCCTGCCATTGAGCATGAGCACCTCAATCACTATAACTCTTACAAATCTCCTTTCAACCACACAACAACAGTTAACACAATAAATTCAATACACAGTTCAGTGCATGAACCGTTATTGATCCGGATGAACTCTAAAGACAATGTCCAAGAGACTCAAATCTGAAACACTGACAGTTACGGAAAACAAACAATAAAAAAAAANATAGTAAAAGGCAGGCCTACAGGCAGGCCTGCCATATTTAAACCAACCATTCTGAAGCAGGTGCCCCAATCACTTCCTTTATCAGTTCTTACAGTGCTGTTTACTCTCAAGCCACTACCCCTCTGCCCTCATCATCCCAGGGTTAGATTCCAGGCAACTAGACAGACCCTACGTCCCAGAACTCACTGAATTTACTCATATTACAACAGTGTGGTTGGCAGGCTTCTCACTCTGAGTTAGATTAGGAGATATCTTTCATTATAAATTGAAACACGACCTTGAAGACCCTTGTAGATTTCCATTTTAAATAGGATGCTATTTAAGTCACCAATAATCATAACCACTGAAAAATTTTCATTTCTGTGATTCAGTTTTTCATTCATATGTTCCCTTCTCAAAACACACTTCTGANTAAAAAAAAGACAGTTTATTAAAAATGACACAAATGACTGGGCTAAATCTACTGTTTCAAAAAAGTGTCTTTACAAAAAAAAAACAAAAAAGAAAAGATTTATTTATTAAAAATTCTATTGTGATCTAAAGCAGACAAAATTATGTGTATTCCTCAGAACCTGTTTTTGCTGCACTTATTTACTATTTCCCACATTCGTCCCTGCCTTCCCTATCGCCATATTTTTCACAGGAGATCTCAATTCCCTAAAGAACCAGTCTAGGAAATTTTGTAAGAATTCTGTTATACTTTGAGATTTTTATGGTGAATTCTAGTGGTGAGATCCAATCTATTTTGTCTTTCTTTTTTTTTCTTCTCTTTTCTCTCTTTCTTTTCTTTCCTGCCCCTCATGCCCTTATGAAGTAGTCCAATGGGGAATGCAATATTAGAAATAGATTTTTAAGAGAGAACAAGGGAAAAATGAAAGATCTTATATTTTTCATGTAATGATCTGTTCTGTATTTATGAGGAGGACCATTCAATGGGAAAGAAAAAAAAAAACAGGAAGCAAGCAACAGATTAATTTACATATGAACATCTATAAAACCCATGATCTTTTAAACAAATCTAGAATCTGATTTGTAGTTCAAAAACTAAAAATAAGATTATAAATAAAATATTGTTGGTTTTTCTGTACCTGGATACAACTCATTTGTAGTTTGGCTCAAATGTGAGAAACTTGAAGGTAACTAGACTTCCTGCTTTCTGAGAAAGGTAATACTACAGTAATCTTCAGTCACAGCACCAGTCTCTACAGGGTCCTGTTTCATTAGATGACGTGAGTTTCTGATCTATATCTAAGGATGCTGTGGTCTTCTTTTCTTTTCATTAGTGTCACCCTTTGTAGAATGCTCAAATTTTTAGATTTTTGTGAAGTAAATTCAATTCCACTTGAAAGAAAGTTTCAGCATAATTTATTCCTGGCTCCTAAATAAAATTCTGCTGTCTAGATGAAGTACAATCACAGAATGCTAAATTATCCAAGTTGAAAAATCATTGTTGGTGCTGAGTGTCAACAAACTCAGTTCAATTCAACACTAACTGTTAAAGACCTACTATGTGTTAAACACTGATGTTAGTGCTGTGGACACATTATTAGTAAGACCTGGTTTCTGCACTTGAATCACTCATGACCTATATGTAATATCAGTAAAGAAACATCAGTTGACTACCAGGGGCCAGCTCTAATTTTTCTGTTAGGTGGCAGGTGGCAGGATCCTAGAGTTTTGAAATAATCAGGTTACTATTATGACTAAAACCTCCTCATATTTTTTTTTCCCATTCTTCTGGAAGAGCTGATTCTGTTCTTCCAAATGCAGATTGTAGAGTGGTAAAGAAGTGTAAGTATGGATTTGATTTGCTACGGCCAATTGATGTTTACCAAGATATAGCAATGCTAACACACTAGTAATTCACTAAAGGTACTTCAAGGAACTGGAGATATTTTTGGTATGAGAATATCCACTAGCTTGCAAGTTAAAAAGGAACTTTCTAGTTACTGGTACCTCAGCACTCTCCTGATATTTTAATACAGTATTTGTCTGACT
>SJYW01049536.1:379887-410772 GCA_006410735.1 Raphicerus campestris
ACAAAAAAAAAACAAAAAAGAAAAGATTTATTTATTAAAAATTCTATTGTGATCTAAAGCAGACAAAATTATGTGTATTCCTCAGAACCTGTTTTTGCTGCACTTATTTACTATTTCCCACATTCGTCCCTGCCTTCCCTATCGCCATATTTTTCACAGGAGATCTCAATTCCCTAAAGAACCAGTCTAGGAAATTTTGTAAGAATTCTGTTATACTTTGAGATTTTTATGGTGAATTCTAGTGGTGAGATCCAATCTATTTTGTCTTTCTTTTTTTTTCTTCTCTTTTCTCTCTTTCTTTTCTTTCCTGCCCCTCATGCCCTTATGAAGTAGTCCAATGGGGAATGCAATATTAGAAATAGATTTTTAAGAGAGAACAAGGGAAAAATGAAAGATCTTATATTTTTCATGTAATGATCTGTTCTGTATTTATGAGGAGGACCATTCAATGGGAAAGAAAAAAAACAGGAAGCAAGCAACAGATTAATTTACATATGAGCATCTATAAAACCCATGATCTTTTAAACAAATCTAGAATCTGATTTGTAGTTCAAAAACTAAAAATAAGATTATAAATAAAATATTGTTGGTTTTTCTGTACCTGGATACAACTCATTTGTAGTTTGGCTCAAATGTGAGAAACTTGAAGGTAACTAGACTTCCTGCTTTCTGAGAAAGGTAATACTACAGTAATCTTCAGTCACAGCACCAGTCTCTACAGGGTCCTGTTTCATTAGATGACGTGAGTTTCTGATCTATATCTAAGGATGCTGTGGTCTTCTTTTCTTTTCATTAGTGTCACCCTTTGTAGAATGCTCAAATTTTTAGATTTTTGTGAAGTAAATTCAATTCCACTTGAAAGAAAGTTTCAGTATAATTTATTCCTGGCTCCTAAATAAAATTCTGCTGTCTAGATGAAGTACAATCACAGAATGCTAAATTATCCAAGTTGAAAAATCATTGTTGGTGCTGAGTGTCAACAAACTCAGTTCAATTCAACACTAACTGTTAAAGACCTACTATGTGTTAAACACTGATGTTAGTGCTGTGGACACATTATTAGTAAGACCTGGTTTCTGCACTTGAATCACTCATGACCTATATGTAATATCAGTAAAGAAACATCAGTTGACTACCAGGGGCCAGCTCTAATTTTTCTGTTAGGTGGCAGGTGGCAGGATCCTAGAGTTTTGAAATAATCAGGTTACTGTTATGACTAAAACCTCCTCATATTTTTTTTCCCATTCTTCTGGAAGAGCTGATTCTGTTCTTCCAAATGCAGATTGTAGAGTGGTAAAGAAGTGTAAGTATGGATTTGATTTGCTACGGCCAATTGATGTTTACCAAGATATAGCAATGCTAACACACTAGTAATTCACTAAAGGTACTNGTCCTGTCTACTCTTAAATTCTGAATTCAGATCTGTTGATAAAAACTTGACAATGGAAGGATTATTTGTATGGGAGAAAGAAAATGAAAGAGACATTTATAGAAAAAGATATACTGAAACATGAGGGAAGTATTAGGTGGATGGCACCAAGCTACCCAACATTTCCAAAGTAAATGTTGATCAAGGTTCAAAAAATAAAAAAAAAAAACTTAAACATTTTATCCTCTTAGCATAATCTTCAAAATACTTAGACAAGTCAAAGAGTCAGATGAGTGCATGTGGACAGTGTGGTGCTTTCAAACAATGTAATTTTAAAATAATGTTTAAAATTGTTTATTTGGTGCTTCAGGTTACTGGGTTAATAAGGATATTGAAGACAATATTTTTATTTTTTAATATAAATTTATTTATTTTAATTAGAGGTTAATTAGTTTACAATTTTGTATCGGTTTTGCCATATATCAACATGAATCCACCACGGGTATACACATGTTCCCTATCCTGAACCCCCTTCCCTCCTCCCTCCTCGTACCAAATTGTATCACTAAATATCACAGGTATAACACATGAATGCTTGAGTGAGGAGTCATAGTCTTTTTGGAAGCCAGGTGTCTGTTTTTCATAAAATATATTTTCACAGAGTCAAATCTCTTTTTAAAAAAATCTCTCCCCAAAGTATATACACATTCTTATATTTGATTAGAACATGATTTCTGTACAAAAGCAACCAGATAAAAATAAGTCAAGCTGTTGCCTTAAAACATCAAATTACCTTCTGTTTTTTTCTCTTCTGTCATAAGAAGAAATATGAATTCTTGCACACTCTGTATTAGATAGAAACCAGCTGTGATGCCATTGTCTTTCCAGGATATTAAAGAAGATACATCTGGTTGTAGGAGAGAAAAAGTAAATCTCGTAGAATTACTGATAGTACACTGTCAATTAAGATCAAAATGTAGAAACTCAAAGAAACATTCTTAGAACACATTTAAAAACCAGTTCCCATCATTTTGTGTCTTTAAGTGCTGCTAACCAAACTTTTGAGATTTCAACCTTCCTTACATTATTTGAGAAAAAATACAAATTACATACAAATTATATAATTAAATTGTATAACAAGTGCCCAGCAGCAGTGAGAAAACTCCATTTTTTTTTTTTGCCTTAGTCCAGAATAAATAAAAAGAAAAAGAGAGAGAATGGAGTGTTGCTGCAAAGATATGTGATGCATTGAGTTATTTTAATGAAAGCACATTTTACTGGAAAATCCTTCTATTTTATAAATCTTATTAATGCACAGTAAATGAGGATACTCATATATCATCTGGGCAAATACAGAAAGCAAAGCTCTACAAGACTCCAGACCATGAAGATTTTCTTTCAATATTTGGTGCAGTAATTTAGTTTCATTTTCCAGGTTATTAATGCTACACTGTATTATATATTTGATGCTGAATCAATGAATTTGAATTTATCTAAATGGTATCAATCCTGTCCTTATCTGGTTGGCAGAAGTAGTTAATATATAGCTTTTTATTTGGATCAAAGAGAAGATTCAATGTTATTTGACAGAGAGGCGCTGGTCTCTGTGGAGGCAGCAGCGCCTATTTTGATTTATGTCATCCAACCCTGAGAACTTGGCAGAACACCCACCTAGCTCAGCCCTAGGAGATCCTGAAAAAAATCCATCCATTATGGGAATCCCTACCCTTTATCATGTCTCTCTATCCATAAGGCTTCTGGATGACAATTAATAATTCGTTCTTTTCGGTCNCCTATTTTGATTTATGTCCTCCAACCCTGAGAACTTGGCAGAACACCCACCTAGCTCAGCCCTAGGAGATCCTGACAAAAATCCATCCATTATGGGAATCCCTACCCTTTATCATGTCTCTCTATCCATAAGGCTTCTGAATGACAATTAATAATTCTTTCTTTTCGGTCCTTAGTCCCACATTAAAAGTGGTAAATTAAAATGGAATTTAATTTCCAATTAAACACAGTTGGTAGTTTTGTAAAGTGTCTAATTCTCTAAGAGAAATAAATGAAGCTTAAATTGAACTAAATATATTAAAGCATACACAAGAGTAATTATGATGTATTTTCTGGTATATACTTTTTTATGGTAGATACTATAAAACTTTAAATCAAATAATTTGTTAACACTACAGAAATCATGGGTTTCTTTACTAATGGAATCATTATGAAAAAATTTAACTATAACAACATTTGTAAAATGCCTCAAAAGTCAAATGTTGAATTGGACTTCCTGGTCCTATGGCTAGTTCTATTTTTAAAAAATAAAGTTTTACAAAATGAAAGGGAGAAGTAATAAAGTTTCTCTTTCCAGCAGCCCTCAAGCAGAAAAACTCATGCATGTAAAGATATTCCTTAACATAAATGGATGTTAACAAATGAACTTTAGTTAATGTTGACCGTAAAAATGTCATGTAGCTATGTATTTCCGCCTAAATTTTTTTTCAAGAGTCTTGCAAATAAGTCACTCTTAAAAAGTTAATGCTAGCCTATGTAATGGAGAAGGCAATGGCAACCCACTCCAGTACTCTTGCCTGGAAAATCCCACGGGTGGAGGAGCCTGGTAGGGTACAGTCCACGGGGTTGCAAAGAGTCGGACAGGACTGAGAGACTTGAGTTTCACTTTTCACTTTCATGCATTGGAGAAGGAAATGGCAACCCACTCCAGTGTTCTTGCCTGGAGAATCCCAGGGACAGGGGAGCCTGGTGGGCTGCTGTCTATGGGGTTGCACAGATTTGGACCTAACTGAAACGACTTAGCAGCAGCAGCCTTTATGAGATCAATTGCATTTTGTTTTTTTTAGGACAAATCTTTATGTGGAAGTATATTTTATTCCTTGCTTTCTTTTCTTAGCATGTTTTCAAATTTTTTATAAGTATTATAAAATGAGAATCTGTCATTTCTACACAACATTTAGTTATTCAATCTGGAGTTCAACCCTATCAATATTGGGGACAGCATATAGAGGTGAATAAATTATTTCCTAGGCACTTTCAGAGTGATGCCTCTTTTAAATTTCTATTCTTGAGCTCCACTTTAGAGATCTGATATTTTTTATTATGATTAATATATCTCCTACCTTCAAGAAAAAGGAAGAAAGCAGGAAATTCACAATATTGAAAAATACAAATGAAGAATATATATATATATATAATTTTATGAGCATAAACTTATCATATTTCCTACTGAAGACAAATGCCAATATAGATTAGATTATTCATCAGACAATAAATGCAACTAAGATAAAAATCTCATTTATTAGTCAACATGTTTTCAATTTATTGACATCATTAAACTTTTATAAAGTTTATTCATTATTTTATAAAGTATATTCATTTTCTAATAAATCCTGAGAGTGATTTGTGATAGTTATTTAAAAGCCATGTTAGTAATCAGAGAAAGCTCTGATGTTCAGGAGTGGAAATCTACAATTAGATTAATGTCAAAGATAAGCTGGGCTTATGGAATTTAGTGGGATGCCATTCGATACTCAAAGGATAATTCAAAAATAAAAACTCTATGCTTTATAGCTCAGAAAGTGTTTTCACCTGTTTTCTCATGTGTTAAGCAATGAAAGAATAGTATGTAAGTGATTTTAATTAATGTATCAAATTTTCCCTTAATATTACATTTGTCTCCTTGTAAAAGTATTAATATTTTGAAGCCATAAACATAGAAAGAAAATAAATTATTGGAGGAAAAAAGTAAATAGTAAAATATAGAACATGGTTAGATTATTTTTGCATTAGAATGAATTCATGCACATAGTGAATAGCAATTGAGAAACTAATTTAATTATAAGCCCTGTTCAAGACCCTGGTTATACAACAGTGAGCAAAACAAAGTCAGGCCCTAAGTGATTCAGTGACCAGTTCAGCTTGGTTTGCCTAGACTTTCCTTGTTTTACCACTGGATGTCCTCCATCCGAGAAACCATTTAGCTCAAGGCAAACCAGGATGGCTAGTCAAACTATTTACAAACCTTGTGTCTGTGTGTTTGTGTGTGCTCAGTCATGTTCAACTCTGTGACCCGATGGGCTGTGGCCCACCAGACTCTTCTGTCCATGGAGCTTTCCAGGCAGGAATACTGGAGCAGGTGGTCATTTCCTACTCCTGAGGAACTTCCCAGATCAATCCTGTATCTCCTGCTCTGGCAGATGGATGCTTTATCACTTCGCCACATTTACAAATCTTTTGTCGTTGTTCAGTGCCTCAGTTGTGTCTGATTCTTTGTGACTCTGTGGACTGCAGCATGCCAGGCTTCCCTGTACTTCACCATCTTCCAGANTGTATCTCCTGCTCTGGCAGATGGATGCTTTATCACTTCGCCACATTTACAAATCTTTTGTCGTTGTTCAGTGCCTCAGTTGTGTCTGATTCTTTGTGACTCTGTGGACTGCAGCATGCCAGGCTTCCCTGTACTTCACCATCTTCCAGACATTGTTCAAACTCATGCCCATTGAGTCGGTGATGCCATCCAACCATCTCATCCACTGTCATCCCCTTCTCCTCATGCCTTCAATATTTCCCAGCATCAGGGTCTTTTCTAATGAGTTGGCTCTTTGCAGCAAGTGGCCAAAATATTGGAGCTTCAGCTTCATCATCAGTCCTTCCATTGAATACTTAGGGTTGATTTCCTTTAGGATTGACTGGTTTGACCTCCTTGCAGTCCAAGGGACTCTCAAGAGTCTTTTTCCAACACCATAGTTCAAAAGCATCAATTCTTTGGTGCTCAGCTTTCTTTATGGTCCAACTTTCACATCTGTACATGACTGCTGGAAAAACCATAGCTTTGACTATATGGACCTTTGTTGTGTCTCTGCTTCTTAATACTCTGTCTAGGTTTGTCATACAAACTTTCTCATCAGGCTATTATCTTGATTCTATTAGTCATATTAATGTTCTTATGTCATTGCTATTGACAATGCCAGATAACATTGGCCACTAGTATTCAGTGGTCAGAACATTTGCCTTTAAGTTGGTCAAGTCATAAAAGCAAATGCTTATAATGTCAAACTCTGTACAAAAGTTTCTAGATTGTTCTCTGTAGATGCAACAGAAGTATAGAAGGCACCACTTGCACTCTAGAAGGAATTATAGTCAAAAACCGACAAGGATCATATTATTATAGTACTTTATCTACACTCATTATCTCTAGTCTTTACAAATCTCTGTAAGGTAGACATTATCTCCACTTTAGAGATAAAAGCATTAGAGCAAACTCTTTCCAAGGCACGAAAATTATATAGAAAATTAAGATTGAAAGAAGAATATTGGTGATTTAGCAATGGCATTTATTATTCAGAATAGAAGTTGTTAACAGTGTCCTCAGAATACCTTACCTCTTGCAATCTATTAGATCATGTTCTAGAAAACAGCCTTCTCCTTGGGGATGGTAGTGTGGGTGTTAGTGACTCAGTCATGTCTGACTCTCTGTGACCCCATGGACTGTCTACGGAATTCTCCAGGCAAGAATGCTGGAATGTGCAGCCATTCCCTTCTCCGGGGAATCTTCCCAGTCCAGAGATTGAACCCCGGTCTCCTGCATTGCAGGCAGACTCCTTACCATCTGAACCACCAGGGAAGCCCCTCTCTTTGGGGGTACAACTTGGTAATTGGGTATTAGCCTTATTTTTCCCCTCAAATGTACTGATGAACTAGGTAGTCCAAATCCTTTGAAGCACTGGATTGGTTAATAAGGCAATGTTTTGAATATTGACCAATATTGAGTTTCACAGAGATGCTTCAAAGGGGAAACATTATAGATCGGCTAGCATTCAAAGATAAAAATGAATCGATCAAACTAGTTTTATCACAATCAATGAGGTTTAGGTATTTTAAAATATTGTATTATGATTTACTTTTACATTTTAATCAAATGTCATTGATGGATATATTTATGAAGACCACAGTAACCAAAAAAATTATATTCCAATTCCTTTCCACTAAAAAAAAATCCCTTTAACGATTTTAATTGTTATGTTTACATGAAAATATATAATCCGCTTTCATGAAATCAATATTTATCTTTGTTAGAATACACACTAAACTACTTATATCAAAACATATAATCTGGTTTTGTGAAGTCAATATTTATCTTTCTTAGGCTACAAATGCTAAAGCTATCTAAACTACTTATGAGGTGAACACCAGGCAATGTTTTAGTAGCTCAAAGAGAGAGAGAAAAAAAAAAAATAGAGCATACCCCCAAAGTCTAGAGCTTAACTTTTGAAAAGTAGAGAGTCAAAGGGACAATTCTGAATTTAAAAAAAATAATAATTAACCAACCAAGTACTCCTGCCACATTTAAACATCTGTATATCAATATATACATCAATATATCAATGTTCATTTGTTGTTTTTCATACTTAGTAAAAGCATTACTTTTGATTTATGAGGAATGCAGGCAAAGTGAATATATAGGGGGAAAAAATAGATGGGTACCTGAGAGAACTAATGGTCAATATGGACCAGCAATGAAATACAGAGGAAAGTTTTCTCTCCACATAAAGGCATGAGTGATAGACTTGAGAATAGGGCTCTGGTTGTAGATGTTTTAATATGACATGAGTGGTTGGTTGGTTTTAAATCTTTGACACTTTTTAGCATCTTTTCATTGCTAAATACATTTATTTGTTTATTCATGAAACATTCATTGAGTGCCTACAATGAGTACTTTTGTCAAAAATACAAAGAGTAAGGACAGACTTTGCATTTGAGGAGTTCTGTACTACAGTATTGCAAATATAATACAATGCATTGAATGGAAGAGACAGTGCATATAGTGTAAGCAGAATGAAGGGCAATAGACCTGGGCCGTGTGATTAAGGGAGGAGAACTCAGGTTTGCCTCTTCTATAGAATGAATTCTGCGTTGAGTCCTACTGGATGTCTAGGAATTAGTCAGCTGAAAGGAGGGCATTCATCAAATTTTCCATCACAATGGACAGCAAGATCAAGGAATAAATATCACATATGATGGAATTCCAAGTGATTAGGTGTTGGTGGAGCAAAATATACAATTTGGAGAGGGCTTCCCTGGTGGCTCAGAGGTTAAAGTGTCTGCCTCCAACGTGGGAGACCTGGGTTCAATCCCTGGGTCAGGAAGATCCCCTGGAGAAGGAAATGGCAATCCACTCCAGTATTCTTGCCTGGAGAATCCCATGGATGGAGAAGCCTGTTGGACACGACTGAGCGATTTCACCTTCACCTTCAAAGACAAGCTAAGGCAATGATTAAAGATCTTGTAGACTATGTTGACCTATTGAATTTAGCTTATAGATGATGAACTATCAACATTATCTAGGCAATGTAGTGGGCTCCTCAGATTTGAGCCTTAGATAGGCTGCCTATATGCCAGAAGAAGAAAATTTCAAGGAGGGTGTTTCACAATCATTTCTGTAAAGAAATGATTAATGGAAATTGCAGGTGGGATGTGCTGAAGGATCCAGTTAAAAAAAAAAACAAACAAAAAATCAAGTTAAGTTGGCTGGACTTGATGTCTCTTTGGAAAATGGGGACAGGAGAAGGAGACACAATTTCTTAGATTTTTTTAACTAGTAGAAATACAGAGACAAGTAAGGGGTGGTTGTTGTTCAGTCGTTCAGTTCCAACCCTGCAACCCCATAGACTGCAGCACATCCGGCTTTCTTATTTTTCCTTCCTTTCACTATATCCTGGAGTTTGCTCACACTCACGTCTCTTGAGTTGATGATGCCATCCAATCATCTCATCCTGTATCACCTCCTTTTCCTCCTGCCCTCAATATTTCTGAGCATCAAGAATAGAAAATATTTATAACTGGCAATTCAAGTATAGTATGCTGTTCAGGGTGGTGGCTGGGTTAGCAAGGTTTTATCTAAATGTTAGAAATACAAAGTTTGAATACTGTCAAAAACCAAAATCTTCACACTGATTAATACAAAGGAGAAAGATGAGTTTATTCCAAGACTTTCAAGTTGCAAGCTAGGAAACTCAAGTTCTGAGTTGCTCACAGACTTGGGGATGTTTATGGGGTAAATACAAAAGCTACCTGGCTTTTTTAGCTGATGGGTTGACTACTATTCTTATCTATTTGAGTTAGAGTCACTGAGTTATGTAAATAAGTTCAGAGATGGGGTGAAAAACTTAATGTTTGAAGACTGACTGGTAATCTCTGCTAAATTCTTAGAACAGAGCCATACATTTCAGTCAGGTTAGGTTAAATTTTGTTTATGCATGTGCTTGACTGTCTCCATTTTGTCCCTGATATAAGTGACTTCCTTTTAATTTAGTTCTACAGTGCTGATGGGGAATCCAAGTAGAGTGGTCCAGCAGGAAGTATTTTTGGACTAGTGACATTTATCTTGCTGTCATCAATATAAAATTTGGAGTGAAAGATGAGAGAGTGGCACCACTCAGTACACAGTTGGCAAAGGATAGGACAGTGAGAAACAGCAACATTTGATAGGTGTGGCAAGGAAGATAAAATTTTTATTAGAAATCCATTAAAGAAATATTCCTAGAGTCTTTACTACTTGCCAGGCTCTATGCTAAGCCTCCATCCTATTACTCTGAAGAAAAGTCTCAGGGTAAGAAAGAACGACAGAAGACAGATAATTGTTTAATTACAGTTGTGATAAGTGCCATCAAGTAAAATTTTAGCATCAGAAAATTGAGGGTATAAAACAAGGGGATTTTTTTTTTTTTAGCCTAGGAGGTTTCTTTAATGCACGCATGCATGCTCTGTCACTAAGTCATGTCTGACTCTTTGTGACCCCATGGACTATAGCCTGCTAGGCACCTCTGTCCATGGGATTATTTGACTTTTAAAGGGAAAAGAGAAGAAATGAATTGCTGCCAGGCAAAGAGGAGTGAAGCAAGGAAAGATCATAGGAGAGCCTTATGAAATAGAAATTGACGTGGACTAAGTTCCTGAGATTTAAAGAAGCAGATGAACAAGAAAACAAAGAAGAAAAAAATGAAGAGGAGAACCAAGAGATTTAGAAGAGCCAGACAAATAGAGTTTTACAAAGGGCATAAATATAATCATATAAGGAATTTTAAAATAGCTGCTGAAGTGCCAATCAGGAAGTTAGTGATCGCTTCAGTAAGGACAGTTTTAGTTAATGATGTATGTGTTGATGTGAATGAGTGTGAAGGGGAAAGGAAACTATATTACCATGGAGAGAGGAAATTAATTGACAGGGCATAAGTGGAGTCAATGAGAGAGACTACTTTGATGGAATTTGAAATGAAAAGTGAAAGTAGATAAATACATGGGAGCTGANAGAAGGGGAAAGGAAACTGTATTACCATGGAGAGAGGAAATTAATTGACAGGGCATAAGTGCAGTCAATGAGAGAGACTACTTTGATGGAATTTGAAATGAAAAGTGAAAGTAGATAGATACATGGGAGCTGATATTAACTAGAATAAGAAGCAGACAAAGGTCAAGGGAAGCTAGCTGCTAGTCTAAAGAATTTAGACTGAATTCCATAAGCAATAAAGGAGCCATGGAAATGAAAAATACACGTGGACACATATCAGAAATGATTAATTTATGAGAATGCAATGGTCAGTCAATGAAGCTGTCAATCTTGATCTAGCTAGGCTTGAAAAATGACAGAAAGATGCCCTAGATTTTTAAAAAATTAACTGTACTCTCAGATCTATATGACAGAAGTGAACGACTATTAGTGAGAGAGAAAGAAAATTTTCTGAATAATCATAGACTCACGATCTCTATATCCAGACTGATTTGTAATTCACAACATTTCGAGAGAATAAGAAACAGATACTTTTGATAAGTTTCCCGATAACAAAAGAATCCATTTTAGGAGTTTCTTTCATCTTTTTGTATATAATGGAGTAATAAAATTAGCATTTAATGGAAGACTAATGGAACATGAGCTGGCTGTGGCTCAGATCATGAAATCCTTATTGCCAAATTCAAACTTAAATTGAAGAAAGTAGAGAAAACCGCTAGACCATTCTGGTATGACCTAAATCAAATCCCTTATGATTATACAGTGAAAGTGAGAAATAGATTTAAGGGACTAGATCTGGTAGATAGAGTGCCTGATGAAATATGGAATGAGGTTTGTTACTTTGTACAGGAGACAGGGATCAAGACCATCCCCATGGAAAAGAAATTCAAAAAAGCAAAATGGCTGTCTGGGGAGGGCTTACAAATATCTGAGAAAAGAAGAGAAGCAAAAAGCAAAGGAGAAAAGGAAAGATATAAGCATCTGAATGCAGAGTTCCAAAGAATAGCAAGAGATAAGAAACCCTTCCTCAGCCATCAGTGCAAAGAAATAGTGGAAAACAACAGAATGGGCAAGACTAGAGATCACTTCAAGAAAATTAGAGATAACAAGGGAACATTTCATGCAAAGATGGGCACAATAAAGGACAGAAATGGCATGGATCTAACAGAAGCAGAAGATATTAAGAGGTGGCAAGAATACACAGAAAAACTGTACAGAAAAGATCTTCACAGCCAAGATAATCACAATGGTGTGATCACCCATCTAGAGCCAGACATCCTGGAATCTGAAGTCAAGTGGCCCTTAGGAAGCATCACTACGAACAAAACTAGTGGAGGTGATGGAATTCCAGTTGAGTTATTTCAAATCCTGAAAGATGATGCTGTGAAAGTGCTGCACTCAATACGCCAGCAAATTTGGAAAACTCAACAGTGGCCACAGGACTGGAAAAGGTCAGTTTTCATTCCAATCCCAAAGAAAGGCAATGCCAAAGAATGCTCAAACTACTGCACAATTACACTCATCTCACATGCTAGTAAAGTAATGCTCAAAATTCTCCAAGCCAGACTTCAGCAATACGTGAACCGAGATCTTCCTGATGTTCAAGCTGGTTTTAGAAAAGGCAGAGGAACCAGAGATCAAATTGCCAACATCTGCTGGATCATGGAAAAAGCAAGAGAGTTCCAGAAAAACATCTATTTCTGCTTTATTGACTATGCCAAAGCCTTTGACTGTGTGGATCACAATAAACTGTGTGAAATTCTGAAAGAGGCATACCAGACCACCTGACCTGCCTCCTGAGAAACCTGTGTAGGTCAGAAAGCAACAGTTAGAACTGGACATGGAACAACAGACTGGTTCCAAATAAGAAAAGGAGTACGTCAAGGCTGTATATTGTCACCCTGCTTATTTAACTTCTATGCAGAGTACATCATGAGAAACACTGGGCTGGAAGAAGCACAAGCTGGAATCAAGATTGCTGGGAGAAATATCAATCACCTCCGATACGCAGATGATACCACCCTTATGGCAAAAAGTTGAAGAACTGAGAAGCTTCCTGATGAAAGTGAAAGAGGAAAGCAAAAAAGCTGGCTTAAAGCTCAACATTCAGAAAACAAAGATCATGGCATCTGGTCCCATTACTTTATGGAAAACAGATAGGTAAACAGTGGAAACAGAAGCTGATTTTATTTTTCAGGGTTCCAAAATCACTGCAGATGGTGATTGTAGCCATGAAATTAAAAGATGCTTATTCCTTGGAAGAAAAGTTATGACCAACCTAGATAGCATATTCAAAAGCAGAGACATTACTTTGCCAACAAAGGTCTATTTAGTCAAGGCTATGTTTTTTCCAGTGGTCATACATGCATGTGAGATTTGGACTGTGAAGAAAGCCGAGTGCCAAAGAATTGATGCTTTTGAACTGTGGTGTTGGAAAAGATTCTTGAGAGTCCCTTGGACTGCAAGGAGATCCAACCAGTCCATTCTGAAGGAGATCAGCCCTGGGATTTCTTTGGAAGGACTGANTTTTTTCCAGTGGTCATATATGCATGTGAGATTTGGACTGTGAAGAAAGCCGAGTGCCAAAGAATTGATGCTTTTGAACTGTGGTGTTGGAAAAGATTCTTGAGAGTCCCTTGGACTGCAAGGAGATCCAACCAGTCCATTCTGAAGGAGATCAGCCCTGGGATTTCTTTGGAAGGACTGATGCTAAAGCTGAAACTCCAATACTTTGGCCACTTCAAGCGAAGAGTTGACTCATTGGAAAAGACTCTGATGCTGGGAGGGATTGGGGGCAGGAGGAGAAGGGTATGACAGAGGATGAGATGGCTGGATGCTATCACCGACTTGATGGGCATGAGTTTGAGTGAACTCCAGGAGTTGGTGATGGACAGGGAGGCCTGGTGTGCGGCAAATTATGGGGTCGCAAAGAGTTGGATACGGCTGAGTGACTGAACTGAACTGAATGGAACATGAAATTCAAAATATTAGGAAGTCCATTATAGAAATGAATTTAGATTGTGTGTGTGTGATAAGTAGCTTCAGTTGTGTCAGATTCTTTGCAACCCCATGGACTGTAACCCACCTTGCTCCTTTGTCCATGGGATTCACCTGTTAAGAATACTGGAGTGGGTTGCTATACCCTCTTCCATCTTTCCTGACCCAGGGACCAAACCCACATCTTTTATTTCTCCTGAGTTGGCAGGAAGGTTCTTTACCACTATCGCCACCTATTAAATAACTAATTAATTGCTGTATGGTAGCTCAGAGCAAAAAAGCACAGTTGCCATTTTCCAATGTAGTGAGATAAGAACTGTGGTGAATGGGAGAAATGAAGGCTTTTATAGTTGTGAAAGGGCTTTCCTGGTGGCTCAGAGAGTAAAGAATCCACCAGCAATGCGGAAGACCTGGGTTTGATCTGTGGTTTGGGAAGATTCCCTGGAGGAGGTCATGGTAACCCACTCCTATATTCTTGCCTAGAGAATCCCCACCCATGTACAGAGGAGCCTGGTGCACTATAATCCATGGGGTCCCAAAGAATCAGACACAACTGAGATACTAAGCACAGCACAGAATAGCATAATTGTAAGTACAATACAGAAGATAATGTTAAAAAAAAAAGTAGTGAAAACTCCAATATGAAATGAATAAAATCACTAGGCACCAGATTGCAGGTTTCCAGAATGCAGATAACCATGGCAAGATGTGAACACCAAGACATAGACAAGAAGCATTATAATACATCTCTTCCATCTCAAGGGCTTCTCAGTTAATATTTAATTGTATCACATGTAGAATTAATATAAGGATCTGAAAGCTTTTCAAAATTTTTGGTACTTGTTCCAAGAGAAAAGTTAACTAGGTAAGTAAATGACAATGATTTTTAATTTATTTTTCAATAAAACATTATCATCAAGCTATCTGTTCATGCTGACAGCAATATACAGCAAGATATGTATTCATCACACAATAATAATTGACTTTGTATTAATAAGCAACACTTAGAAAAGGAGGCTTGGATCATCTTTGCTGAGTCATGATGACTGGATTTGCCATGCTTTGAGTGCAGATCAGAGTGAAATATTTCTGTTCCTCATTGTCTTCCACTGTCTCCCAGAATTTGCTCAGATTCATGTCCTTTAAGTCTGTGGTGATATCTAACCATCTTAAACTCTACTGCCCTTTTCTCCTTTCTATGCTAACTATTAAATGATGAAAAAATCAAGGATGCTGAGCAGGTAATATCATCTGGATCGAGATACTAATTGTAGAACTGGGACACAATAGAGGCAAGGAGAGGCGTTTTTAATCAGACATAGGATCTTTAGAGAAATTACAATCTCAGTCTGTAAACATAATACTAGTGATTTGAATTTTCCATTAGTTTCTTTATGGTTCTTTGACTGGATGCTTAGCAGCATGTATCCATGGAAGTCCATTGTCATTTCATTTCATGCCTTCTTAGTGTGTCACAAAATGGAAAATTTAGTGTACAATTTAGATAGATTTTTTTCTTGCCTGGGGTTGATGATCTTTAATTCCCATATTTTAAATGATTAATGAAGGTTCACTAAACATTTAAACTCTATATCCAATGAAACAAATATATGTATTTTTTCTTTTTACCCTTTATCTTTTTATTCATTTAGTCACGAAAGTATGACCATATACATATTTGCAAAACACATGATTTTTATTGTTCCTTATCTCATTTGACACCTGGAAATCTTTGTCTGGCTATTAAGCTTCCTTTCAGCCTTTGGCACAAATACTGTTATTTAGCCATGCTTTCCTCGGATCAAGTCATACTCTGTTACATTTATCCACTTGTCATTGAGTTCCAATAAATTTTTGAAGTAAAAATACCCTTAAGGAAAAGGGCAAAATATCATCAAGCCATTGCATCTGTTCTAATTCCAACTATTCAGGGTTTTAATTTCAAATATTTTTATTTTCATAGTAGCCATCCAATGGCTAGTTATTACACGTTAGCTCTTATTTTTAGGGCTCCAAATTCCCATACACTTTTTACTTACTTGAAATTTCAAGAAGGTAATATTTGTGTGTGTGTTGTGGGGGCAGGGGTTGAGCGGGGGGAGGCCATGTGGTTGTTTCCCATGCTCATATTCTTCTTTCTTTTGCTGCAAAGAGGGACACATATTTTTAGTGAATGCATAGAAGAGTAGCTTATCTCTTCTAGCAGTTTAATAGCTTAAATTCAGCAGAGGAGAAAGCTGAATAGTGTACTTTCGCTTTTTATCAATTTGTACCCTGGAAGTCAAAGTTGATCAGTCATGTCTGACTCTCTGTGACACCATGGGCTGTAGCCCTCCTGGCTCGTCTGTCCATGGGATTCTCCAGGTAAGAATACTGGATTGGGTTACTATTCCCACAGATTCTTTATTATTTGGACCACCAGGGAAGCACTGGCTTCAGATAAATTCAAAATAGTAAAAATAAAATGGTTTTTACATTAAAGCCAGATCATTTTTACACATTTTTATTTTTCTTTTCCATCTGAGGAAAAGTTTTTCCCCAGTATGTCATTTGTGTATCTATGTTATTGATAATGTTAATTAATATTATTGCGCTTTTGTTAAATTTTTAATAGATAACATTTACTGAATTATTAGTTCAGATCACAGGTTCATGAAATTGTTTCTATATTCCTCAAGTTTCCCAGTTGCCCCCATCATTAAGACTATGTGATATCTTTGTGTGTGAGAGAGAGAGAGAAAAATAAGGAATGAATTTAAAGAGTCTATTCCAGAGAGAGAAAACTCCGGCCAGAATTGCATATCCTTTTTATTCCTTTTCTTATAATTCCTAGTCTCAGGGAACAGGCACTCTACTATATTTGTTGCTTACATATAAAGACTGCTTTATTAAATCCTGTTTGATTAATAAGTTCCTCAAAGAAAGAACTGAAGAAAGAAGCAAGTAATATAATTTAATTTCACTCAGCCTCTCTTTTACAGATCCATAAAAGGGAACATGCCCCACAAAGGTTAATCATACACAAAAACTCTGGTCCTAAACCATTTCTGTGTCTTGGAAATGTGTTTCAGCATTACAGAATCCTTTCAGTGACCTGAAACCCGAGACTTTGAAATGTGGCCCTGAAGAAATCCATTAGGGATGTAAAAGAAATCATTGTGAAAAGCAGAGTTGATGATTTTGCAAAGTTGATGCCGAGTCTGTCTCTCTTCTTAATACTTCTAAGGACTAGCTTCCTCAACAGAGCTGTTAATATGGGCTCTTAGGATGTCACCTCCTGGCCTCAATCATATTTCTGCCAAGCAGTGTGTTTTAAGTCTGAAGACTTTTAGAAAATGTCTACATGATGAGGTTCTAGAATTTTGAGTTCATTTGCTTTTCTCTGAATTCAGGGGTGGGAGAGCTTGAGAAATGGAACTCTTGGTTATGATTTTACTGAAGCACAAAGATGCTACATAGGAAGATGCAAGGAATTTTAAAGTAAAATCACATGACAGCTGCCAAACACCGCAGAAATATGTCAGTTAATTTTAAAGGAAACCTTTACAAAACAGCTGTTTTTTTTAAATTTCATGTCTTCAAACTTATATACAGTTTGTGGTTATTTTTGCCCAATTAGTCTCCCTACTGTTAGTTGATTAATGGGTCAGAAGGGATCCTAAAAGCTCCAGACTTATTTTAAATGTGGTTTCTTTTCTGTCAAATTTCCTTTGGACTCATCCAATTCCTTGATTTTTCTAAAATATGCTAGCAAAAAGTTTCAGAAATCTCAAATCAACTGACCAGAAAGCAGCAGATACATCAAAAATCTTGCAAACTATGTAGACAATCTCCAGATTAGTGATGTGGGTCCAAGAGGCAGAATTTCACTTTCAAAAAGGCTTATTTAAATCAGAGTCAGCAAACTACTCCCTACCTGTCAATAAGTACAACTAGTAAATAAAATTTGATTGGAACACAGTGAAGCCCATCAGTTTATATACTTATTGTTTATGATTTTGCTTTCATACTATAATGACAGGGTTTAGTTGGAGTNAGGTTCATGAAATTGTTTCTATATTCCTCAAGTTTCCCAGTTGCCCCCATCATTAAGACTATGTGATATCTTTGTGTGTGAGAGAGAGAGAGAAAAATAAGGAATGAATTTAAAGAGTCTATTCCAGAGAGAGAAAACTCTGGCCAGAATTGCATATCCTTTTTATTCCTTTTCTTATAATTCCTAGTCTCAGGGAACAGGCACTCTACTATATTTGTTGCTTACATATAAAGACTGCTTTATTAAATCCTGTTTGATTAATAAGTTCCTCAAAGAAAGAACTGAAGAAAGAAGCAAGTAATATAATTTAATTTCACTCAGCCTCTCTTTTACAGATCCATAAAAGGGAACATGCCCCACAAAGGTTAATCATACACAAAAACTCTGGTCCTAAACCATTTCTGTGTCTTGGAAATGTGTTTCAGCATTACAGAATCCTTTCAGTGACCTGAAACCCGAGACTTTGAAATGTGGCCCTGAAGAAATCCATTAGGGATGTAAAAGAAATCATTGTGAAAAGCAGAGTTGATGATTTTGCAAAGTTGATGCCGAGTCTGTCTCTCTTCTTAATACTTCTAAGGACTAGCTTCCTCAACAGAGCTGTTAATATGGGCTCTTAGGATGTCACCTCCTGGCCTCAATCATATTTCTGCCAAGCAGTGTGTTTTAAGTCTGAAGACTTTTAGAAAATGTCTACATGATGAGGTTCTAGAATTTTGAGTTCATTTGCTTTTCTCTGAATTCAGGGGGTGGGAGAGCTTGAGAAATGGAACTCTTGGTTATGATTTTACTGAAGCACAAAGATGCTACATAGGAAGATGCAAGGAATTTTAAAGTAAAATCACATGACAGCTGCCAAACACCGCAGAAATATGTCAGTTAATTTTAAAGGAAACCTTTACAAAACAGCTGTTTTTTTTAAATTTCATGTCTTCAAACTTATATACAGTTTGTGGTTATTTTTGCCCAATTAGTCTCCCTACTCTTAGTTGATTAATGGGTCAGAAGGGATCCTAAAAGCTCCAGACTTATTTTAAATGTGGTTTCTTTTCTGTCAAATTTCCTTTGGACTCATCCAATTCCTTGATTTTTCTAAAATATGCTAGCAAAAAGTTTCAGAAATCTCAAATCAACTGACCAGAAAGCAGCAGATACATCAAAAATCTTGCAAACTATATAGACAATCTCCAGATTAGTGATGTGGGTCCAAGAGGCAGAATTTCACTTTCAAAAAGGCTTATTTAAATCAGAGTCAGCAAACTACTCCCTACCTGTCAATAAGTACAACTAGTAAATAAAATTTGATTGGAACACAGTGAAGCCCATCAGTTTATATACTTATTGTTTATGATTTTGCTTTCATACTATAATGACAGGGTTTAGTTGGAGTTGGGACAATATGAAAAAAAGTCTAAAATATTTATTATTTGACATTTCATAAACAGTCTCCAACCCCTGGTTCAGGAAGAAATTAATTAGTCTCTATGATCATAAGCAGTCAAAGAGTAACTTATATGGGTTAAAAATTTGAAATAGTTTGACTCAGTCCCATATTTGCATTCTTTAGAAGCACCTTTTCCTCTTTCCCATTTATATACTGCCCATTAGTATTATAGATATTGAAACAGTATGTTATTTATCCATAAGTAAAATTTTGCACTGGACACTTGCCCATGACTTAAAATAGGTCTTTGAAATGTCTTTAGTGCTTCATTAGTTGCAGAATTTATTACCACCTTCAGTGTTTTTCATTGCATCAAAGCGAATTAATAAGAATTTTTATTATCAAAAGAAAGCCTGCAGGTTTTAATCAAGAAAGTTTTCTTTTTATGAAAAAAAGAAAAAAAGTTAATGCCTCTAAAATGCTAGTATTCTCTAGAAACATTCACATTATTTTATATTATATTTCATATTATTTTATACATTGATTAGATGATTCAGTTACATGCTGTTTTCTTGAAGAAATATTTACTTTGCTATGTTGATGATTCATTTTCAACTAGAATTATTAGGGGAATATAGTTAGGCCTAAAAATAAAAAAAAAAGACAGGTGTTCAGGAAACCATGATAAATTTAAATGGCTTGATTACTTCCCTGTGGTAGATGATTTGTTTTATTGTCTGAAATAACACAATTACATTGCGTTCTACTTCCATCTATAGTTACATCAAAGAGAAGATAAAAGAATAAATTAAGCTGGTTTCAAGTACATTTTGGATAATAATTGCAGAGCATTTGAAAGTTGGCAGGCCAGTTGAAATGTGCCCCAATTCACTAAATCTAATATCTAATATTTTGAGGATTCTGACTTGACATATATTTCAACTTTCAATCTATCTTCCAAGTGCTTTGAAACAAGTTTCAAATCTTCATTTGGAATAATGATCAATAAGGAAAATTTTCTTTGCCTGGTAATCCTAGAAAAGAGAAGCTTCTACCCATATTATCTTCCCATAAAGATTCTATACATAGCCTCTGCTTCCCACTTAACTGTTTCTACTCCACCTTTCTCAATTCTGGCTCTAGATTAGAAGCACACTAAAAGATTTTTAAAAATTGTGATATTCATGTTCCATGGGTGTTTCAGAGATTTTGATTGAACTGGTCTATGATGGAGCCAAAGCAGCAATTTTTTAAAAGATCAGCTTACAGTTCTGATATAAACTAGAGGTGAAAACTGCCACTCTAAATGCTTTAGTAACCATAGGCAGATTAATCTTACGTAATGGTGGTGTTAGTGGTAAAGAATCTGACTGAGTTCAATTCCTGGTAGGGAAAATCCCCTGGAGTAGGAAATGGCAACCTGCTCCAGTATTCTTGCCTGGAAAATACCTTGGACAGAAGAGCCTAGAGGGCTACCGCTTATGGGGCCACAAAGAATCAGACGTGACAACACACAGCACACACACACAGACATTGGCAAACCCAACAATCAGCAGAAGCAAAACATAAAGCTTCCAGTGGAGGTTAAAATGGACTTGGAAGGGTTGATGCTGAAGCTGAAGCTTTAATACTTTGACCACGTGATGCAAAGAGCTGACTCACTGGAAAAGACCCTGATGCTGGGAAAGATTGAGTGCTGGAGAAGAGGATGACAGAGGATGAGACTGTTGGATGGCATCACTGATTCAGTGGACATGAGTTTGAGCAAACTCCAGGAGATAGTGATGGACAGGGAAGTCTGATGTGCTGCAGTCCATGGGGTTGCAAAGAGTCAGACACAACTTAGTGACTAAGCAACCACAACAATACTTGTTGACAGCTGAATGATTATAAATGTGTACCCGTGTAAACTGGCTATTTGCACAAAGTATAGTCTTAGTTGCCAACTGTGTACTTTTATGATGAGTTTAAATGACCAACACAATCCCTGAGNCAGCTGAATGATTGTAAATGTGTACCCGTGTAAACTGGCTATTTGCACAAAGTATAGTCTTAGTTGCCAACTGTGTACTTTTATGATGAGTTTAAATGACCAACACAATCCCTGAGGCTCAAAAGAGTTAATATTTTTCAGATCGTGTGTATAGATGGGACCTGGGATGTAGGAAAACAAAGTTGTGATTTCCCACCAGAGGACATCTTTAAGGATGTGACAACCACAGGCCTTTTATGGGATAAGAAAGATAGAAGCTTCACAGAAAACAGGAAGCTGAATTTTATAGATAATTTTATACGTAAATTTTGTGGTCGAGGAGGTTTAATATCCTATTATGTATTTCTCCTCAGACAGAGGAAGATAAATGGAGGGGGGAAGAACGAAGAACTTTACCTCCAGATTTAGCAATATGGTGGAAGTTTGTGATTCTGCTTCTGGATATTTATACTGAAGCCTGTGCTGAAAATAACCTCTTAAGAGATCACGTTAGAGGATGAAAATAAAGACACTTCAAAATAACTTTAGAATCTTCCTGACCCAGGGACTGAACCTAGGTCTCCTACATTGCAGGCAGGTTCTTTACAATCTGAGCCACCAGAGAAGCCCTTATTTCTTCACAAATATACTTAAATGACTTCTGACATCTCAATATTTCATTGTCCTCTTTATTAGAAAAGTATTCGATCTATAGCTCTTTTTAAAACATTATGTTTTATCTCAAATGTTTATTTCATTATCAGTGTTGATATTTCCTATGTGATTAGTCATGTTACTATTCTTTTTTTCCCTTTCTTCATCCTTTCCTTTTTTCATTTTTATTCTTTATTTTAATTTTAAACTACAAATCAATGTATACTATTTTTAACTTTTTATTTTATATTGGAGTATGATTGATTAACAATATTGTGATAGTTTCAGATGTATGGCAAAATGATAATATATACCGTTTTAACAGAAGAACCAATAAAAAAGAAAAATATGTGAAGGTGACGCTTACTACTCATGTGTGTCAGTGAACCAACCTAAAAGTCTAATCTTTTTTATCTTTCCCATTATTAGTCTGCCTAAGCTGCTGATAGGAAATATATATCTATATAATAAAATACTGCCTCTTGTATAGTATATGAGTTTTCTACAGGAGAAAGAATATTTATTATAGCAACAACTAAGTAAGCAACTCTATAGTGAAGTCCTTAAAAGTTTAAGCCCCTGGATTCAGAACATCTATTTGAATCTCAACTCCGCCACTCATGAGAAACAAAACAATTTAAGCTCTGAAGCCTCAGTTTATTCATCTATAAAATAGAATAATAGCCAAATGACACCATGAAGTAGTTATGAGGGTTTATGGGAGGTAATATAGCTTAAGTAAAGTATTAGCGTGGCCTCTGGCACTAGACAATTGCCAATAAAATAGAATTTTAAAAACTGGTCAACTATTATACTGAAGAACCTATGTATTTTAGAAAAACAGCAAATTTATGAGTTTCTTTCCTCCAATCTATGCAACAGATATTTTCCAGTGTCCTAGGTTAGGACAGCCTACAGCAAGACCCCACGAAAAGCCCAGGGGTACCAGAGCTGTCACAGATTTATTTTAGGGAATTGTGTGACCTAAGTTGGATGTGACTGTATTTTAAAATCATTCCGTATGGAAGAAGATTCAAATCAAAGATAGATATTGGTACTGATGGAATTACTCAATGACTATTTTTTTAAGATGTTTTGTTNTTCTTTCCTCCAATCTATGCAACAGATATTTTCCAGTGTCCTAGGTTAGGACGGCCTACAGCAAGACCCCACGAGAAGCCCAGGGGTACCAGAGCTATCACAGATTTATTTAAGGGAATTGTGTGACCTAAGTTGGATGTGACTGTATTTTAAAATCATTCTGTATGGAAGAAGATTCAAATCAAAGATAGATATTGGTACTGATGGAATTACTCAATGACTATTTTTTTAAGATGTTTTGTTTATAGGGAAGGGGCTGACTATGGGTGGATAAGGTCAGTCTATTAGTTTACCTCAGTAAATAAGAGATTTGGTGAGAAAGCAATATTTTTTTATTTTCTCAGACCCTTTCCTGAGATAAGCTTATACTTTACCCTTCAGGAGAGAGAGAGGCACTCTGTGTTAAAGCTAGTTGGTCTCTTTCATATGGCTAGGTGTATATCTTATCCTCAATAACTAAACAGCCTCTTGATGAAGGTCAAAGGGGAGAGTGAAAAGCTGGCTTAAAACACAACATTCCAAAAACTAAGATCATGGCATCCGGTCCCACCACTTTGTGGCAACTAAATGGGGAAACAATGGAAACAGCGACAGACTTTATTTTCTTGGGCTCCAAAATCACTGCAGATGGTGAGTGAAGCCATGAAATTAAAAGAAGCTTGCTCCTTGGAAGAAAAGCTATGACAAACCTAGACAATGTATTAAAAAGCAGAGACATTACTTTGCCGACAAAAGTCCATTATAGTCAAAGCTATGGTTTTTCCAGTAGTCAGGTATGGATGTGAGTTGGACCATAAAGAAGGTTGAGCACTGAACGATAGCTGCTGCCTTTGAGCTGTGGTATTAGAGAAGACTCTTGAGAGTCACTTGGAGAACAAGGAGATCAAACCATCAATCCTAAAGGAAAATCAATTCTAAATATTCATTGGAAGGACTGATGTTGAAGCTGAAGCTCCAATACTTGGGCCACCTAATGCGAAAAGCCAACTCATTGGAAAAGATCCTGATACTGGGTAAGATTGAAGGCAGGAGAAGGGGATGGCAGAGGAAAAAGTGGTTTTGATGGCTTTATTGACTCAATGGATGTGAGTCTGAGCAAACTCCAGGAGATGGTGAAGGACAGGGAAGCCTGACAGGATGCAGTCCATGGGGTCGCAAAGAGTTGGACATGGCTGAACAACTGAACAACAAATATAGAATAGGTTCTCAACAAACATGGAAGAATGGATGAATGGACAGATGGATGAGTGGGTGTATGAATAAAAGGCATGGCCCTCCCTCCTACACTTCAGCTTTCTACTGGAAAACACAAACAAAAAATCCAAGAAAGTGCACAGATGATTTTCCTTAAAGAAGCATGTTCTTGGGGTCGATCTGAATGTCTCAAATTCTCATTATTGAAATTCCCTGGTGATCCAGTGGATAAGACTCTGCACTCCCAATGCAAGGGGCCCAAGTTCTATCCCTGGTCAGGGAACTAGATGCCACATGTCACAACTAAAACCTCTGTGTAAGGCTCCTCAGTGCCGCAAGTGAGACCCAGCACAGCGAAATAAATAAATAACCTAAATATTAAATAGAAATTCTCATTCTTGTATTGGATTCAAATTTACATTCTTATATTGCCTCTAAGTTTTCTCATCTCCTAATTGAGGCTGGCTTATATTTCCTCAATTATATGGTACGTGGAGGACTTGAAAAAAAATGTGTGTGTGAAAAAATACTTTTCCAAATAATTATTATTAACTGGGTAGTTTTATTAAAAAGAAATGGAGAGGGAGGATGCACTAAGATTGACCTTTATATCAGGTTGGCACAATGTAAGAGTGTAAGCGATATTTGATGAATGAGTGAATGAATCAATGGATAGTTGAAAGCATCTATATAAAATTAAGTCAAAGCTGAGCTGCTAGTTCACACTATGCTTTGAATTACTGGTGGAAGAAGATTATCTATACACTATGCAAGGAGTGGCAGTGCAAACTATGGCAGTGGCTCAAATCCATCCCTTTCACCCTGGTTGTGAATTTCTCATGTCGATACCAAATTTACGAAGTTTGTTTTTTCACTGAATATCTCAATACCTTCATGTGAGCTTACATGCTCAGTCATGTCTGACTCTTTGCAACCCTTTAAACTTTATCCCATCAGGCTCTCTGTCCATGGGATTCTTTTGGCAAGAAAACTGGAGTGGGTTGTCATTTTCTCCTCCAGGGAATCTTCCTGACCTAGGGATCAAACCCACAGCTCCTGTGTCTCCTGCATTGGCAGGTGGATTCTTTACTACTAACATCATCTGGGAAGCTATCAACCTCTATTTTGCCTCTTGGCCCACAAAGACTGAAATAGCTACTATTAGTGTATGCAGAAATTTACTATTTAGTTTGCTGTTCCTGTGCAATATTAGAAGCTCCAAGAATGGTGGGCCAAATATCATATATAGACTGTTACCTACTCAGCACCTCTCTCTCTGCCTGGGACAGTGATAGACACTCACTCACTGACTATTTGGTGGATGAATCAATCAACAAAGGTGTTAACATATTCTTCACTTTACTCCTAAACTTCACCTGCACCAATTTTCAGTAGAGATAACAATTGTCTTTAGAGTTCTTTAAAAAAAATTTATTTTAATTGGACATTACTTTATAATATTCTTAAAGAGTTATTTAAAATTTTACCAATATAGAAAAAAATAGTCAAATTTTAAAAATACAAATTGTTCAAAAACATTTCAGAAACATAGTATATGTAATAATAGGAAATTATTTTTTTAGTTGCTTCTAGAGGCAGAATGTCCTTCTATCTGGGATCATTCAATGTGTATGTTTTCATGTGGATATTGCATAAAGGATGATTTTAAAGAGCAGAAAAGCTTAAGCATGGAGTTTACCTGAGAGCCTATGTCTTTTGCTGGTTTCTTCTTTTGTTGTAAAGTTTCAGGTGGGGAATATCCCATATCCAGTTATGCTAATGAAACCACTGAGGAGGCCCCCTGGCTTCACTTTGTGAGATGTTCACAGTGTGTAAAGATCTCTTAATACAGTTTTCTGGACATAAGAACCAGGTGACTTAAAGCTAGCACTTTCCAGATCCCCAATATAAATGTAATGGAGCCTATTTAATTTTATGTGCCTTTTGTTGCTATTTATAAAATCTATCAGCCTCCATATTCATATTTCTTTTCCCCTTTGATTCAGTGCAGTCATGTCCGACTCTTTGCAACCCCATGAAGCGCAGCATGCTAGGCCTCCCTGTCCATCACCAACTCCTGGAGGTCACCCAAACCCATGTCCATTGAGTCAGTGATGCATCCAACCATCTCATCCTCTGTCGTCCCCTTCTCCTCCTGCCCTCAATCTTTCCCAGCATCACGGTCTTTTCAAATGAGTCAGCTCTTTGCATAAGGTGGCCAAAGTACTAGAGTTTCAGCTTCACTATCAATCCTTCCAAAGAAATCCCAGGGCTGATCTCCTTTAGGATGGACTGGTTGGATCTCCTTGCTGTCCAAGGGACTCTCAAGAGTCTTCTCCAACACCACAATTCAAAAGCATCAATTCTTCAGCACTCACCTTTCTTTATAGTCTAACTCTCACATCCATACATGACCACTGGAAAAACCATAGCCTTGACTAAACAGACTTTTGTTGGCAAAGTAATGTCTCTTCTTTATAATATGCTGTCTAGGTTGGTCATAATTTTCCTTTCAAGGAGTAAGAGTCTTTTAATTTCATGGCTGAAATCACCATCTGCAGTGATTTTGGATTTCCCCTTTGATTATGTAGGTGAAAAATTTTCTCCTTTGATTATTTTATTTTATTTTATTTTATTTTTAACATAAATCACTTCATTTTTTTGAAGTCAGTAAGCTAACTGTATTTGCTAAATAAATTTTTAAAACATGCTTATAATCTTGCCTCTGAGACATATCAGTGTTAAATAATTTTCTCACCTAAATCAAACAAGAAATAATGTATTTATTGGTAGGTGTTCATACCACAGCTTCTCAGGTAGCACTAGTGGTAAAGAATCTGCCTGTCAATGCAGGAGACATAAGAGATGAAAGCTCGATCCCTGGGTTGGGAAGATTCCCTGGAGGAGGGCATGGCAACTTACTCCAGTATTCTTGCCTGGAGAATCCCATGGACAGAGGAGCCTGGCAGGCTACAGTCCATAGGGTTGCAAAGAGTCAGACCCAACTGAAGCAACCTAGCACTCAGCACCCCATAGCACTCATGAAGTTCTGGGTAGGGCTACGAAAGGAAAGCCACATACCTAAGGAATAGCCACTTCTATTGATTTACATACTAAATCAATAGAAGTTATAAATTAGGCCACACAATATGTGCTCATTTGTGTCTGACTCTGTGATCCCATGGAGTCAGTCNCGAAAGGAAAGCCACATACCTAAGGAATAGCCACTTCTATTGATTTACATACTAAATCAATAGAAGTTATAAATTAGGCCACACAATATGTGCTCATTTGTGTCTGACTCTGTGATCCCATGGAGTCAGTCCTTTGTATCTGACTCCAACCTTAAGCTAACAAACTGGAAAACAAAATACATTGACAAATCTGCCTTTATTCCAATGGAAGGCAGGGGAGCATTTGACTTTCCTGGACCACCAAAATGTGGTGATTTGGGGGGAAGATTAATGCTAAAACCCCATCTCTTCTTCTCCCAACCCAGTTTCATCCAACTCTTCCAGGGACCACAAGGACAATAAATCTCCCAGATCCACCAGGCTGGCCCTCCCCTGGGACCTGAAACATGCCATAGTCTGCCTTCAGTTGGCCCAGAGATATTTAGGCAGAGAAATCTGGGGTCCTGGGCAACTGATGTATGGATTAGAATGTAGGTGCAAACATTAGTGGGTATGTTGTCTTGAATGTTTTCCCTGTAATGCCTTTACTCCATAGGAAAGCAGAGTCAGAGTCCATAGACAGCCAGAGTGGGCCACCTGAATGCAGGGGACCCTGGCATACACTCCTCTCAAGATTGGTTCTGTGTACTGCAATGAAAAGAATATTGGCATTGAAATCAACTGTAGTTTCCAATATCAATGCTGCTTCTCATTCACATTCTGACTCTAATTAAATTACCTAGACTCTCTGAATATGTTTTTCTACCATTCAACTCTCTATTAATCTTTGCCCTGCTTCATTCTGCATTCCAAGGCCAAATTTGTCTGTTACTCCAGGTGTTTCTTGACTTCCTACTTTAGCATTCCAATCCCCTATAATTGAAAAGGACATCTTTTTTGGGTGTTAGTTCTAAAAGGTCTTGTAGGTCTTCATAAAACCGTTCAACTTCAGCTNACCATAACTTATACAGTTTATGGTGCAAGAGCAAAGCTTGAATGAATTAGTTTTCCTTCACAATTTCACAAATAGAATATTTATCCTTATCATAGACCTTAGCAACCTCAGCATACAACTCCTTTTCTGTTTATTAAGTTGAGAGCTTTCACCTTTTCACTTGAAGAAAGCATTTTACAGCTTCTCTATAGAATATGTGAGTTGCCAGCATCATGATTATTGTGCTTTGGGGTCATTATTAAGTGAAATAATGATTACCTGAATATAAGTACTGCAATACTAGAGAAATTAATCTAAAAATTAAGCCCAGCTACTCAGTGACTAGCAGGCAGGATATACTAGACAAGGGGATAATTCTTGTCCTGGGCAGGTTGGATCAGGATGGTGCCAGATTTCATCATGCTACTTAGAACAGCACCCATCCACTTTAAAACACAAATTGCTAATCTACGGAATTTCCCATTTAACATTTTCAGACTGTAATTGATCACAGGTAACTGAAACTGCAGAAAGCAAAACTGCAGAACAGGGGTGCCCTGTAAGGTTTATATGATTTTTGTAAGTGATTAGATAGTAAAAGTACAGGAGGAAACAAATCTGTGTGACTGGTGCTGTGCTGTGCTCAGTCGCTCAGTCATGTCTGACTCTTTGTGACCCCACTGAGTGTAGCCCGCCAGGCTCCTCTGTCCGTGGGATTGTCCAGGCAAGAATACTGGAGTGGGTTGCCATGCCNGCTGTGCTGTGCTCAGTCTCTCAGTCATGTCTGACTCTTTGTGACCCCACTGAGTGTAGCCCGCCAGGCTCCTCTGTCCGTGGGATTGTCCAGGCAAGAATACTGGAGTGGGTTGCCATGCCCTCCTCCAGGGGACCTTCTGAACCCAGGGATCAAATCCAGGTCTCCTAGTTTGCTGGCAGATTCTCTACTGTCTGAGCCACTGGGGAAGGCCATGAATACTGGAGCATGTAACCTAAACTTTCTCAAGGGCATCTTTCCAACCCACAAATTGAACCAGGGTCTCCTGCATTATAGGTGGATTTTTCACCAGCTGAGCTATAAGGGAAGCCCGACTAGTGCTATAAACAAGCATTTTAAGAGAAGATAACAAATTCTGTGTTAGGATGATGGATTATAGTGTCAATGGACCTAGGCAAAATTTCTAGATGGAGAAGTCAAGCAGTCAATTAGAAGTGAAGCAATATAATAGATATATACCACAGAATATTGCTCAGCCATTACAAAGAATGATTTAATGCCATTTGCAACAACACAGATGGACCTAGATATTCTCATACTGAGTGAAGTAAGTCAGACAGAGAATAAGAAATATTGTATGACATCCTTTATATGTGTAACCTAAAAGGGAATGATACAAATGAGCTTATTTACAAAACAGAAACAGATTTAGAGAACAGATTAATGATTGCCAAGGCAAGGGTGAGAGGAATGGACAGTTAGGGACTTTGGAATTGACATGCATGCATGCTATATTTAAAATGGATAATGTAACCAATAAGGTCTTACTGTATAGCACAGGGAAATCTGATCAAAGTTATGTGGCAACCTGGATGGCAAGGAATTTTGGGAGAGAATGGATACGTGTATATGTATGACTGAGTCCCTTTGCAGTCCATTTGAAATGGTCACAGCATCATTAATTGGCTATAATCCAATGAAAAATAAAAAGTATTTTTTTAAAGTAAAAAAAAGGCCTGAGTTTCCAAAGGTCTGATATCAAGAAAGAAATGTAAAATTCCAGAGATATAGACTGAATTAATAAATAGTCCCCTTTCAGATCATCAGACTTTCAACTTGATTAAAGTATTGTGAAAATTTTTTTTTCTTCTATTTACTATGATTGTTAGCCTATATATATCTGTGGTCTCTTCACAGCGCAAATGTGGTTTAACAAGGACCAACATTCCATTATTTCAGTAGGACCAGGTTTATAGAGTATGTTCAGCAGGAAATCTGTTCTCGGGCAATTTTCCCATCCAATTTGCAAATCAAGAAGCTCTGATTTGCTTTCTAAACTTTAGGTGTTCATCGTAGCAAACAGAAATAGATATACTGCCTGTTAATCTTCATACTCCACTCAGCTGTTCTTTCTTCCTTAGAGCAAAATGATTTAGGGTAGTAATATGAAAGGAAATGAACTAACATGATATAAAAAATGGTGCATAACTTGGAACCTTAACTAAGTTCAGGCTTGCTGCTGATTACTTTCCGATCTCATTCTTTACTTGCAAATGCCACTGCCTCATGGCCACTGAGTTCTTATTATATTATTGCATCATTAATCATGATAGGAATCCCAATACAGTTCTAGGATAAACACAAGCATGCTCGATCTTTCGCTTGTGTCTTGCAATGTCTTTCCTTTCCTTCATTATCATATTGAGCTTGCATTTAAATAGCCACTTGTTTCTGAAATATTTTCAAAGTGCTTTACGACCACTGATGTGAGACTTTCTGGGGAGAAAAGCTACAAACATTCAAAACTGCATTGGAAGGTGAGTTTTGAGTTAGGAATAGAAAATCTCATCTCTATTTGAATTGCCAGAAGACTCAGTAGGTTAGATGAAATCAGGTTTATGTTTACTTAGGCAGTGAAGATCCAATATTCGAATGGAAAATAATATTTATTATTAAATGAAATCTTGTGGTCACTTATGCACTAAAAGTATAGGAAATTAATAGTTTACAAATCTGGACTGATCAAAAAAATACAAATAAGACATCACAAACAAT
>SJYW01049536.1:427433-440541 GCA_006410735.1 Raphicerus campestris
CTCAAAACCCAATTAAAAAAATGTTCTCAAATGGTTTCAGTTGTTGTGGAGCTACTGAACACCATACAGCCCAAAATAGAGGGATGTTTGGGTAGTGTTTTAGAGTGGGTAGACTAGGGTACTGCTGAAGATTACCAAGCTAGTTCTGGAGTTAGGGAAACCTAAATTTCCAGGAAGACCTATGCTTCAACCCCAACTTTGCCATTATCCCACTCTGTCAACTTCAATGAATTACTTCACCTCTATTCCAGTTTCCTAATCTGTCAAATGTGATTAACCCATGGCTCTTCTTTTCTATGGTGGTTACAAGAATGTATCATATATCACATGCACTAAACTGCCAAGCAAACCATAATCACAGAGTGAAAATGAGCTGTTAAAACTGGTATTAATGATTGCAGTTTTTAACATGAGTTTATGCACTAAAATTCAAATTTGGCCAGTTATCAAAATTACCAGAGAAACTTTAAAATAAATTCAAATTCATATGCAGAAATTTTGATTCAGCATGTCTGGGGTAGGCCCTATGAATTATATTTTTCAAACGTCCAAATCTGAGTAATTACTGTGATCATCTCTATGCCATCCATCTAGCATTTGGTGACCTTTTGTTTGATGACCAATCCAGATGCAGCTTTACATCAGTTATGATAATAATGGCATGCATTGCATTTTTGACAACACAACATATTTTTTTCATTCATAATCACTCTTGAAGTGAGTTAATATCTTCACTGTTTTACAAATAAGAAAATTAGAAATGTTACATGCTTATTCATATAGCTTATAAGCTATGCATTTTTATATCTATGATGTTTTTGAAGATATATTAATATATACCATTTAGATAGATATAAAGGAAGAACCCGCTTGGGGACTTTTTTCTTCTTTAATTCTTCTTTTCATTGATATAAATCTTAAAATTTTAAGAAAATTTTGCATTTACCACTCATCAGGAATCCTTTAAGTCAGTGTGAATTTCATTCTAATATCCAGGCTGCACATGAATAAACAAGATGAAAGTGAACATTCCAAGTGAGCTGGCAGGGTGGAGGGAACCAGATATCTTTTTGAACTCAGACTGGGAAAATCACAGAGGGTGTGCATGTTGGCTATGCCACAGCAAGTCTGTTTTAGTGTATTCTTACCATTTCTATTTTAACAAGAAAGTCAAATTCTAAAGAGACATTTAGAAGAAACAGCATGAAAGAGAGCCTTTTCAGACTAATTTGAAACTTGATGGGTTGGGCAAAAGAAGAGCAGCATTTGTTCTTAAGGTTTCAGAAGCTAAGAATGTATATTCCAAATAGAAAACATCTCTTAAGAAATTGTCATACATTTAAAAATACATATTTATGACAATGCTACCTTCCTGAATCAAAAAGTGAAAACTAGTTATTCTAAAATGGTGCATCATAATCACAGTGGTGTTACAGATCAAACCTACTCAAAACGAACCAGGCTGGTCTCAGATCTCCAGATAATTTTATAATCTATAATTGTTAATCATTGCTACCAGGAGCAGCCTGGGGCATCTAGTGATTTAAATTACTGAGCCAAAGAAGTCATTTTACTTCTTTAAAAGGTCCTTTGTGAGCCAAAATACTTTCAGAACATCTTCTCTCTAGGACCCTACTAATCATTGTTCTCCATGGCAACAGAACTAATAAGAAGTATTGTATAAATATACAGTGGTACCCCACTCCAGTGCTCTTGCCTGGAAAATCCCATGGACGGGGGAGCCGGGTGGGCTGCAGTCCATGGGGTCGCTGGGGGTCAGACATGACTGAGCTAATTCCCTTTCGTTTTTCGTGCATTGGAGAAGGAGGTGGCAACCCACTCCAGTGTTCTTACCTGGAGAATCCCAGGGACGGCGGAGCCTGGTGGGCTGCCGTCTATGGGGTCGCACAGAGTCGGACACGACTGAAGCGACTTAGCAGCAGTAGCAGCCGCAGCATAAATATACAAAAGAAGATTTATTATAAGAATTGGCCCATGCAGTTATGGAGGCTGATATACACCATGATACACCACTTATAACTTGAAGAACTAGGAAAGCTGGTGGTATAATTCAGTCTGAGTTCAAACCAGGAGAACCAGGAGCTTTAATGTCTGGGAGAAGAATAACATTGGATAGCCCAACTTAAGAGAGAAAGAGTGATTTCCCTGGTGGTTCAGTGGTAAACAATACGCTTGCCAATGCAAGAGACACAGACTGACCCCAGAAAATCTGACAAACCGCAGAGAAAATAAGCCCGTGTACCACAACTACTGAAGCCTGTGCCTAGAGCCTGGGCTCCACGGCAAGAAGCCCGCAGACTGCAAGCAGAGAGTAACCCCATCTCGCGGCAACTAGAGAAAAGACCAAGCACAGCCAGGAAGACCCAGCACAGTAAAAAATAAACAAATAAAATTGTTAACAACCAGAGAGAGAAAGTAATGGCACCCCGCTCCAGCACTCTTGCCTGGAAAATCCCATGGGCGGAGGAGCCTGGTGGGCTGCAGTCCATGGGGTCGCTAAGAGTCGGACACGACTGAGCGACTTCACTTTCACTTTTCACTTTCATGCACTGGAGAAGGACATGGAATCCACTCCCATGTTCTTGCCTGGAGAATCCCAGGGACGGGGGAGCCTGGTGGGCTACCGTCTATGGGGTCGCACAGAGTCGGAGACGACTGAAGTGACTTAGCAGCAGTAGCACCAGAGAGAAAGAGAATATATACCCTGAAGTAAGGGACTCTGGGTTTCCCTTAACCCACTCAAGTGGACACATACAATTAATCATTGCATCGACAGAATTCCCAAGTTTGGTTTTAGTCTTGGCCAAGTAATCTGTGGATGCCTCTGACTTGCCACTTGGTTCAGTAACTAAGCAGAACCTCAAAGGGACTTCCTGGGGAAGGCCTTTTCCCATGTCCTCTGTTTTAGCTCCTCTCCAAAGTACCTAGATAACAGTATTTCATGCAAATATTTCCTGAGTTGTTTTGGAGATGTGACCTGTCCCCCAAAATGGAGGAACTAATTGATAATAGGGAGTACACACCACTCCAGGCCTCCAAGAGCCTAAGGACTAAAAACTTTAATCCCTGGGACACTGCTTGGCTTCTTCACCACCAGCCAATGGAGTCTTGTGTGTGAGCTGATCACAGACAATGGAATCCCACCCCGACTTGCCCTTTAAAAATACTTTGCCAAACACTTAGGGGAGTTCAGAGCTTTTTAGGGCTTGACCCACCTATTTCCCTTGCATAGCCCTGCAAAAAATTTTTCTCTGCTCCAAACTCTGACTTTCAGTTTGTTTTATTTCACTGTGCATTGGGCACAAGAACAGTTACTCCTTCAATCACTTACACCAAACCCTATCCTACCTACTTCCCATGTTTTAACGTGTACATATCTGTGTGAATTTGGCCTTGAATGGAGACTTGCTCAATCTAGAACTTTCAGTATTCCAACTGTTTTGTTGCAACTTATACAACTTGAACATAGAGAAAACTTTTGCAGATCGCTTGTTTTTGCCTTATAATTGTGCTGGTCTCTATAGTCAATGTGGGCTTCCTTGGTGGCTCAGATGGTAGAGAATCCACCTGCAATGCAGGAGACCTGAGTTTGATCCCTGGGTTGGGAAGATCCCCTGGAGGAGGGCATGGCAATCCACTCTAGTATTCATGCCTGGAGAATTCCCGTGGACAGAGGAGCCTGGTGGGTTACCGTCCATGGGATGCAGACAGTTAGACATGACGGAGACTAAGCTCAGCACAGAAAAGTCAATGCAGTTAACTCTTCAGGGGTCATCTTTGCTTCTTGCTGTCCTGTTGTTCCCTTATCTTGAGCACATTAAGGAGCATGATCTTCTCTTCCTTCTTTCTTCCCCTCTTTTTCGATGTAACATGTAGAAATGCCAAATCTGTGAATATGTTTGACTAAAGGAAATTTCACATCCAGTTTTACACTCTAAATGAATTATTCCTGAACACCTGAAATGTAGATATTTAACTGAAGGTCATGGTAAAACCTTGAAAGAATTCACTATTACTCTGGTACTAAGATACAAAGAAAGACCACAATTTTATGTGTGTCCTGGTTCATATTACTTTGGACCTAGCTTAACAATAAATGTAACTAGTACATTAAGTTGCATAAAATTACAAAGTTGTTGGTTCTATATTTAGTTTTATTTTGAAAATTATATATGCTAATCTACCAAGAACCCAAAGCTTCTCTTCCTCTAATGTGTAGAACCAGTTTACTGACACTAAATTGGCCCAAGTATGAAACTAAATGAGCAGTAAAGCAGAGATAAAATGCTGTGCTTTTCTCTTACCAGCTATGACTACGTTATTAGATAATTCTCTCAGTTCCATCATCTGCACAATGAGAATATTGAAAAATTTTAATACCTTACTAGTCTGAAAGCAAGACTTCAGGTAAAAAGAAAAATCTGATAGGTGTCATTAGGAAAACTACATCATGTGACAATATTGTACAAAGAAATATAATGAATAACAAACAAAGCACTTTATCTCTAGAAATATATTTTTAACATGTCTCACCCAACAGCAAAGAATATATTTTTGAAATCATAGTATAAAATACAACTGAAATAACAATGACAAAGAGGAGCTTGAGGATATTCTAAGCCTTTCTAAATCAGCAGGAATTATACTCTTACAGTCAGAATTTACGATTGCATTTATAGTCGATGCCAAAAGTGTTGTCTTCTCAGATCATAACCCTACTGTGTTTTAAGAAATCCTTCTTGTAGTCTTGTCCATATGTATTTAGTAAAATACAATCTCATCAACTTAACCATTTTTAATTAAGTATCAAAGGGGCATGAGATATAAACTGAATAATATTCCTTTCCTATTACAAAAAGATGATTCATTCCACTGATAGTGAAGCTAAGCAGGACCTGTGGGGCTCCTGGGCACAAAAGACTTCCTGTGTCCCAACCCACGGATCAAACCCTGGTCTCCCACACTGCAGGCAGATTCTTTACCGCCTGACCCACCAGGGAAGCTCAAGAATACTTGAGTGACTAGCCTAGCTAGAACTTCCCGACCCAGGAATCAAACTGGGTTCTCCTGCATCGCAGGGAGGTTTTTCACCAGCTGAGCTTACCAGGGAAGCCCTGAGTTCCAAAGGGCAGATTCAAGTCATAGTTTATCAGCTGTTGCTGTTCAGCCATCCAGTCCTGTCCAATTCTTNCAGATCAAACCCTGGTCTCCCACACTGCAGGCAGATTCTTTACCGCCTGACCCACCAGGGAAGCTCAAGAATACTTGAGTGGCTAGCCTAGCTAGAACTTCCTGACCCAGGAATCAAACTGGGTTCTCCTGCATCGCAGGGAGATTTTTCACCAGCTGAGCTACCAGGAAAGCCCTGAGTTCCAAAGGGCAGATTCAAGTCATAGTTTATCAGCTGTTGCTGTTCAGCCATCCAGTCCTGTCCAATTCTTTAAGACCCCATGGGCTTTAGCACTCAGGCAGCTCTGATCCCCACTATCTCCCAGAGTTTGCTGAAGTTCATGTTTATTACATCAATGTACACCCACCCAAGACGGATAGGTCATAGTGGAGAGTTCTGACAAAATGTGACCTGCTGGGGGAGGGAATAGAAAGCCACCCCACTATACTTACAGTGAGAACCCCATGAACTGTATAAAAAGAGATAAGAGAGGAACAGTAAAAAGCAATAGTGTAGCTTTGGTGGCAGGGCTCTTGTTTCCCATTCCAGGGATACACATAACAGTATCTTGGAACTGCTTTGTTGTCCTTCTTCAGTCACTAAGTCATGTTTGACCCTTTGCAACCCAATGGACTGCAGCACCCCAGGCTTCTCCGTCCTTCACCATCTCCCAGAGTTTGCTCCGATTTATGTCCATTGAGTTGGTGATACTATCCAACCATCTCATCCTCTGTCTCCTGCTTCTCCTCCTGCCTTCAATCTTTCCCAGCATCTGCCACTGTTTTCATTTTTGCCACATCTATTTGCCATGAAGAGNCCTTCTTCAGTCACTAAGTCATGTTTGACCCTTTGCAACCCAATGGACTGCAGCACCCCAGGCTTCCCCGTCCTTCACCATCTCCCAGAGTTTGCTCTGATTTATGTCCATTGAGTTGGTGATACTATCCAACCATCTCATCCTCTGTTTCCTGCTTCTCCTCCTGCCTTCAATCTTTCCCAGCATCTGCCACTGTTTTCATTTTTGCCACATCTATTTGCCATGAAGAGATGGGACCAGATGCCATGATCTTAGTCTTTTGCATGTTGAGTTTTAAGGCAACTCTTTCACTCTCTGTCACACTCTTCAAAAAGCTCTTTAGTTCCTCTGCACATTCTGCCATTAGAGTGGTTTTATCTTCATATCTGAGGTTGTTGATATTTCTCTCAGCAATCTAGATTCTAGCTTGTGATTCAACCAGCCCAGCAATTTGCTTGATGTACTCAGACTTCCCAGGTGGTGCTACTGGTAAAGAATCTGCCTGCCAATGCAGGAGACTTAAAGAGGAGTGGGTTTGATCCCTGAGTCTGGAACATCCCCTGGAGGAGAGTGTGGCAACACACTCCAGTATTCTCGCTTGGAAAATCCCATGGACAGATGAGCCTGGTGGATCACAGTCCACCAGGAGTTGCAAAGAGTCGGATACAACTGAAATGATTTAGCACACATGCACTCTGCACAGAAGTTAAATAAGCATGATGACAATATACAGCTTTGATGCCCTCCTTTCCCAATTTTGAACCAGTCTATTGTTCCATGTCTGGTTCTAACTTTTGCTTCTTGACCTGCATACAGGTTTCTCAGGAGACAGGTACGGTGGGTTGGTAGTCCCATCTCTTTAAGAATTTTCCACAAGTTTGTAGTGATCCTCCCAGTAACAGGCTTTAGCATAGTCAATAAAGTAGAAGTAGATTTTATTTCTGGAATCCCCTTGCTTTTTCTATGATCCAATGGACATTGGCAGTTTGATCACTAGTTCCTCTGCCTTTTCTAAATCCAGCTTATACATCTGGAAGTTCTTGGTTCACCTGCTGTTGAAGCCTAGCTTAAAGAATTTTGAGAATTACCTTGCTAGGATATGAAATAAACACAATTGTATAGTAGTTTGAACATTCTTTGACATTGCCCTTCTTTGGGATTGGAATGAAAGTGACCTTTTCCAGTCCTGTGGTCACTGATGAGTTTTCTAAATTTAATATCGAGTGCAGCACTTTAACAGCATCTTTTAGGATTTGATATAGCTCAGTTGTAATTCCATCACCTCTACTAGCTTTGTTTGTAGTAATGCTGTTAAAGTGCTACAATCAATATGTCCTAAGGCCTGCTTTATCTCACACTAGGATATCTGGCTTTAAGTGAGTGTCTGCACTATTGCGGTTACTTAGGTCATTAAGACCTTTTCTGCATAGCTCTTCTGTGCATTTCTGCCACCTCCTCTTAATCTCTACTGCTTCTGTGTAGTTCTGTCATTTATTGGGCAGATGGTTGCATGAAATATTCCCTTGGTATCTCCAATTTTCTTGAAAAGATCTCTAGTCATTCCCATTCTATTGTTTTTCTCTATTTCTTAGGATTGTTTACTTAAGAAGGCTTTCTTATTTCTGCATGCTATTCTCTGGAACTCTGCATTCCATTGGACATATCTTTCCCTTTCTCCTTTGCCTTTCCCTTCTCTTCTTTTCTCAGCTATTTGTAAGGCTCACACCCTAGTCTGTGAAATTACCTACTCTCATAAAACTGACAATCCCATGTGGCCTCCCTGCTTCTGAAATGGCCCATACCCTTTCTATGGAGTGTGCGTCTCCCTGAATAAAACTTCTTTTGCTTCACTTAAATTATGGCTCACTCTTAAATTATTCCTGTGCAAAACCAATAAGCCACATTTGGCTGCCATCCCAGGGGCTCACCTGAGAACTGGGATATGACCATTCTCTCATATCCCACTTTCTTTCCTGCAATAATACTGTTGTTTCTAGTTTATTCCATAGACCCAGATACATTGTTCATTTGGAATGTCAAAGGACTCCTCCCTCCATATGTTAAAATTTAGAAAACAAAAGAAAATTTGGGAAGTTATAAAAGTTTGCTAAGTTTTTCCTTTTTCATATACCCATTGAAATAATATTTTTCTCCCTCTTTTTTCTTTGCTTTCTAAAGCAGTTTTCAAGTTTTTCAGAAGTTCTTTAACTTTGTATCATTGAATCTGAGTGATTGGTAGGTAAACCTGAAAGATTAGAGAAAAGTGACTTTTACTTTATATTGGAAGGGGTATTAAAAAAAAGACAAGACGATGAGAATCTGGAAAAAAGGTGGAGGGTAGAAATGAAGAAGAACTGATTATGAGTGAATGCTGAAGGAGTTGGAAGAGGGGCTGAAAACTGGCTTCAGTATGACAGAACTGTTGAGAGAGGATTGAAAGTGGAAGATTTTATAAAATATTTCAATGAATTATAAATCATATCTCTTTGAATTCATTTGAGAGATTTCAGTAAAGATGGAGTTTTCTCTTTTTAATCAATAATTAAGTTAGATTGCTAGAACATATTTCTTTGAATGTGCCAGCATGGCTTTACTGGATATTCTAGATTCTGGATATTCAGGTCATCCTTATAAAAAATTCTGCCTTGTTCTTTTATGAATTTAACTAATATTTTTTTTCTTCCAAACAAAATAATTATCATTGATACAGGGTCAATGTCTCAATGTCTAGCTTATACATTTGACTGGGTAAATATATAACATTTTATGTAGAGAAAGGAAAATGAGAATGTTATATACATTTATTGACAATATATTGTTATCATGTTAATGGTCAAGAAAGAATAGAGATCTTTCCATGATCCTCATATTACATAATATTATAATTGGTAAAGCAGGTCAAGATAGTATAAATTATTTAGCTCAGTCCCGGAGAGGAAAAGAGACTTATTTCCAAAGTTATTTCATAGGTGAGATTAGAAACCAAGGCAATTGGTGCCCAGCTTTTTTCCAATCACCATAACATCTTATACTACCTGAAACACTAAACTTTGTGTGTGTCTTGAATTTATGCTAAGGCATTTGCTTGGGAAAGTTGGAGAGATAAGCTCATCTTTTTGAGAAGTATTTCAGATGTTTCAGAAGCAATGCAAGACATTGCCCACTGAAGGAAGTTTCATGTGGTACCTAGATACAGGATGAAGCATTGTTTACAGAGACCACAGCAAGGGCTGCTTCATGCCCTTTAAGAGTCACAGGCTGTGACCAGTAAGCAAATAAGAATTGGAGTTCTAACATTTTCCAAGAAAAACTGAATAAATATAGACATTGAAATCTTCTACACAACTAGTTAAGTATGTTCCCAGTAATTATGCTCTTAGACGAGAGCTTGAAGATGAAGGTCGAGTTCCTTTTCAGAAGAGCATATAAGAGTTTTTCTTGGACTTCCCTGGCAGCCCAGTGGTTAAGACTCTGAGCTTCCAGTACAGCAGGCGAGTGTTTGATCCCTGGTTAGAGAACTAAGATCCCATGTGCTACACTGCTGCTGCTGCTGCTGCTGCTAAGTCGCTTCAGTCATGTCCGACTCTGTGCGACCCCAGAGATGGCAGCCCACCAGGCTCCACCGTCCCTGGGATTCTCCAGGCAAGAACACTGGAGTGGGGGAAAAACACAGCATGGGGGAAAAAAATGAGTTTTTCCTCTAAATTCTCTTTGGCCAGTTTGAAATCTTGGAACCTATAAAAGGGTTTGTTAGTTTCCTGCACCCAGATGAGTGAGACATAAAAAGTCTGTCTTGGATGACTATTCCAGATTTTCCAACAGCCTTATTTATGACAAATATTGCCTCAACAAACCACTTCTGGATTTTTGGACTTGCTGATCATAGTCAATGCACCCATGATCCAATGGATCCCAAAATTAATCCTCTAGTGTTGAAGGACTAAGTAAGGCAAGTTAGTTTTACAAATGTGGTTTTCTTTTTCTCATTTCTCCTCAAACCTGAGAGAATTTTCCTCAAAGATTTTCTTCGGTAAAGTTGAATATAAAAAGCATGGAAATCTTTTTTTTTCCCTCAATTTAGGAAATTTTGTAATAATTACAAAATATGGGTTTTGAATTTGGCTTGGATTCATTATACTCAGCAACCATTAACAAAATACTCAGCTCCTAAACAAATTGTACATGGTTACAATACTGGTTGACTCAAACGTCCTTATGTGACAAATACGGAATGCCTGGTAAATATACTAAGCATGATGACTCAGACTTGAACTGAAATATTTAAGCTTGATTTGAATGTGCAAAAACACTGCATTCTGTCCTAGGTGGGCTGCAAAGGAAGCTTCTTCAAGCCTGTATGATCTAGGGCCCTCCTCTGTGGTCCACTGCTTAAGACTGTGTTTGACTGTGTTTCCATTGCAAGGGGCATGAGGCTGAACCCTGGTGGGGGAACTAATATTCTGCAAGCCATGGGACCTGGCAAACAAAGAAAAGAAAAGAAAAGACTATATTATCTAATTGGATCCAGTTGGAGAGCATCAGCTCACATCAAGGTTTACACATGTTACCTGAGCATATGATCTTGATGTTAGGAGCAGGAAAGTGATCAGTAGAGAACTGGACAGATCTCTGAGGCTTCCTAGAGGTAGTCACCTAGAAGGTTCTGTGCTGGAGCTTCCACAAATGTGAGGGCTTTTACAGACTGACTGCCTTCCTCAGATAGCCTCCAGAGGCATTTCTCCAGAATGATACAGAAATGAGGGAGTTTTCTGCTTTATTTTAATCAAGGTATGAGTAGATTATATACTCTTAGTTTATACTCTTTCTTTCTTCTTTTTTACAGTGTGAGTAGAGAGTTGGCAGGCATAAAATGTAGGGAGACACTTACAATGCTGTTTTTAATCTTTCTCTTTCAATATGCTTATAAATAGCATAGTAAACTGTGAACCTCTTTCCTTTAAAAATGCTGATGCCCTGAGGACTTAGTCAGTTTCAAGGCTTTTGCAGGAAGCTGCATTACTTGGGTTTCTTTGAAATGAATACAGTTATTAAAATAGCAATGATTGTAGCTACTTGGTGAATTGGCACTAAAAATTGGTGCAGCCTGTGAGCTTATTTCTAAAATTCACATGCACATAAACGTGACCATGTAATAATGTCAACAGAGTGTAGTTACAGCAGATGAAAACTGACTGGTTTTCTCCCTTCTTATTAACTCTAGCTTGGTTTTATTTTGTTCTAAAACAATAACAGATTTTTTTTTTAGTTGACAAAACAAAACAACCTGCTTTTGTAGTGATGCTTATTAAAATAATAAAAATTACAGAATGTGCTATTCTTTCTAAATTTTGAAAAATAAGGCAATTTTTATAATAATGTGATACTTCTTGATGATTTCAATACCATGTTCCTTCTGGATAGAATTTTGAATTCTCCTGAGTAGAGATTGCTATCTTACACTAGATATGATACTCTCCATAGAAAGCAAGGAATGATATCTTAAGAATAACCTTATTGTTTCCAGCACTTCCTACACACCAGGACAAAAATATCATTAGAAAAAAGTTCCAAACTCAATCTTCAACCTTCTAGTGTTGTCTTTAGCTACAAAGCAGGGGGAAAAACATGTGACTATGTTCACATACAGCTCATTTGTATTTTAAAGCAATTCTTAGACCCTTATGGAGGGGTTTTCATATTTATGAATTCACATATCCTCAGCTAACACCTCACAGCTTTATTAATGATGCTTCTGCCTTTTTTTCCCCTCCTGTTTCTGAGTTTGTTTCCATCTACCTCTATCTTTAAAAAACAGATGTTCAAGATGGTTTTAGAAAAGGCAGAGGAACCAAAGATCAAACTGCCAACATCGGCTAGATCATCAAAAAAGCAAGAGAGTTCCAGAAAAAACATTTACTTCTGCTTTATTGACTATGGCAAAGAATTTGACTGTGTGGATCACAATAAACTGTGGGAAATTCTGAAAGATGTAGGAATACCAGACCACCTGACCTGCTTCTTGAGAAACCTATATGCAGGTCAGGAAGCAACTGTTAGAACTGGACATGGAACAACAGACTGGTTCCAAATAGGAAGAGGAATATATCAAGGCTGTATATTGTCACCCTGCTTATTTAACTTCTATGCAGAGTACATCATGAGAAATGCTGGATTGGAAGAAACACAAGCTGGAATCAAGATTGCCGGCAGAAATATCAATAACCTCAGATATGCAGATGACACCACCTTTATGGCAGAAAGTGAAGAGGAACTGAAAAGCCTCTTGATGAAAGTGAAAGAGGAGAGTGAAAAAGTTGGCTTAAAGCTCAACATTCAGAAAACAAAGATCATGGCATCTGGTCCCATCACTTCATGGGAAATAGATGGGGAAACAGTGGAAACAGTGTCAGACTTTATTTTTGGAAGCTTCAAAAATCATTGCAGATGGTGATTGCAGCCATGAAATTAAAAGATGCTTGCTCCTTGGAAGGAAAGTTATGACCAGCCTAGATAGCGTATTCAAAAGCAGAGACATTACTTAGCCAACAAAAGTCCATCTAGTCAAGGGTATGGTTTTTCCTGTGGTCATGTATGGATGTGAGAGTTGGACTGTGAAGAAAGCTGAGCACCGAGGAATGGATGCTTTTGAACTGTGGTGTTGGAGAAGACTCTTGAGAGTTCCTTGGACTGCAAGGAGATCCAACCAGTCCATTCTAAAGGAGATCAGCCCTGGGTGTTCTTTGGAAGGACTGATGCTAAAGCTGAAACTCCAGTACTTTGGCCACTTCATGAGAAAAGCTGACTCACTGGAAAAGACTCTGATGCTGGAAGGGATTGGGGGCAGGAGGAGAAGGGGACACAGAGGCTGAGATGGCTGGATGATGTCACTGACTCGATGGACATGAATCTGAGTGACCTCCAGGAGTTGGTGATGGACAGGGAGGCCTGGCGTGCTGCGATTCATGGGGTTGCAAAGAGTCGGACACGATTGAGCGACTGAACTGAACTGACTCCCATCTCTAGTTTATTTTATATATTTTTTCTGTTCTTACTTTTCACCACGTTTCAGTCTACACTTTCCCTTCTGGTCAACGTTTCTGCTCTGTGGCTTCCCAAATGTG
>SJYW01049536.1:441938-502133 GCA_006410735.1 Raphicerus campestris
CAAAGTAATGTCTCTGCTTTTGAATATGCTATCTAGGTTGGTCATAACTTTTCTTCCAAGGAGTAAGCGTCTTTTAATTTCATGGCTGCAGTCACCATCTGCAGTGATTTTGGGGCCCAAAAAATAAAGTCTGACACTGTTTCCACTGTTTCCCCATCTATTTCCCATGAAGTGATGGGACAAGATGCCATGATCTTCATTTTCTAAATGTTGAGCTTTAAGCCAACTTTTTAACTCTCCTCTTTCACTTTCATCAAGAGGCTTTTTAGCTCCTCTTCACTTTCTGCCATAAGGGTGGTGTCATCTGCATATCTGAGATTATTGATATTTCTCCTGGCAATCTTGATTCCAGCTTGTGTTTCTTCCAATCCAGCATTTCTCATGATGTACTCTGCATAGAAGTTAAATAAGCAGGGTGACAATATACGGCCTTGACGTACTCCTCTTCCTATTTGGAACCAGTCCGTTGTTCCATGTCCAGTTCTAACTGTTGCTTCCTGACCTGCATACAGATTTCTCAAGAGGCAGGTTAGGTGGTCTGGTATGCCCATCTCTTTCAGAATTTTCCACAGTTTATTGTGATCCACACAGTCAAAGGCTTTGGCATAGTAAATAAAGCAGAAATAGATGTTATTCTGGAACTCTCTTGCTTTTTCCATGATCCAGCAGATGTTGCTAATTTGGTCTGTGGTTCCTCTGCCTTTTTGAAAACCAGCTTGAACATCATTATGTTAGTAGAAGAAAACAAAAAGAAACTTTATAAAAATTAAGATATGGCTCAAGTCTCAGAACCCTCATGCTCTACCCTGCCTGTGTTATCCAACCTAGTAATATGGTTCTGGAAGTTATTTTTATAATATTTACCTGGAGAAAAGTTGGGATTTGATCAATATTCTTCAGCTGAGTTTAGATAGTGACCTTTTAATAGGTCCAGAGCACAATGTCAAAAGTTAGTGTTAGCGACCTTGAGTTTGGCCTACACTGTTGATGTAGCCTTAGTTTGGTTCAATTGTCCACTTTTACAGATGAACCAGGAGAGTCTGAACTCTCTGCAGGGCAAGCCAGTGATTCAAGGAAGAAATGATGTTGCAGTGTGAGTCTGGGCACAAAATTCCCCTCTCTTCTTCAAAGAACCCCAGTCATTTTCTTTTGAGGCTTTCAACTGATTGGTGAGGCTCACTCACATTATGGAAGATAATCAGATTTACTCAATCTTCCCATTAAATGTAATCTTATTAAAATATACCCTCATAATGACATCCATCCTGGTGTTTGACCAAAAATTTGAGTACCATGGACTAGCCAAGCTGATGCATGAAATTAACCATTAGGCTTGATAACACTTACAATTAGCTATGCACACTTAGAAACAAATATCATAGATCTGCTTATATTTCTGAATCTACCATTATTAAATCCAGTGGTAGCCATATGACACTGACCTCTTTGCCTGTGAAGTGATGGTGAAGATGTGCTCTGATACACCCCGAAACTAATATGTTACTGATCCGGGTTCTCAGTTCGGCAGGACTGAAAACTCAATGGCCAGATTCTACATTACTGATCTGTGTTATTGGAATAATTATAATATTGAAAAATGGGCATTTTTGAAGACAAGTCTGGTACAGACAAAGAATAACACCTTGGAGAGATATATGACAGTGAAATAGATTTTTTAATACCCTCACTTCCTTGAGGAGGGATATACAGGGGTACATTACACAGAGGGATATATGGAAGGAGTTTCAAGGGAGCAGGCTCATTTAAGCAGGTGGGGAACAGAGAGAGAGAGAAAGAAAATACCAGCTTGAGAGAAGTGCCTTTCTTGTGAATCAAGGTAGAGTACAGAAGCAGAGGGCACAAGGGGATTTCGTTGGTGCATTTGAATGTCACAAGGTCACACTCAGGAGAGGTCAAGAAGAACTTGTGGCAGGAACTATCCTTATCACCCTGGTCCACCTGGTCACCTGAGCTGGGTGCTCACAGCCTGTTTGTACTGACACTGAGGAATCAGGAAAACATGAAGTTTTGAAAATTTATGATACACAATCACAGTATCTTCACATAATAGAACTCACCAGAGAAAGCTTAATAACTAAATGCCAATGTCATCACTGTAGGGATTACCAAACCAGAAACAAATAATCAAACATCAACCATTTATCTGACTGGTTTATTTAATGTCAAACGAAACAGGGATGTTTTTGTAAACAAGTTTCAGCTCAGCAGTATAATTGGTTGAATATGAATCAGGCAGAGGAACTAGATCATGTAAAAAAGTTGTAGTAGTCTGATAAGTCACCCTGATCCAAACATTTGGAGATTATTATATCTGGTCTAGCATCCCTTTCTTTGGCATTGCTGTCAGATCTATTTCATCATTACTTCCTCTTTTCCATAATTTACAGTGATCAAATGCCAGTAGCTTTTCTTGGATCTTATCCTTATGTCAACTTTCCTAATTTCAAAACATTTTCACAGCACAATATGGTTTCCAAGTTTGTGCCCTTAAATTATTTTCCTTGTGTGGGTATCATAGAAAAATGCATATGCTAGAATTTTCTGTAAAGGCCACATGTGATAGGGGAAAAATTATTGTAGATATTTATAGAAATAATTTAAAGATATTTAAATACATAAAAGTTAAATTTTTTTGACAGGTAATTATTATACATACTCTGATATTATTTAATCTGTGCATATGGATGGATGTCTTTTTAAATTATTAATTGTTAATCATAAATTAATAAATTGTATTTTCTACTATGTTTTCTAAATACTAAGTCAAAAATTTCCCATTTTATCATTTTTCTAAATAAAAAGATAAATTTGTATGTTTAAAGAACAATATGACATTAGTGAGTTTTTGAAAGATATTCCAAAGAAGTTGAGTTATATATCAATTAAAAATTTTGTCAAGGTAACTTAATAATTATTACAGGGAAATATTGCATGTTGTTCTGCATTATTGTATGACACTCTATACTTTGTGAACGTTACTTTACACTTATAAATATGTTTTCTATGACAGTGAAATAGATTTTTTTTATACCCTAACTTCCTTTTATGCACTCACTCTGTAAACTTCATAACAGGGCTTCTCAAGTGGCACTAGTAATAAAGAATCTGCCTGCCAATGCAGGAGACATAAGAAATGACGGCTGATCCCTGGACTGAGAAGATCCCCTGGAGANCCAGCTTGAGAGAAGTGCCTTTCTTGTGAATCAAGGTAGAGTACAGAAGCAGAGGGCACAAGGGGATTTCGTTGGTGCATTTGAATGTCACAAGGTCACACTCAGGAGAGGTCAAGAAGAACTTGTGGCAGGAACTATCCTTATCACCCTGGTCCACCTGGTCACCTGAGCTGGGTGCTCACAGCCTGTTTGTACTGACACTGAGGAATCAGGAAAACATGAAGTTTTGAAAATTTATGATACACAATCACAGTATCTTCACATAATAGAACTCACCAGAGAAAGCTTAATAACTAAATGCCAATGTCATCACTGTAGGGATTACCAAACCAGAAACAAATAATCAAACATCAACCATTTATCTGACTGGTTTATTTAATGTCAAACGAAACAGGGATGTTTTTGTAAACAAGTTTCAGCTCAGCAGTATAATTGGTTGAATATGAATCAGGCAGAGGAACTAGATCATGTAAAAAAGTTGTAGTAGTCTGATAAGTCACCCTGATCCAAACATTTGGAGATTATTATATCTGGTCTAGCATCCCTTTCTTTGGCATTGCTGTCAGATCTATTTCATCATTACTTCCTCTTTTCCATAATTTACAGTGATCAAATGCCAGTAGCTTTTCTTGGATCTTATCCTTATGTCAACTTTCCTAATTTCAAAACATTTTCACAGCACAATATGGTTTCCAAGTTTGTGCCCTTAAATTATTTTCCTTGTGTGGGTATCATAGAAAAATGCATATGCTAGAATTTTCTGTAAAGGCCACATGTGATAGGGGAAAAATTATTGTAGATATTTATAGAAATAATTTAAAGATATTTAAATACATAAAAGTTAAATTTTTTTGACAGGTAATTATTATACATACTCTGATATTATTTAATCTGTGCATATGGATGGATGTCTTTTTAAATTATTAATTGTTAATCATAAATTAATAAATTGTATTTTCTACTATGTTTTCTAAATGCTAAGTCAAAAATTTCCCATTTTATCATTTTTCTAAATAAAAAGATAAATTTGTATGTTTAAAGAACAATATGACATTAGTGAGTTTTTGAAAGATATTCCAAAGAAGTTGAGTTATATATCAATTAAAAATTTTGTCAAGGTAACTTAATAATTATTACAGGGAAATATTGCATGTTGTTCTGCATTATTGTATGACACTCTATACTTTGTGAATGTTACTTTACACTTATAAATATGTTTTCTATGACAGTGAAATAGATTTTTTTTATACCCTAACTTCCTTTTATGCACTCACTCTGTAAACTTCATAACAGGGCTTCTCAAGTGGCACTAGTAATAAAGAATCTGCCTGCCAATGCAGGAGACATAAGAAATGACGGCTGATCCCTGGACTGAGAAGATCCCCTGGAGAAAGGAATGGCAACCGACTGCACTCCTCTCTTCTGAGAAATCCCATGGACAAAGAGCCTGGCAGGTACAGTCCGTGAGGTCACAGAGTCAGACGTAACTGATCACACACATGCACACATCTATGCACACATACAAACTTCATAACTACTTAAGAAATGCATCTTCTAAAGTGAATGTCATCAGTTAATCAGTTTTGTATTATTCATTATTCAATCATTTGCTGTTTTTAAATAATAGAAGCAATTATGAGATACTATTTTCACATAAAATATATTACCTGTTTTTATGTCATTTGATCAATTATGTTTGATAAAATATATCAGCCATCCAATGACTGTAAACAATGATTGTAAAAAATTTAGCCCATTGTGGTCAAACTAGCCTCACAAAATCATTTTTAAGATATATGCTCTCACCATAAATATGTCAGTGTTGGTGGTAGATTGGTTTTAGAAAAAGACTCTAATGCTCCAATTCCCCTTGCAGTATAATCTGAAGTTCCTCCCAGCAAGAATTAGACTCTATTTCCCCACTCATTGGGGCTTCCCTTGTGGCTCAGATAGTAAAGACTCTGCCTGCAATGCAGGAGACATAGATTTCATCACTGGGTGGGGAAAACTCCCCTGAAGAAGGGAATGGCTACCCACTCCACTATTCTGGCCTGTAGTATTCCATGGACTATATAGTCCCTGGGGTCGCAAAGAGTCGGACTCAACTGAATGACTTTCACTTCCCCACTCATTGAAACTGAGCTTATCTTGTGACTTGCTGTGGGCTTGCCTGGTAGCTCAGTTGGTAAAGAATTTGCCTGCAATGCAGGAGACGCTGGTTCGATTCCTGGGTCAAGAAGATCTGCTGAAGAAGTGATAGGCTACCCATTCCAGTATTCATGGGCTTCCCTTGTGACTCAGTTGTTGGTAAAGAATCCTCCTGCAATGTGGGAGACTTGGATTCGATCCCTGGGTTGGGAAGATCCCCTGGAGAAGGGAAAGGCTACCCACTCCAGTATTCTGGCCTGGAGAATTCCATGGACTGGATAGTCCAGGAGGTTGCAGAGTCAGACAGGACTGAGCAACTTTGATTTGCACTTTCACTGTGACTTGCTATGGTCAATAGAAGGTGGAAGAAATGATCATATGTTTGTTCTGAAGCACGGTTTTAAGTTTGCCACACCCCTCTCTTCAAATCCTGCCTCCAGTGTGATGATCTGTTTGGCTGATTGTAGGATGATGGGCCAAGTAGACTCATTATCTCCCTCTGAGTTCATCATAGACTAGCCTAGAGCCAGGCAATGTAAAATGTGAAAGGGAGCCTAGGCTCATTCAGTACAACTGCTTCCTTGCCTTGTCACTGCATGAAGGAGCCAAGATGTTATAAGTGCCCAGACAACACATAGATAGATAGCAAAAATACATGTTCCTTGTTGCAATCCACCTAAGTTTTGTGGGTGTCTTTTGGGGGACAGCATTCTTGTAGCAATAGATGTGTCTAATTCATTATATTCTCACAATCAAAAATATTTTATAGATTAATTTCTTAGGCAAAATTTATTGCTTATTCTCTAAAATTCTCTGTCTATTCAGTGATCTTTGTACCAGTTGAAGTCTTCAGATATAATTACACTTTTGGAACAACTGAAAAAAGATATAGGCCATAGAATGTATCTTGTGTGTATTTAAAATTCTTTCTTCTATTAAACCTACATCAGATATAACCTTATAAATAGATATAGTACATACAAAGGAAGTATTTTCACCCATTCTTCATCTGAAAGATTTAAGTACAACTCACCATTAATTTACTTTGATTTTTATAATATAATACAATATCATTTGGGATAATAAATTGATGCAAATATTTCACAAATACATACACTAGCTAACTTTAGTAAAATTTCAGCTTAATACATTTCAGATTATGATTCTGGGTTTAGGTAATATCTGATCCTCCCATTAATTTTTTTTTTTTTAACAGTAGAATAGCAACGAGGTTTTCAGTGTTTAAAAATTGCAGGTATGTATTAGAACAAGGGACTTCTTCCCTGGTAGCTCAGATAGTAGAGAATCTGCCTGCAGTGAGGGAGGCCTGGGTTCAATCCCTGGTTTGGGAAGATACCCTGGAGAAGAAATAGCTACCCATTCCAGGATTCTTGCCTGGAGAACTCCTAAAGGGAGAAAAACTAGACAATTAAAAAAAAATCTTAGCTCCTAGTTCACCAACCAGGGATCTAACCTGGGTCCCATGCATTGGAAACAGAGTTTTAACTACTGGACCACCTGGGAAGTTCCAGTGAGATTATTTCTTTCTCCTGAATTTTTGCACTGTGAGGATGCAGAGTGCTTCAGTACCAAATGTGAATGCAAGATGTGTCAATGTCTATGCTCAGGAAAGTAACTAAAATAATGCCTTACATTTATTAATAGAATGCCAGCTGTGCTNCTGTGAGGATGCAGAGTGCTTCAGTACCAAATGTGAATGCAAGATGTGTCAATGTCTATGCTCAGGAAAGTAACTAAAATAATGCCTTACATTTATTAATAGAATGCCAGCTGTGCTTAAAACAGAGAGGTGGAGGTAGCTGAGCACAAGCTCATTTTTGTCAGGATGTAAAATTTAAATATATCTGCTATCTTAGCACCAGGAAATTAAAATTAAGTCAGGTTTATGCTAAATGTGGTTTAAGTCTGTGTGTGTGCATGCTAAGTCACTTCAGTTGTGTCTGACTCTTTGTAACCTATGGAATGTAGCCCACGACTCCTCAGTCCATGGGATTGTCCAGGCAAGAATATTGCAGTGGATTGCCATGCCCTCCTCTAGGGGATCTTCCTGACCCAGAGATTGACTCTACTTCTCTCATGTCTCCTGCCTCAGCAGGTGGCTTCTTCACTGCTAGTGCCACCTGGGAAACCCCAGTTTAGGTCTGTATATTGGTAACTTACTGAACAAAGAAGGAAAAAGGAGTCACAAACAATGATCTCATGGCCATTCATAAAGAATACTAAGACAGAAGGCTTGCAAAAAGTAGGGCATGTATAGTAAAGTAATATCCAGAAAAGAAATTCCCAAGTAATAGCTATTAAGAAAAAGAAATCCATATAGAGGTGAAAAGAAACACTTTTAGAATAATGGGGGTGAGAAATGAGAGCTTAGCTCATACACCAAACAAACAATTAGAGTTCTTCACTTATTTTCAGCATCACCTCTGCTATTTATCCCATGGACCTCTACCATCTCCTGTGCTCATCACATGACTCTATTGAAGATCTTTCCATAATCCATTTTGATGGCATTCTTCTTACTGAGCTGATAAAATCTCTGGGGGCAATAATCTTCTATAAACTGATTCTGTGTCCTCCGTCCTTTACATGGTGCTTGGTTCATAGGAAGGTGTCCAGTGCATTTTTTTTTTTTTTTTTACCATGCCATGCGGCTTCAGGTATCTGAGTTCTCCCTCTAGGAATTGAACCTGGACACTCAGCAGTGGAAGCCCAGAGTCCTAGCCACTGGACCAATAGGAATTCCCCAATAAATGTTATTATTTTTTTTCTAAATGGATGGATGAATATCTAAGTGGACAAACAGAAGTAGTGTACCTAGGCATTAGGGTTAGGACTAAAGCAGAGAGAAAAGAAGTCACGATGATATTTGAGCCTCCTCTGATTTCTGAAGTTTGAGATAAGATGGTATCCAGCCATGGCAGAAAGAAAATATGAAACAGCAGCATTCAGGAAATACTGAGACATAATCTTGACATGGTGAGTCTTGACATAGTGAGTAATGTCTGTTTAATAATTATATGGCATTAAATAATTATATGGCTTCAGGGGACCAGCCACTCAGAAATTAGAGACTAAGAATAAAGGAGTGTACATGGTTGAAAAGGGTGAGTGAATAAGACATGTTCAAGTAATTTAGTAATTTGGCATATTGCTCTACGTCCAATTAAAAGCTTCATGAAGATGCTGAATTTTAAAGTAAAAGTGTTGGGGGCCAGCGTGAGGAACTCCGCCCATGGCAAAGGTCATGAGGAAGGGGGCTTCGGTATGCGCAAAGGCGTGATGAAGCCTCAGGAAATTCCCCCGCTCCCGAGCATCTAACCCCAAAACCAGAGTCTATCTGTACTCTCACCTACGGGGAGCTCTCCCCCATAACCATTTNGAATCACCCTGGATCCACCGGGGCTGGACCCCAGCATAAAAGTATTTTAATAAGCATTTCCTTTGTATTTTCTTGACTGAGTATGTAAAGCTGCATTCCATGCCAACTTAGCTTCTTCAACTTAATACAATGCCATATTGCTCTTAGAGTTTATCTTGACTTTGTTTAGGATGGCATTGAGTCATAGAAATGGGATTCCTAGGTGGTTCAGTGGTAAAGAATGCACCTACCAATACAGGAGACATGGGTTAGATTCCTGGGCCAGAAAGATCCCACATACCTCAGAGTAACTAAGCCTATGCGCCACAGCTATGGAGCCTGGGATCCACAACTACTGAAGCCCACCCATGAGCCCTAGAACCTGTGCTCTGCAACAAGAGGAGTCACTGCAAGGAGAAGCTGATGTATTGCAATGAAGCATAGCCCCCACTCACTGCAACTAGAGAAAAGCCTGTGCAGCAGTGAAGACCCAGCACAATTGAAAATAATTAAAGAAACATTTTTAAAAATCACTTGTAAATTAAGAGATGTACTGTGTTCTGTCGTGTCCGACTCTTTGCGACCCCATTATCTGTAGCCCACCAGGTCTGGGATTTCCCAGGCAAGAATACTGGAGTAGGTTGCCATTTCCTACTCCTGGGATCTTTCTGACCCAGGGATCAAACCCACATCTCTTGCATTGCAAGGCAGATTCTTTACCACTGTGCCACATGGGAAGCCACAAAATTAATAGATATAGTATACTAATATCTATTGAAAGGTCTAGACGGACAAGTAGCAGAGAAGTACATTTTCATCCTTCTGGATTTCCATTTATGAAATGAGCATGGTAGAGCCTTTGGTTGCAGGTCCTGAGAATGAAAGAAAAGCTATTTAAGAAGTTTTACTAAATGCTTGTTGCATGGTAGGCACTATGAATATAATTTTTTTTCTTTTACCTGCAACCCTTTTCCTCCTTTCCCCCTCCCCCTCCCCAATTTTATAACTGGGAAAATAAAACTTAATGTTGGAATTTTTGTGAGAATAGCTTTCACACGCTGCGACTAACCATATTGGGTGTCTTAAAATCACTATTCGGTCAAACATTGACTTAGTCAACAATTATTTATGTGTCCCTGAATGTGTCATTGATCTTGAAGCCGTTGGGGGTGACACCACCTGACTGTTCTAAAGGGTGATAGTGAGGATAAACACAAACTTCACTTGAAAGGACATCAAATGTTAAAAGTAGGGAAGCATTTAGTGGCATGATTCTGCCCTTCAAATGATAAATTAGAAACCAGTTCACAGGTTAAACTTGAAAACAGAGAGGAAATCATGAACTTGACTGCAGGAACTGCGAATCCACTGGCCTACATTTGTGGCTTTCATCCATTATCAGCTCAAGACACTCTCACACCAACTGCACTCTCAATAAAACTGCCTTTTATTTAGATAAAAGGTTAAATATCTTATTACCAGTTCCCTTGAGACCCGTGGCCAAATCNGCAACTAGAGAAAAGCCTGTGCAGCAGTGAAGACCCAGCACAATCGAAAATAATTAAAGAAACATTTTTAAAAATCACTTGTAAATTAAGAGATGTACTGTGTTCTGTCGTGTCCGACTCTTTGCGACCCCATTATCTGTAGCCCACCAGGTCTGGGATTTCCCAGGCAAGAATACTGGAGTAGGTTGCCATTTCCTACTCCTGGGATCTTTCTGACCCAGGGATCAAACCCACATCTCTTGCATTGCAAGGCAGATTCTTTACCACTGTGCCACATGGGAAGCCACAAAATTAATAGATATAGTATACTAATATCTATTGAAAGGTCTAGACGGACAAGTAGCAGAGAAGTACATTTTCATCCTTCTGGATTTCCATTTATGAAATGAGCATGGTAGAGCCTTTGGTTGCAGGTCCTGAGAATGAAAGAAAAGCTATTTAAGAAGTTTTACTAAATGCTTGTTGCATGGTAGGCACTATGAATATAATTTTTTTTCTTTTACCTGCAACCCTTTTCCTCCTTTCCCCCTCCCCCTCCCCAATTTTATAACTGGGACAATAAAACTTAATGTTGGAATTTTTGTGAGAATAGCTTTCACACGCTGCGACTAACCATATTGGGTGTCTTAAAATCACTATTCGGTCAAACATTGACTTAGTCAACAATTATTTATGTGTCCCTGAATGTGTCATTGATCTTGAAGCCGTTGGGGGTGACACCACCTGACTGTTCTAAAGGGTGATAGTGAGGATAAACACAAACTTCACTTGAAAGGACATCAAATGTTAAAAGTAGGGAAGCATTTAGTGGCATGATTCTGCCCTTCAAATGATAAATTAGAAACCAGTTCACAGGTTAAACTTGAAAACAGAGAGGAAATCATGAACTTGACTGCAGGAACTGCGAATCCACTGGCCTACATTTGTGGCTTTCATCCATTATCAGCTCAAGACACTCTCACACCAACTGCACTCTCAATAAAACTGCCTTTTATTTAGATAAAAGGTTAAATATCTTATTACCAGTTCCCTTGAGACCCGTGGCCAAATCTTTTTATGATTTGAGCTTAATTACCTTGAAAGAGGTGCATCAACCTTTTACGAGGTTACAAATAAAAAGATTTAGATCTTGCCTTGCGTGATCTTGCCTTATAGATTGAACTCTAAACAATTGTCTCTTTTCAGCTTTGTGAATATCATGTGGATCATTTCTTTGAGGGACTACAAACTGCCAAGTAATTCTGAGCCCCTGGTTGATATTGAATAATGATGGTGAGGATGAGGATGATGATGATGATGACGATGTAGCACAAATGTCTTATTAATAAAATTCCAAAGAACGATGAGGACTTGTGACTCTTAAGGTATTTATAACCTGTTATATTGATTACAATACCATTTTTCCTTCTATTACCTCTAGCAATTTTAATAGAGGAAACCACTAACATTTAAGTTTTAAATCTTATGAATATCATATTTCAGCATGAAATTTGACAACAGTGCTTACTTAAATAACTTTAGGATATTTAGTGCACCACATTTCTCAGAATCAATGCTATTTTCCTTGAGAAAATTTAAGAGCTAAAATTTATATGGCATTTACTGTGTTTAGCTGTGAGTTATGGTGAAATGTTATGTATTATCCTCCTAGGCCAGGCAATAGACTGGGTGGCTTGCTTGTGTGGACAGGGTGTTCTCTTAATACCTTTTTCACCTGCACAAAAGGCAATTACAATTTATCCTACTTATTATTGAGGAAGTCAAATAAATTACCTGCTTGTTAGTTTGATATGAATGTCTTTTGATATTTAGCATTTAATTGTCCTTTAAAAACTGGAAATGATTTAGTAGAGGAAGTTGAGAGTTTGCCATTTGAGTTAGGAGAATAATATTAGTAATAATGTCCGTGAAATATCTTAGTTGATTTTCCTGTTGTCTAAGTCAGATACAATAACTTTTTGGTCAAATAAATTTTGGAAAATAAGGTGATTAAAACGATTTTCTTTTTACTCCATTAAATCGACTATGCTGTGATTGCTACAATGAGGATGATCTTGTCAAGAACAGACATATGAAACTTTTAATCTCAATTGAAACCTTTGCTGTCAGCTCTGTGTTTTTGATTCTGTGTATGCTTGTAGCACTTTTTTCCAGATGATTCCATACTTATCTGTTCATATCATATGTTTTAACACATACTTTTCTATGGCTTTTCTCTATAATGTTTTATGAACTTATATGTGTATCTATTTTTTAGAAATACATCCACCATTCTTAAAATGAAAAACTGAAAGAGTAAGAAACAAATATATGGGGGAAAAAATTTCTATTTATATTCTAAGTTGGCTGAGTTTTAGCTTACTCAAATACCCTTCTGAACCCACATAACTTTCACTACAAAATAAAGCACAGTAATTTTATCTTTCTTCTTTTTTAAAAAAGTAAGGTTTCCATTAAACAGACATGAATCCATCCCTGCAAACCTCTCAATTTCTTGAAAGCAGTGATGTTGAATTTTGATTTGATACTCTCCCTGATTTCTAAACAGTATCATGATGGTTGTTAATTAAGAAAATGATTAATTGCATAATGATTAACTGCAACTGTGTAAGTAAACATGTGTGACTTTTAAATACATAACTTGACAATAGATCAGAACAAGTACATTATTAAATTTTTGAATGAGATCCTTTAACAGTTTTAGGTTAACTAGAAGAACAGAAGAGAAACCTAAATCTTTTCCCCATTTATCAAATTTAAAATTGTGCTTGAAAATGATAGTATTTTCATAATACAGCATGACTAACAAAAGAGGAGGCAGTCAAAACCACCAATGGAATGTATTGTGTGTATATACTTTTAATCCAAGTTAATTAGTGGTAAAATTTAAGACAAGTTGAGTCTAATTTAATAGCATAAATATTACATTAAAGGAAGACAGGTAGAGTTTGAATGAAAAGGATCAATCATGAGAGACCATCCTAGACTCCCTCAGCTTATCAAAATTCTGAAACTAGAAAGTAAAGGTTGCTACAAGCTTGTTTCTTCATGCAATCAATTTTATAGAGTACTATTTTAGTTGCTGAAGATAAAGTGCTGAGTAAGGTCGACATGATCCTTTTCTTCATGGAGTTAAAAATACAGTGGAGAGGCAAGCATTACAGATATGTAACACAGAAATAAATGTGTAATTATAATGATCATAAAGCAAAAGTAAAGAGAGCTATGCATGAGTATAATGAGGTGAGCTAATTTAGTTTGGGGCTCAGGAAATGTCTTTTACAGTAGTTACCTTTTGAAACTGGAGATGTGATGGGACAAAATAAGTGCTAGGGAAGAGAGCACATGCTAATGTAGGAATAAGCCAGCTATGTTTGAGGAGTTTGAAGAAAAGGATGATTTGGTTCAGGTGCAGAACATGACTGTTATCAGAGTGACATGAAAAACTAGGCAAAGTCTATTGTTAAAAAAATTGGGGTGATATTGACATTTTATAAGAGGAAGAAAACAATTCCCCCCCCCCCCCCACTGGGGGAATTGACATGATCATCCTGTTGAATTGTTTTAAAGTAATTGTTTAAGCTTCTTTACAAAGAGCATTTAGAAAAGGACAAGTGTTTAGGACTCTGGTAAGAAAACTATTTCAATTGTTCTATTAAGATATATGCTAGGGGACTTCCCTGGTGGTCAGTGGCTAAGATTCCATGCTCCCAAAGCTGAAGGCCCATGTTCGATCCCTAATCAGGGAACTAGATCTTGCAGGCCACAGTTAAAAAAAAAAAAAAAAAAGTTCACGTGTTGCAACTGAAGATCTTGCATGCCACAACTAAGACCCATTGTATCCAAATAAATATTAAAAAAGAGAGTGAGAGCTCTAGCTTAAACAATTGGTATTGCTAATGGAGAGAGAGTGATGAATTTAGAGATTTTTCTGAGTTAGAATTGATAAGAATAACTGATACACTGAATGTGAATTTGGAGAAAAGGAGCTGTCTCAAGTCTTTTCCCTGACCAACCGGGATTTTGAATAGCCATTAATTATACCCTTGGAGATTGAGCAGTAAATTTGCAAAGTGAGCTTATATTCTGATAAAATATTTTTTAAATAACATTTGGTTAAATGACATTTTGTCCTCTGCCAAAAGTATTCCTCTCTCTTNATGCTAGGGGACTTCCCTGGTGGTCAGTGGCTAAGATTCCATGCTCCCAAATCTGAAGGCCCATGTTCGATCCCTAATCAGGGAACTAGATCTTGCAGGCCACAGTTAAAAAAAAAAAAAAAAAGAGTTCACGTGTTGCAACTGAAGATCTTGCATGCCACAACTAAGACCCATTGTATCCAAATAAATATTAAAAAAGAGAGTGAGAGCTCTAGCTTAAACAATTGGTATTGCTAATGGAGAGAGAGTGATGAATTTAGAGATTTTTCTGAGTTAGAATTGATAAGAATAACTGATACACTGAATGTGAATTTGGAGAAAAGGAGCTGTCTCAAGTCTTTTCCCTGACCAACCGGGATTTTGAATAGCCATTAATTATACCCTTGGAGATTGAGCAGTAAATTTGCAAAGTGAGCTTATATTCTGATAAAATATTTTTTAAATAACATTTGGTTAAATGACATTTTGTCCTCTGCCAAAAGTATTCCTCTCTCTTTGGGTTTCCTTGGTGGCTCAGACGGTAAAGAATCTGCGTGCAATGCAAGAGACCCAGGTTTGATCCCTGGGTTGGGAAGATCTCTTGGAGAAGGGAATGGCAACCTACTCTAGTATTCTTGCTTGGAGAATCCCATGGACAGAAGAGCCTGGCAGTCTACAGTCTATGAGGTCACAAAGAGTTGGACACGACCAACACTTGGTAGATGACTGAAGCAATCCAGTGATCAAATCTGGACATAATGAGAGAAGCCCATGAGGCAACCAAATGAAGAAGTCAAGTGAATATTTAAATAGATGGGTTTTAAGTTCAAAAGAAACACCTGGGCTGTCCATATGAATGTAGGAAATATAGACAAATAGAAACTAAATTTATGGAAGTGAATAATATTATCTATGAGGCATGCATAAAATAGTGTGCTACAGGAATTTCCCTGGTGGTCCGTGGTTAGGAATCCACCTTGCAATACAAGGGTTATGGGTTCAATCCCTGGTCATAGAACTGAGGTCCCACATGCTATGGGGCAACTAAGCCCATGGGTCACAACTAGAGAGCCTGTGGGCCACAACTGGAGAGTCTGCATGCTGTGACGAAAGATCTTGCATGATGCAACAAAGATCTGAGGCAGCCAAATAAATAAATATTTAAAAATATGTAAATAGTGTATTACAAAAATTCACATCCATGGACAGTAAAATAGGCATTCATTGAATATGCACCACGTTGAATTTTCATAAAACTTTATAGAAAAAATCATCAGAATTTAAAATAATAAAACACAATATTTTAAAGTAAAACAATAATGCAAAATATAAAATAATAATGCAATGTTAAATGATAAGCATTATTATTATATTTCATTTACCTTAGAGAAACTACTGTTTCCAATTATTTAGCAGCCTATTATATTTTGTTAAATGATGGAAAGCTTAAATCATGCAATTTTACATCAAGACTTTACATCTAGATTCTCATTTTACTTCTAGCCTTTTTTTTAAATTGGCTTTCAATTCTATTAATTAGAAAATTCAATTTCAAAATAGCATATTATCAGAAACAGCGACATGACCCTACTGAATCAGTCTGTAAAATTATGTAAAACTTAGTCTAAGAAATGAGGAACAGTTTCCTCCTTAAGACCATCTACATTACTCTTTCAGATACTAAGTCAACTCACACAGTCACACTCAAAAATTGGAAGTGTGAATATTTCAGTTTTTCAAGTAACAGTGAATAGGTTCCTAATACTCTCTAGTTCCAAGTGTCAATACAACTTTGCATATTTCCTCAATATCTTCCCTCTTTCCTTTCTTTTGTGATTTTCCCTTAGCAAAGCCACAACAATAGTTAAATTTGTATCTCTTATTCTTGCACCTCTACACATGATTCTGTTGAGGGAAATCACATAATGGTGCTACTTGGCCATATTTTACAGGCATGAGCTCAAACCTCAAGTAGTACATTAATTCTGTCATGCAATTATAACTCCTTAGACTGGTCCTTCTCCCATTCTCCTATATGTGTTTCATACCTTCTCTTCAAGCTTCTGACACCATCTCCTCCATCTCTATTCTTAGTTGATAAGCTTGCTTCTTAATCTTACTAAATATTGCATGTTAACACATATTTGGAGTCTAGAAAAATGGTACAGATGAACCTATTTTCAGGGCAGGAATAGAAACACAGGTGTAGAGAATGGACTTGTGGACCTGAGGAGGGAAAGAGGTAGTGGGATGAATTGGGAGGTTGGACTGACATACAGACCCTACCATGTGTGAAATATCCAGTGGGAGCCTGGTGTATAGCACAGGGAGCTCAGCTTGGTGCTCTGCGATGACCAATAAAACGTTATAAAGCAACTACACCACAAAGAAAAAAAAACAACAATTCTAAGAGAACTAGCACAGTCTCCCACCATCTCACCTACCATCAGTATCTGCACTGTTATACTCTATTTACCCATCTGCTAAGGTAAATGAGTGGCCCATCCATCTACATAAAGTTAGCCCTTTCCACATAACAATCATATCCTACGTTCTCTCTCCTACTCTAGAGGATAGCTTCACCAACTTGCCCCTTTCCTTTCCAGATCGTTACAATCAGTAGGCATACATGGTGTGATTTCCCTAAGCTAAAATGAAGGAATAAATGGGTGAGTGAGTGAATGAATGAATAAATGGCAGCTTCATGATCCCACTTCAACTGCTATTGCCTCATTTCTTCTCCTCCGCCTTTTTTGGTAGCAAAACATCTCATAAAAAGCTACTTGACATGCTGTTTCCAACTTCTGTTATTCCACTTTCTCTCAAAAATACTCCACTGAGACCTTTATCCCGGCAAATAGAGAAAAATACATATCTTACCAATGTCTTCGCTCACCTCTACCAGGTTAAATCCAAAGAACACCAAGTCCTCATCTTATTTGGCCAGTCAGCAGCTCCTGGCATAATTGGTGACTCTTTTTCCAAAGGATTTAAAAAATATATTTATTTGGTTGTAACTGTGACATGCAAGATCTTCACTGCATTTTGTGGAACCTTTCGTTTCAGACCCACATTCCCTGCATTGCAAGGCATATTCTTAACCACTGGGCCATCAGAGAAGTCAAGGTTGATGTCTCCTTGATGCTTTTTCTTCACTTGGCTTCCAAGATTCAGCTGTACCTTCTTGCTTTCCTCCAAAGGTAACACCCTTTACTACTGGTTGTTTCTTATTAGGATCATTTACTAACTTCTCCTTTTCTATCCTTGCAACTTAATTTTCAGGGTCCTTGTTCTCATTCCTTCCCTCTCTTCTCTCTCTTCACTCACTTCACCATTGACTTCATTCAATCTCATAGCTTTGAATATGCTGAGCTTATATCTTCAGGCATCTCTGTACTCATATATTCAACTGCCAACTAGTATCTCCCCTGGGATAGTTAATAGTGATCGTAAATTCATTATATTCAAAACCAAACTTCCAATTATCTCATCACTTAGGGTTGCCAGATAAAATATGACACCTAGTTAAACTTGAATTTCAGAAAAGAATATCACTTTATTTTTTTCTTAATACAAGTATATTCCAAATATTGTCTGAAAGCCAATTTTAATAGAGTATCATCCATTTTTCTTTGCTAACTATGGCTCTCCCCCAAATCTGCTCTACCCACAGAACTGAGCCGTCCTTCCACTTGATTAGGCCAAAAATTTTGGCGTGATCTCCGATTGCTTCTTTTCTGATCCTACATCTAATCTAGCAGGAATGACAGAATATATTCAAAGTCTGATTACTTTTGACCATCAATTTACTACCATTCTGGTCCAAGTTTGAAGTTACCATTATTTCTCACTGAATTATTGCAATAGTGTCCTACCAGCATCCCTGATTTTATATCACCTCTCTCCCACTTCAAATAATTCTCAACATAGCAGTTAAGCAACAGTTCAAATATAAGGTTGATCATGTTTCTGTTTTTTTTTTTTTTTTTTTAAAACTCTGTAATAGCTCCCCATTTCATATTGTTCTTATAATGGTCCATAAGTCTCTACATGGTCTGTCAGCTACGGAGTAATGTGCATAATCTTTCTTNTCATGTTTCTGTTTTTTTTTTTGTTTTTTTTTTTCAAAACTCTGTAATAGCTCCCCATTTCATATAGTTCTTATAATGGTCCATAAGTCTCTACATGGTCTGTCAGCTACGGAGTAATGTGCATAATCTTTCTTACCTTCTACTACTCACTGTTTACTTCATATGCTTCAGCTATATTCTTGCTTGTTCTCAAATATATCAGAGATGCTCTCATTTTACTGTCTTTGCTTTGATTGGTTTCTTAGCATAGAATATTCTTCCCTAGATAACTACACGACTGAATCTTTCAAGTTTCCTTCTCCCCCAGCTGTCATCTTTTCAATGAGGTCTGTTTTGATAATTCTATTTAAAGTTGTACATGTTCCTAAGTCTTCACTTTCAATCACTATTAACTTGTTTGTCCCCCACTTTTTTTTTTTAAACCATAACATTGACTCTTTCCAATTGACTACATAATATATGTACTTTTTATACTCACCCCAAGCATTAGTTTCGCCACATCACAGGTGCTCAAAATAATATTTGTTGAATAAATAAGGGCTTCCCAGGTGGCTCAGTGATAAAGAATCTGCCTGCCAATGCAGGAGACCTGGGTTCAATCCCTGGGCTGGAAATATTCCCTGGAGGAGGAAATGGCAACCCACACCAGTATTCTTACATGAAAAATCTCATGGACAGAGAAGCCTGGTGGGCAGCAGTCTATTGGGTCACAAAGAACGAAACATGAGTGCATGACTGAGCTACACTATAAACCCCAAATTTGGTCAAAAACGTGTTCCTTGCTACTACTGCTCCTTCTGAATAAATAAATGAAGAGTTTGATGTTACAGGATTTTGCGTCTTAAAAATCTTGAGCCTAGATTAATTTTCTAATTGTAAAATTTTGTGAAATAGTGGTAAAGCTTTCAAATTTAGGTAAAATTTTTAAACAAAACTGTATACCTCAATCAAGTTTTTAAGCAAAACTGAACATATACGTTTTTACTTTAATATTTTTAAAGATGAAGCTGAAGAAGAACATTCAAGTTACAGTATTTATAACAAAAACAATTAAAATTCATATTAGTGCAGAGAAACATGTAAAATAAATTGAAATATGAAGGAAAACACCCACTCTTCTGTTAAATACACCTCAGGTGAGATAACCAGAAAAGTACTTGTCATATACTTTTATATATGAATAATACTTAAAAGTTGAAAATTATGAAAATTGTAATGGAACATCTGGGGGGAAATTCATCAAAATATATATATTTTTTCAAATTTGTTGGAAAATTTATATATATGCATATATAGTATATACATGGCTTCCCTGGAGGCTCAGACAGTAAAGAATCTGTCTGTATTGCAGGAGACCAGAGTTTGATCCCTGGGCCAGGAAGATTCCCTGAAGAAGGAAATGCTACCCACTCTAGTAATCTTGCCTGGAGAATTCCATGGACAGAGGAGCCTGGAAAGTTACAAAGAGTTGGATATGACTGAGTGACTAACACTTTCACTTTTCATTTTCATAGTAAATATATAAAATTTAGTATGCACATATTAAATTGTATATTTATTATTATTTAAGTATTATACTGGCCTTCCCAGGTGGCTCAGTGGTAAAGAATCTGCCTGCCAATGCAGAGAACTCAGGAGACACAGGTTCGATTCTTGGGTCAGGAAGGGCCCCTGGAAGGAAATGGCAACTTACTCCAGTAAACTTGCCTGGAATTTCTGTGTACAGAGGAACCTGATGGGCTAGAGTCCATAGGATCACAGAGTTGTACATGATCCCTTCTTATTTAACTTATATGCAAAGTACACCATGAGAAACACTGGGCTAGAAGAAGCACAAGCTGGAATCAAGATTGCTGGGAGAAGTATCAATAACCTCAGATATGCAGAAGACACCACCTTTATGGCAGAAAGTGAAGAGGAAGTAAAAAGCCTCTTGATGAAAGTGAAAGAGGAGAGTGAAAAAGCTGGCTTAAAGCTTAACATTCAGAAAATGAAGATCATGGCATCTGGTCCCATCACTTCATGGCAAATAGATGGGGAAATAGTGGAAACAGTGTCAGACTTTATTTCTGCCGATGGTGATTGCGGCCATGAAATTAAAAGATGCTTACTCCTTGGAAGAAAAGTTATGACCAACCTAGATATAATGTATTGAAAAGCAGAGAAATTACTTTGCCAACAAAGGTCTGTCTAGTCAAGGCTATGGTTTTTGCAGTGGTCATGTATGAATATGAGAGTTGGACTGTGAAGAAAGCTGAGTGCCAAAGAATTGATGCTTTTGAATGGTGATGTTGGAGAAGACTCTTGAGAGTCCCTTCAACTGCAAGGCGATCCAACGAGTCCATTCTAAAGGAGATAGGTCCTTGGATTTCTTTGGAAGGAATGATGCTAAAGCTGAAACTTCAGTACTTTGGCCACCTCATGCGAAGAAGAGTTGACTCATTGGAAAAGACTCTCATGCTGGAGGGATTGGGGGCAAGAGAAGAAGGGGACGACAGAGAATGAGATGGCTGGATGGCATCACCAACTCGATGGACATGAGTTTCAGTGAACTCTGGGAGTTGGTGGTGGGCAGAGAGGCCTGGCGTGCTGCGATTCATGTGGTCGCAAAAAGTCAGACATGACTGAGCGACTGAACTGAACTGAGCAAGAACCACCATCACCAAGTATTATACTATGTATTATGTACACATATTTATATATGTAAATAGCATATGTGATATATTTATATTAATTACATATGATTCATATATATTATGTATTTACACACAGATATTTTACAGACTAATATTTTACGGCCCATCAGAAACCACTACTGTTTTGCAGATCGTACTATGAGAATCCCTTTTTCTCATTGTTAGGGCAAAACCCTGAGGCCTATTTCACATGTAGAAACTTGGATTTGGTCATTACTATAAATACCTCAGACTTCCCTGGTGGCTCAGATGGTAAAGAGTCTGCCTACAATGCGGGACATCCGGGTTCAATCCCTTGGTCGAGAAGATCTCCTGCAGAAGGAAATAGCAACCCACTCCAGTATTCTTGCCTGGAAAATCCCATGTCAGGAAGACCCTGGTAGGTTACAGTCCATGGGGTCACAAAGAGTCGAACATGACTGAGTGACTTCACTTTCACTTTCACTTATAAATACCTTAAAAGGGGGATGGAATCTTATCCTCAATTTTAGAGAGAAAAAAAAAGTTAAAGCAAACTCAAATATATTGAGAAATAAGAACAGAAGGAAAGTACACCTCGCTCTCTGAAGAGAACCCTATAATAGACCAAGCAACCAGAGATGAGAATAGGGCTTCAGATTTCAGTCATAGACATCAGCCCATATTAGACCCAGTCTAGTGAGGCATATCTCAGTGGATTTCAGGAAAGAAAAAAAAAAATGTTTCTATAGCAGTGATACTCTATACACCAATTTCAAAGACATGCAAGCCTAAAAAATCCTCTCACAAATTGCAATCAGTACCCAGTATGTACACTAGAATAAAACACAGTTGAAAAAAACAGACTGAATTTAAATTAATTTGACCAAGTTTTGCTACATATTAGGACCATATTCTATATTCACATTGTTTACACATTAGTTTTAAGTAACATTTGCATCTAGCCTCTCTCTGCTTTTTTCCAATTAGTGTCTATTAAAAAAATTGCCGATTCGATGAACATTGAAACAAGAAACTAGAAAAAAAAAAAAAAAGGAGTTTGATGAGTCGACTGTCCTGTAGCTCACCTCTAAGACAATGCCCAGCAGTCAATGAAAACTTCTAGTTCAATTTCCTTTAATAGAACTGTTTTCCCCTGAATGAAATTCTCTTCTTTTGCTGATTGAGGAAGACAGCTCATTTTAATAGAGATTGTCCCTCCATGACTACCTACTTTTGCCGATTACTTTAGGAATATGAATTTCAAGAGGAAGAAAGTCATTAGCGTTAGAGGTATTTAGAAGAAGAGGGTAAAATGTACATTTAGCAGAAAGCAGCAATCTCTTTACTCATAGCTTCAGGGTTATCAGGATGCCATTAACAGCTTTTCACTATGTAAATGTTTTCAAACAAAATAAGCTAAATGAGTAGCAAGGTGAATAGGGTTCATTCCAAAACACTTATTTAGTATTGCTTGAAAATTGAAGGGAAAAAAATGGTCCCATTCCAACTCCTTTCCAAACATAGCAAAATCCCAAATCTTTCCACAGCATCAAATCAGTTTGTGTTCTAATGGAGACACAGACATAAAGAAACAGACTTATGGACACAGTAGGGGAAGGAGAGAGCCGGCAAACTGAGATAATGTTATTGAAACATATATATTAGCATATGCAAAATAGATAGCAAGTGAGAATATGCTATGTGACACAGGGAGCTCAACCCAGTGCTCTGGGACGACTTAGAAGCATGGGATGGGGTGGGAGACAGAAGAGGGATTAAGGATGAAGGGGACGTATGTGTACCTGTGTGTGGCAGAAACCAATCCAATATTGTAAAGCAATTATCTTCCAATTTAAAAAGAAAAATTAAAAATCAATAAACTTCTAATGTAACCTGAGTTTTGTGGTATTTAGGTCAAACACTGTTTTTATAACCTTGCAGAATAAAAAGTGTCGTCACATATTTCTCTTTCATTTTATTTCTACCTAGCATGCTGAAGAGAAGTACCTTATAAATTTTTACTTCAGTGTAGCCTAAAGTCTCCCTTTTCACACTTGAAAAGATGAATGTTTTCCTCCAAAATGGCCAGAGATTTGAGGATAGAGGATCTAAGAATCAGGTAGGATTAATTTTTCTTATTTCAAAGGGTACTTTCTTATTTCTCAGAACCAAGCCTGGTAGGAGGTTTCTGAATAAGATTCAAACCCTTTCTTTAAATCACTCTTGATAGTGGAGAGATAGTGGAAAGAGGATAGTGGAGAGAAATTTAGTTCAATAGCCAGTTCATACTGTTGATTTATAAAATAATAAAATAAGGAAAATAAACATCACTGGGCTAAGTCGCTTCAGTGATGTCTGACTCTTTGCGACACTGTGGACTGTAGCCTGCCAGGTTCCTTTGTCCGTGGGATTCTCCAGGCAAGACTACTGGAGTGGGTTGCCATGCCCTTCTCAAAACACCACTAATTATGGCATAAATGTAATTACTGTTAATATGCTTGAATATATCTTTTCATAATCTTTCTATGTAATTACATATATGTGTTTTCCCTATTAGGAATATACTATACAAAATTTATTATTGCTTGCTTTTTAAACTTTTCATTTATCAAAGAATGTGCTTCTATGTCACCAACTTTTATGTTATTTAAATATATGGGTATATTATATTTACTTTAGTATTTTTTAAGTATTATAGGTTTTTATATTATTAAAAAGTCTTGCTATTATAAACAATGCTGGGCTGAACATTATTATAGATAAATTTTCACATAATATGCAATAATTTCCTTAGGATCAGTACCTAGAGATGGAATTTCTGGGGCAAATATTATGAACAATTTTAAGGTCTCTGAAACATAGCCAAATTGTTATTTTATATTATTTTTTGTTGGTTTGAAAATAAGATGTTTTCTTTTTCTTTCTTATTGCTAATGAGTCTTGTGATGATTTCCCTGCTATATAGTCTTAAAAAATGAAAGCTTCTCATTTGTGAATATTTTTATACTGAGTATTTGTTAGTTTGATAAGAGTAAGCTATTTACATTAAAAACTATCTTCCCTAAAGGAGAGGGTGGGACTACTTGAGAGAGTAGTATTGAAATATATACATTACCATATGTAAAATAGATAATTAGCGAGAAGATGCTGCATAAACAAGGAGCTGAACTCAATATTCTCTGACAACCTAGCGGGCTGGGATGTGATATGGGATGGGAAGGAGATTCAAGAGGAAGGGACATACCTATACTTATGTCTGATTTACATTGTTGTATAGCAGAAACCAAGACAGGATTGTAAAGCAATTGTCCTCCAATTAAAAATAAATTTAAAGAAAAATTTTTAAAAAGTGCACATTAGCAGCACTGAAAACCAATAAAAGTTAACCTTTTGTAAGAAATATTTACACTTATTAGGGAAATCTCCNAGGATTGTAAAGCAATTGTCCTCCAATTAAAAATAAATTTAAAGAAAAATTTAAAAAAGTGCACATTAGCAGCACTGAAAACCAATAAAAGTTAACCTTTTGTAAGAAATATTTACACTTATTAGGGAAATCTCCCTTTTAAAAGGTACATTCCTCTCTATACCAGAAAAGAAGGATGACCAAATTTCTGGAAATTCTTATCAGTGGAGAAAACAGGAACTTAAAACTGCATCAGTTCAGTTCAGTTCAATCGCTCAGGCGTGTCTGACTCTTTGCAACCCCATGGACTACAGAACGCCAGGCCTCCTTGTCCTTCACTATTTCCTGGAGTATGATCAAACTCATGTCCATTGAATCGGTGATCCCATCCAACCATTTCATCCACCGTTGTCCCCTTCTCCTCCCACCTTCAATCTCTCCCAGCATCAGGGTTTTGCCATGGAGTCAGTTCTTTGCATCAGTTGGCCAAAGTATTGGCCATGTCAAGTTCTAACTGTTGGTTCCTGACCTGCATACAGATTTCACAGGAGGCAAATCAGGTTGTCTGGTCTTCCATCTCTGTCAGAATTTTCCACAGTTTGTTGCGATCCACACAGTCAAAGGCTTTGGCATAGTCAATAAAGCAGAAGTAGGTGTTTTTATGGAACTCTTCTTGCTTTTTCCATGATCCAGCAGATGCTTCCTAAGGCCCACTTGACTTCACATTCCAGGATGTCTGGCTCTAGATGAGTGATCACACCATCGTGATTATCTGGGTCATGAAGATCTTTTTTTGTATAGTTTTTCTGTGTATTCTTACCACCTCTTCCTAATATCTTCTGCTTCTGTTAGGTCCATACTATTTCTGTCCTTTNTGTCCATGGAATTCTCCAAGCAAGAATACTGGAGTGGGTTGCCATTTCCTTCTCCAGGGTATCTTCCCAACCCAGGGATTGAACTCAGTCTCCTACATTGCAGGCAGATTTTTTTTTTTTTTAATGACCTGAGCCACCAGGGAAGCCCCAATATATATACATATATGTATATATATATATTTTTTTTCATCAAATACTTTCTAAGTATTTTTTGTAAAGTTTGTCTTTATGCTATCTTGATATATTTACATAATTGATTAAATATTTATCAATCTAGCACTTACAAAATGAACCTTTTTAAAGCCTCTTACATTAATACTTTATTTCAGTTATAAGTTGTTATTTTATTTAAAAATGTTATACCTATTTATAAAGAATAGGAATACATAATATTTTTCTTTCTTATATTTCCTGCTCTTATTTTTTTTCTTTTTTAAAAAATATTTATTCATTTATTTGTCTGCACACAGGATCTAGTTCTCTAACCAGGGATCAAACCTGAGCCCCCCTCATTGGAAGTCCAAAGTCTTAGCCAGAAGCACAGCAAGGAAGTTCTCTTATATTTCTTATTTAATTTTCAGGATTATGCCAGAATTATAACATGGATTAGAAAAGCTTCCATCATTTTTACTTGCCACATGAATTATTAGTTTTTAAATAGTTGGAAAAAATTGCCTATGAAATCATTTTTAACTGGGGACACTCAAGCAGTATTTTTTCAAAAATGTGTTTACTGTTTGCCAGAGTCATTAGTTTATTTACAATGCAGTGTCAAGATTGACGTATGTACAGGGCATATAAATAAATCAGAAGGTGGGAGGTGAGGTAAGGATGGCTTTGATGAGGACATAATACTGAACTTTTGAAGATTAGGAAAGCATAGCTAGGTAAATAAGATAGGGAAGGGAATTTCAAGAAGAACAAAATTTATAAAAACCATAAGCATACAAGAAGGCACATTGTTTGCCTATTGCATGATTGTTGCTTCATATCTGCTGTAAGATTTGTCCTAAAAAGGTAAATATTTTTGCTGCCCCACATAACTCATATGTAAAATGAAGCTCCAAGTATTAATACATTTGTGTAAAGTTGCTAATAAATGAAAAAATGAAATTCAAACCTATTTCCATCTAATTTATAAGTACACCCTTTTTTCTTCTATTACATATTTATATTGGAAACAATAAAATTTCAAGAATCTAAAGATAGTCCAGAGAATTAAACAATGGGAACATACAAGAAATTTTGTTGTTTTACGTCCTATTTCCACATTACAATACTTTTCAATGTTACAGTATATTAACATTATTAGATTTATATTCATACTTCTATTTGTTAAGAAATACAGTAATAAATTTCATTAATTTTCTACTAACAAATATGTGATATATTATCTATAATTCAAGAATATTTTTCTACAGGACCTGGCAGGCATCTCTTTAAGATGTAATTATCTATAGAGATAGATCCCTGTCTTCTCATCTCTAGGAGAGGATAGGAACATAACTTTGATAAGGGACAATTGAAAAATACAGATGTTATGATCGTATTGCCCAAGCTCTTCTCTTACAGTTCTTCAGTACTTTTCCACTTAATTCACTCTAGCATTTAAAGATGCTCCAGTTATTTATTTATTTTGTCTTCTGACTTGACTTCATCCTCTCTCCCCATTGCTATGGTCTTCAATTATCTTGAATAAAGTCTTGCCATTGTTAATATACCTAATGTAATCTTTTCTTTGACGGTGTATGTTATCATCATACCTGGGTTATGCAGTTATTAAATAGCTCAACTGGGGTTCTAACATTTCCACTACATCAAAATTCTCTGGGGACTTCCCAAGGAAGGGAACATGAGTTCAATTTCTGATCTGGGAAGATCCCACTTGCCTCAGAGCAACTAAGCTGGTGTGAGGCATACTGAGCCTGTGCTTTAGAGCCTGGGGCCATGATAAATACTGAAGCCCTCGCTGCCTAGCCTGAGTTCTGCAACAAGAGAAACCACCACAGTGAGAAGTCCTCACATCGCCCTCACTCACCATGACTAGAGAAAAAGCCTGTGCATGCTAAGTCACTTCAGTCGTGTCTGACTCTGTGATTCTATGGACTGTAACCCACCAGGCTCCTCTGTCTGTGGGACTTTCCAGGCATGAATGCTGGAGTGGGTTTCCATGTCCTTCTACAGTGGATCATCCTGACCCAGGGCTTGAATCTGCATCTCCTGTGACTCCTGCATTACAGGTGGATTTTTTTACCATTGAGCCACTGGGGAAGTCCAGAGAAAAAGCCTGTGCAGCAACAAAGACCCAAAACAGCCACACACACACACAAAATAAATAAGAATAAAAAATTCTTTGCAATGCTTATTTATAGACATTGTGTCACTGATAAAATAAGTAGATACATATGTGAGCGAATCAGACTTTCATTTCAAAATATTATTCTGTTCAGCAAATGAGAATTGATAACTTGAAATGACTTCTGTAGCTGATATTTAGCTCTGGTTTGAAATGTTTCATGCACAGTGTAGGTGGTATAGATGGCAGGTGATCTGAAACTTAATGTATAGACATTATTATTTAAAGCTTCTATAATTGCCAATGCAGTTTTCAATTACCCTAACTGATTACTATCTTTGTAAATAAATGCAAGTGTTCCTTTACACTCAATGATTAAGATTCACAGCAGTGAGCACTCTACTTGAAAATATGAACCCAAATTTTCCTCTTTGAGTAGCCATTTACCAGCTTTTTTACAAGTATCTTTATACAAATCTGTTCTCACTATGGTAAAAATCTCGAGAATGGTATATGATCGTGCTCACTCCCTCGCCATTTGATGAAGTTAAGTTATACTTTAAAGGACTTTGAAATAGACTTTTTTTTTTTTTTTTTACATAAAAGGAGGTGGCTATAATTATTCGTCATTGAAATCCATGGGATTTTGATATTGCTCCCATGGTAGTTTCCATAAAATTTAAAATCAGAGTTTTTTAAAAAAAGTTGACACTTAAATGTCAAAAATAATACATTAAACTTTTTTACAATCCCCCCAAAATCTTAATTTCAGGGATCTATTTAAAAGCATAGCTTCAAATGAATAAAAATTCTTGGTGTGATTTATTTTTGTCTCATGTTCCAAGAACAATACTTGTGTTAGATTTTATCTGCAACTAAAATTTAAGGAAATGAACAGAGTATTTGAGCAGCTATATTCTACTACAGGCTTAGAAGAAATCAGGAAAGGAATACATCAAGGCTGTATATTGTCACCCTGCTTATTTAACTTATATATGCAGAGTACATCATGTGAGATGCCAGGCTGGATGAAATATAAGCTGGAATCAAGATTTCCAGGAGAAATATCAATAATCTCAGATACACAGATGACACCACCCTTATGGCAAAAAGCAAAGAAGAACTAAAGAGCCTCTTGATGAAAGTGAAAAAGGAGAGTGAAAAAGTAGGCTAAAACTCAACATTCTGAAAATGAAGATCATGGCATCTGGTCTCATCACTTTATGGCAAATAGATGGGGAAACAATGAGAACTGTGAGGGTTCCAAAATCATTGCAGATGGTGAGCAGAGAGAGAAATTAAAAGACACTTGCTCCTTGGAAGAAATGCTATGATCAACTTAGACAGCATATTAAAAAGCAGAGATGTTATTTTACAACAAAGGTCCATCTCGTCAAAGCTATGATTTTTCCAGTAGTCATGCATGGATATAAGAGTTGTACTATAAAGAAAGCTGAGCACTGAAGAATTGATGCTTTTGAACTGTGGTGTCGGAGAAGACTGTTAAGAGTCGTTTGGACTGCAAGGGGATCCAACCAGTCCATCCCAAAGGAAATCAGTCCTGAATATTCATTGGAAAGACTGATGCTGAGACTAAAACTCCAATACTTTGGCCATCTGATGAAGTGGAGACTCCTCCACCTAAGGGGTCGGCAAAGAACAAACTCACTGCAAAAGATGCTGAGAAAGATTGAGAGCAAGAGGAGAAGGAGACGACAGAGGATGAGATAATTGAATGGCATCACTGACACAATGAACATGAGTTTGAGTAAGTTCTGGCTGTTGGTGATGGACAGGGAGTCCTGGTGTGCTACAGTCCATGNCCTGATGAAGTGGAGACTCCTCCACCTAAGGGGTCGGCAAAGAACCAACTCACTGCAAAAGACCCTGATGCTGAGAAAGATTGAGAGCAAGAGGAGAAGGAGACGACAGAGGATGAGATGATTGGATGGCATCACTGACACAATGAACATGAGTTTGAGTAAGTTCTGGCTGTTGGTGAAGGACAGGGAGTCCTGGTGTGCTGCAGTTCATGAGATCACAAAGAGTTGAACACAACTGAGTGACTGAACTGACTGACTGATTGACAGGCTTAAGGAAGTCAACAGAAGCAATGTTTTTATAAACAAACTGGAACATGCAGATCCTGTAAACGTAGGTAGTACTGGCAGTTCAGTAGTTAGGACTTGCTGCTTTTAATTACTAAGGCCCAGGGTTCAATCCCTGATTCAGGAACAGTGATCCTGCAAATTATGTGGAGGGTACAAAAAAAAAAGTGGATTATGTAAATTCATAATAGTTTAATAATGCACATAGAATATACATATAATAACATATTAGGACTCATTTGGAGTCAAGTTGATAGAAAGCTAGTTCAATTAGTTACAAGTGGAAATGGTAAATGAAGCAAACTTCCAAATCAAATAAGATGAAACTGGTTTCCTTGATGACTGGATGCAGGAGCCTCATTCTATTTGTTTTTTTCTTTGTCTTTCATCTTTACTTTTCTCAGTTTTAACGTCCTTCTCTTACCCCAATTGTTCCTACAAATCTAAGAGCATGGTCATGTGCTCCTTCTGGTTTTTATCCAGTATAGCCTCATGGACAGAAAGAGAAAAACTTTCTGTCAATTTTTACTATAAAATGTCTTAGGAAAGAACTCTGATTGATGTAGATTGTTATACATCAATCAGTGAGAATGAAAGGGAATGAGAATGAATTGACTGTCACTTCTAGAATGAAGAGAGGAGGAAGAATAACATTGGAGGCCCAACCCCAGCAGAAGGGGAAGAAAGTACTGGACAGACAAAATTCCTGCTATACCCTACAGATTTCCAATTATGGATTTGTTCATTTGAAATCATCACATATCAATAAGCCATTCTGGTCTAGTAGATCTGGATTTTCCATGTTTATAGTAACATTTTCAGACCACATTTTCTTTAACCAACATTACCTTAAGGTCTTTCTTCAAAATAATACTTCCTTTCAAAGAGTAGTAACTGAGTAATGATTTGAAGCAATGACTCATTGGAAAAGGCTCTGAGGCTGGTAAAGATTGAGAGCAGGAGGAGAGGGGAGCGACAGAGAATGAGGTGGTTGGATGGTATCATTTACTCGATGGACATGAGTCTGAGTAAGCTCAGGGAGTTAGGGATGGACAGGAAGCCTGGTGTGCTACAATTCATGGGGTCACAAAGAGTCAGACATGACTAAGCAACTGAACTGAACTGAACTGAACTGAAGGACAGGGAAGGCTAGTGTGCTGCAGTCCATGTGGTCTCAAAGAATCGGACATGACTTAGTGACTGAACAACACTGAGTACTATAGAAATAGATTGTTCATACAAAGTGCATATTCTATTTTCAGACTTGTAAATGCACTTTATATTGATATAATTCAAGAGAAGAATCAAGAACAGCAGACATATGTGTACATGCTTATTTCTAGTTATAACTGTGTACTCTTTTCTGATATAAAATTTTAAAATTCATGTCTATTAATACATTAGAAAAAGCCATTAATATTCATTTTCTTTTATCTTTCTATTAAAACTTTTTAAGTACCACTTAAAAAAAAATCATAGTCTATCCTTAAGATATGTTTGATAAGGGCTGTTAACGAGCCCCTAACTAGATCATGAGCTTGTTAGAAATAAAGAGCCAATGTTTCACTCTTTGTTTTCCAATCCCTATCAGAATAACTTGCAAACAGCAATCTCTCTATACATATAATGAATATAATTGAAAGCAGAGATTAACACATTACTGACTGATAAATAAATAGAAAAGCTCTCAACTCAGGGAAAACCTGGTGATCACAGTTTTTGTGGCCTTTCATTTTCCAAAAAAATAGGTGCCAAAAAGCTGTATTTCTTGTACAACTGAAGAGATAGCTCCGTATGTTATTATTATTATTTTTGCTTTTCACTCTCATTCATACCTTCACTTTTCCCTCTTTTTCCCTTAACATAGTCCATGTGTTACTGTCTCTTGCCATCAACCACTCTGTGGCAACTTCTCCCTAGTAATTTCAGGAAGTCAATATATGTATTTCATGTCTGCTCAAGACCAAATTCAAGCAGCCACCCTACTTTCTTAATTTTCTACTTCCTTGCTTCTAGCACCTCCTGTGAAGTTCACTGTTGTTACCTTGATTATGAACAGGTACATTGCTTCTACAACTGAATCTCACTAGGCATGAATTCTTCCCAGGCATCTCTGCAGATTCCGCTCATCACGGAACGTAGCCACGTTCCATAACTCATCTGGTACAGAGGTGGCAGCCACACAGTGTCCAGAGATCTCAAGATCCCAGAGGGACCGTGTTTCATATGAAGTCTTTGGCTAAAGACACACTGCTTTCCAGGCAGAGGTGGAAGAGACTTTCTTTCTTACCTTTAGCAACATTCTATTATCTGATGCTAACACTGCCTTGTCCCAGTCTCTTACAAAATTTAAAAAAAAAAAAAAAAGTTATTTAAAATTAGACTTTAGAACACACATGCTCCAAGTCAAGTCTAGAGGACTTTATTTGAGCTCAGAGTTTATAACCAGGAAAAACTGTAGCCATAAGAACAATACTACATTCAGAGTTGTTAAGAGCTCTGAACATTCTGCGACATGAACTTGAATATTTCCTTAGTCATGGGAGAAATGATCACAGTTATCTTACTCTGCCATTTTACTATCTAAATTTGGATAATTTTTGTAACAGTGAGTGGCTTCTTTGCTTCCACACTCTCTGAATTAACTCCCTTCTACCCATATTGAAGGCTTTTTCTGTAGCTTTCTTCTACCTGACTTTAAAATATCGGCTTCAGTTCAATTCAGTTCAGTCACTCAGTCATGTCTAACTCTTTGTGATGGCATGCATTGCAGTAAGCCAAGCCTCNAATTAACTCCCTTCTACCCATATTGAAGGCTTTTTCTGTAGCTTTCTTCTACCTGACTTTAAAATATTGGCTTCAGTTCAATTCAGTTCAGTCACTCAGTCATGTCTAACTCTTTGTGATGGCATGCATTGCAGTAAGCCAAGCCTCCCTGTCTATCTATCACCATCTCCTAGAGTTCACTCAAATTCATAGCCATCAAGGTGGTGATGCCATCCAACCATCTCATGCTCTGTCATCCCGTTTTCCTCCTGCCCCCAATCCCTCCTAGCACCAGAGTCTTTTCCAATGAGTCAACTCTTCAATCAGGTGGCCAAAGTACTGGAGTTTCACCTTTAGCATCATTCCTTCCAAAGAACACCCAGGACTGATCTCCTTCAGAATGAATAGGTTGGATCTTCTTGCAGTCCAACGGACTCTCAAGAGCCTTCTCCAACACCACAGTTGAAAAGCATCAGTTCAGTGCTCAGCTTTCTTCATAGTCCAACTTTCACATCCATACATGACTACTGGATAAACCATAGCCTTGACTAGACGGAATTTTGTTGGCAAAGTAATGTCTCTGCTTTTGAATATGCTATCCAGGTTGGTCATAACTTTTCTTCCAAGGAGTAAGTGTCCTAATTTCATTGCTGCAGTCACCATCTGCAGTGATTTTAAAGCCCCNCTTCTTCAAGCCCAGCATTTCTCATGATGTGCTCTGCATATAAGTTAAATAAGCAGGGTGACAATATACAGCCTTGATGTACTCCTTTCCCTATTAGGAGCCAGTCTGTTGTTCCATGTCCAGTTCTGTTGCTTCCTGACCTGCATATAGGTATTGCAAGAGGTAGGTCAGCTGGTCTGGTATTCCCATCTCTTTCAGAATTTTCCACAGTTGATTGTGATCCACACAGTCAAGGGCTATGGCATAGTCAATAAAGCAGAAATAGATGGTTTTTTTGAACTCTCTTGCTTTTTCCATGATCCAGCAGATGTTGGTAATTTGATCTCTGGTTCCTCTGCCTTTTCTATAACCAGCTTGAACATCAGGAATGTCACAGTTCACATACTGCTGAAGCCTGGTTTGGAGAATTTTGAGCATTACTTTACTAGTGTGTGATATGAGTGCAATTGTGCAGTAGTTTGAACATTCTTTGGCATTGCCTTTCTTTGGGATTGGAATGAAAACTGACTTTTTCCAATCCTGTGGCCACTGATGAGTTTTTCAAATTTGCTGGCATATTGAGTGCAGCACTTTCATAGCATCATCTTTCAGGATTTGAAATAGCTTAACTAGAATTCCATCACCTCCACTAGCTTTGTTCATAGTGATGCTTACTAAAGCCCACTTGACTTCACATTTCAGGATGTCTGGCTCTAGGTGAGTGATCACATCATCATGATTATCTGGGTTGTGAAGATCTTTTTTGTACAGTTCTTCTGTGTATTCTTGCCATGTCTTCTTAATATCTTCTGCGTCTGTTAGTTCCCTACTATTTCTGTCCTTAATAGAGCCCATCTTTGCATAAAATTGTTCCCTTGGTATCTCTAATTTTCTTGAAGCGATCACTAGTCTTGCCCATTCTGTTGTTTTTCTCTATTTCTTTGCATTGATCATTGAGGAAAGCTTTCTTATCTCACCTTGCTATTCTTTGGAACTCTGATTTCAAATGTGTACATCTTTCCTTTTCTCCTTTGCTTTTCACTTCCCTTTTTTTTTTTTCACAGCTATTTGTAAGGCCTCTGCAGACAGCCATTTTGCTTTTTTGCATTTCTTTTCCACGGAGATGGTCTTGATCCCTGTCTCCTGTACAATGTCACGAACCTCCGTCCATGTTCATCAGGCACTCTAGACAGTCTATCAAATCTAGTCCCTTACATCTATTTCTCACTTCCATTCTATAATCATAAGGGATTTGATTTAGGTCATATCTGAATGGTCTAGTGGTTTTCTCCACTTTCTTCAATTTCAGTCTGAATTTGGTAATAAGGAGTTTATGATCTGAGCCACAATCAGCTCCCTGTCTTGTTTTTGCTGACTGTATAGAGCTTCTCCATCTGTGGCTACAAAGAATATAGTCAACCTGATTTCAGTGTCTACCATCTGGTGATGTCCATGTGTAGAGTCTTCTCTTGTGTTGTTGGAAGAGGGTGTTTGCTATGGCCAATGTGTTCTCTTGGCAGAGCTCTGTTAGCCTTTGCCCTGTATCGTTCTATACTTCAAGGCCAGATTTTGCAGTTAGGTCAGGACAAAACTGAATTTGGTTCAACTGTGATCTGTACCATTCTTTATTTTGTTTATTTGAGCATTATTTTTTCAACAGATTTACACATCCTATGTGTTTTCTTCTGCCATTATTATCATCTAACTAAGTACATGTTTTGTTATGGCCATCTTTTTTTATCAATAAAAGAGGCATTAAAAAAAATGTCTTTTGTCCTGTGTTCTGATATGCTGCTAATATACAGTTCAGCTTGCAGTTCTATTAACTTGATACAGACCAAAATATATTAAAGGTCTTATATGTGTCATAGCATGAAATAATATTGGTCAGTTGTTATTAAATAGATCAAAATCTATTTAATGTTTTTTAAATGTTAAAAGCTGCAATTATATCATTGGCTATACCATATCAGTACCTAATAATTTATCCTAAATCATCTCAGTTTCTTCAGAATATTTACTGTTGTACATATGCCCCTTTCTTTGCATTCAAAAGTTTTGACAGTTCTTTAGGAGAACCCACAAATAAGCAACTTGAAATATTTATTTGTGTCTGTGGGTGTCTAATAGTACATAGATTAAGTGGCTTACCCAATTAAATTTCCACATTTGACTATTTATAAACCAAAAGCTGACATGTGTACAGTTAACCCGAGAGTCACTTTAAGGTTTAAATTAAATTTACAACTTGATTTTAAGAGGAAGGTTGTCTCAGTATTTATCTTCATGGCTCCCTAACCTGGGCAGTGTCTTCTGCATGTAGTGAGGTTATACGCTACAGATCAGGCTGTTTAGATCACTGATGTCTTTAATTAACACACAGAAGGTCATGGAGGTGTCCAAGAGTTGCCCATGGCAGATGCTTTGCCTAATCATTATTGAATCCAATTATTATTAATCATGGAAGTTTCACTGGGGTTTACAAGTGCTGAAAAGAAACAGCAGGTTTTTCTACACAGCCCATTGAAGTTGTTCCTCTCGTCCATTAACGCTTATGAGGTCATGATGCTACTGCTTTTCCAGGAGGAACATGTATCTTTCTTTACATGCACTATGTGCTTCTGGGTTGAATCGAAGAGCCTAGTTTGGATTGCAGCCTACACTGTCATATAACACTCTTAACCAATGGAAACATTCCTATTTAGTATATCAGATAATACCAGGCAGTCCCAGTAGCAGCTAAATAAATAATGACTTAAATTTGACCATTACTATCAAAAAGCAGTATAACTTTATATGTGGCCCAAGAGCAAGCCTGTCAGCTTGTCTCTTCAGTGCAACATCTTCAAAATATTGCCAAGATTGTTGAATTGGGATTAAGCTTAAAGATTTTCTCCCTAGCTCATGTATAACCTTGACAGAAGTATTGTTTGAAATTATAGTTAGAGTTCTATAGTGTATAATACTATGGATATATTAATTTATTTCAGTAAAATATATAAGAAAGAGTCTGTAAGTAGATTTTGGAGAATGGAGGCCATTTTCCTCATTGACCCATCTCCTAAATATTATGCATGATTGAGTGAAGAGAAGTAATTCTTGAGTCTCAATTTGTTTTAATTGGATCTTGAAGTAGGTGGATATCACCAAAGGATTACATAGTGTCTAATCTCATCTTCCTTCTGTAAGTGCAACTTAAACAAACTTTATTGAGTAAACTATCAGTCAACTGCCAACTTCTAAACCAACATGTCCAGTCTCTGTTTTGTCTGCTATGTCTATACAAGTCCATTCGACTGAGCAAATATTTCAAGACCACAATAAGCTGAAAGATCTTGCTAGCACTGCAAGTGTTACCTAAACAATCATAAGAAATACATTCGAATTTCAGAACATTAAATAATAGAAGAAATAAAACCCGAACATTAGCAAATATAAGTAAAATGTGGTAAATATTGTGAGTTAGAAACAAATTGATATTCAAGTGTGAGAAGTTTCCCCTTTGATTTTAAACTCTTTAAATCTAAATTTAAAGCATTTGGAGTGTAAATGCTTTAGCAGTCCATTCAAAGCCATTGTCATATGCTTCTTAGGACATTTGTTGGACTTTACCTTTCAGTGGGTCTGCACAGTGAGCACCAAGTCCAGCTAAACCAGATTATTTGCTGTTCTTACCTCAAGTCTCCATCATCTTTTCCTATTTTTTCCCCCATTTCTTGTCACTTGGAGGACCTTTACCTGTAATACTAGTAGTCACAAAATGTATATTTTAATAACCTAGATGGATGAGATGGGGGAAGGGAAGGGAGGTGATATATGTGTAATTATGACTAATTTGCATTGTACACAGAAACCAGTACAACATTGTAAAGCAATTTTCCTCCAATTAAAATATAAATTAAAAAAAATCAGAATGACTCACACTGATAGAATGTAAAGAGAGATAGGTCATTAATGGTATTATTAATTGAAAAAATTTAAAAAACATATAAAAAGGAGGCAAGAAATGTTAGCTTATTCAAATAAAAAAAACTAATACACTAATTATTTAATATGCCTACATGGAAATATCATTCTGTCATTCATGTAGAAATATCCAGATGTAAATGGAAAATGTATATCTGTAGCTCTAGAGGAAAACGTTGGGTCAAAAGAATTACCTGTAAAAGACATTGCCTTAAAATTTCCATGTGAAACAAAAGAAAGCATATAAGAAGAAGCACAGAAACGTAGTCTCAGAACCTAAGAATTTATACAATTGATAGGCAACTAGAGGAATACAAAGCTGTAAGGAAGATAAATATTCACTCATATGGGGACTCTGAAAGAGAGAGATGCAAGAGAGATTTTAAAGAAGTAAAAGCTCTTTACCGCTAACAGCTATTAGAAAAAAGTCAAGCATTGGAGCCTTGAGAAAAGGACGATGACATGGATGATGAAATCAATTCACTGACCTTAGCAAAGAATTTTAGTAGAAAGTCAAGGGCAATCATTTCCAAGGCACTGGGGCTGAGTGGATGGTAAAATAAGTCAGAATTTTCTTTCAAAGATTTAAAATAAGGTCAGAGAAATCAAGTCATTTACCTTAAATTTCTATTATGTAAACTGAGATTACTGTAACCTATGTAACAAGTTGTTGTAAGGATTAGATACAACACTAAATATAATGCTAAGCACGTATGCACTTGCTGAAGCCTATTCTCTATTACTATTTTAACTATTATATAATTCAATCTCTCTTTTCTGTCTTTGAAAGTGAAAGTGTTAGTTGCTCAGTCACGTCCAACTCTTCGTGACTCCATGGGCTGTAGCCCGCCAGTTTCCTCTATCCAGGGATTCTCCAGGCAAGAATACTGGAGTGAGTTGCCATTCCCTTCAGGGGCTCTTCCTGACGGAGGGATGGAATCCAGTTCTGCACTGCATGTGGATTCTTTACTGTCTGAGTCATCAGGGAGGCCCCCAATAATTTCCTTCTTTTTATCTTGCTCAGCTTTACTTTTTAAATGTGTCACTTCAACTGGTTTCTGCTGTGTCTGCTAGAACCTGGCACCTCAGTTTTCTTTTCTTTCCTTTGCTATTGTGTACTTCTTGTTTCAGATATGGATGTTACCTATAAGACTGGTGGAAATATGTGTATCTTTCAAGAAATTCATTTTGGATGAATGTTGCCACTCCTTTCTACCACATTTTTGGGACCTGCCTACTTATTCTTCATGACACTGCTACTGACATTCAGGTATCAAAGTTTTAAATGTCAGAGCTATGATGAGGTTTCAGAAAGAAGATCCTTTTCATTTTCATGAACCACTTTGCTAGAGGGAGGTGAAAGTGGAACCATCTTGAACACTAATGTTTAATACCAGAGGTTTTGTGGCCAGCTCAGGAGTCTCTGGGAGGTATATCAGTAGCATTTCTAAGTGACAGTTTTCTGTGCTCAGAATCACATATCTTTTTTGCAGTAAAGATTTTTTTGTTTGATTTTTTTTTTTTAGCAGAAAGGTTCTTATTCTTTAAGTGAACTGAATAAAGGCTCTTTTCCTTTCAATTCATCAGACATCATCAAACAGTCTGAATTTTAATCAAGTTTAGACCCAAACTGTACCTCTCCTTATACACACAAATCCCTATTGTGTACCGATAGAATACAATTCTCACAACTCTCCACATTTGCAGGCAATGTAATGACTGCCGTTTGCTCCTGACTATCTTTTTGAGGTGTGTGTTTGTGTTTAGTCACTAGTTCAGTTCAGTTCAGTTCAGTTGCTCAGTCGTGTCCGACTCTTTGAGACCCCATGAATCGCAGCATGCCAGGCCTCCCTGTCCATTACCATCTCTCGGAGTTCACCCAGACTCACGTCCATCGAGTCCGTGATGCCATCCAGCCAGCTTATCCTCAGTCATCCCCTTCTCCTCTTACCCGCAATCCCTCCCAGCATCAGTCTTTTCCAATGAGTCAACTCTTCGCATGAGGTGGCCAAAGTACTGAAGTCTCAACTTTAGCATCAGTCCTTCCAAAGAAATCCCAGGGCTGATCTCCTTCAGAATGGACTGGTTGGATCTCCTTGCAGTCCAAAGGACTCTCAAGAGTCTTCTCCAACACCATAGATCAAAAGCACCAATTCTTCGGCGCTCAGCCTTCTTCACAGTCCAACTCTCACATCCATACATGNTAGGTATGCTGCTGCTGCTAAGTCGCTTCAGTCGTGTCCGAATCTGTGTGACCCTGTAGACAGCAGCCCACCAGATTCCGTCGTCCCTGGGATTCTCCAGGCAAGAACACTGGGGTGGGTTGTCATTTCCTTCTCTAATGCATGAAAGTGAAAATTCATAGTGAAGTCACTCTGGTGTCCGACTCCTAGTGACTCCATAGACTGCAGCCTACCAGGCCCCTCTGTCCATGGNTGAAAATTCATAGTGAAGTCACTCTGGTGTCCGACTCCTAGTGACTCCATAGACTGCAGCCTACCAGGCCCCTCTGTCCATGGGATTTTCCAGGAGTACTGGAGTGGGTTACCATTGCCTTCTCCAAACTAGGTATATTTTCCTAAAATTATAGGTCCATCTCAGTCAAAGGAAAAAAAATCACTCTATCGTGTCTGACTCTTTGCAACCTCATGGACTGTAGCTCACTACTTTTCTCTGTCCATGGACTTCTCCAGGCAAGAATACTGGAGTGAATTGCTATTCCCTTCTCCCGGGGATCTTCCTAACCCAGGTACTGAATCCGAGTCTCCTGAATGGCAGGCAGATTCTTTGCCATGTGAGCCAACAGGCAAGCCCAGTCGAAGGACACCTGTTGTTCATTTGATGGTGAGTGGGGCTTGGTGACAGGGTGCAAGGCACGGGACTGCTCCTGTTGCTTCTTTATCCTGGTGGGCTGGTGCCGGTGCCTTATTGTAACAATATATCTTTTGATTTGCCCCCAACAATGTTTTTGGGTGCAATGATATTCCCTAAGGTCAGGGACCTTGTCCATTTCCTTTTCGTTTTACCTTCCTTTCACCAATGTTACCCAAGACTAGTAAATTCCACAAAGAAGACAGTAAGATATTTATACGGAACAGTGCAGAAATGAAACTTCACCATGAAAGGACCTAATGAGATCACATTCATCTGTGATTAAAACTAACATTGAATGATTTTTCAAATATGTGTGTGTGATATGAGAATAATGCCTAGCGCTCCCCTCCCCCCCCAGGCCCCAACACACAGTAAGTGAAAGTAAAGTTTTGTATGGGTCTATCTGTCTTACCACTGTGGTCTCTGGACCCAAAATGTACATTAGATGAATTGCTCTTGTTTAGTCACTCAGTCATATCTAACTCTTCTTCTGTGACTCCATGGACTGTAGCCCACCAGGTTCCTTTGTCCAGAGGATTTCCCAGGCAAGAATCCTGGAGTGGATTGCCATTTCTTTTTCCAGGGGATCTTCCCAACACAGGGATCGAATCCACATCTCCAGTATCTCCTGCATTGGCAGGTGGATTCTTTACCACTGAACCACCTGGGAAGCCCATGTTAAACAAACAAACTAATTTACACTAAATTAAATCTTTTTATGACATACAGCATTGGCAGGGACTATGTCTACTACAAAGCAACTTTTGTCTAACTTTGTCATGTTGCTCACTGACTTGTAGTTATTGGGTTGTAAATTAATTCACTTTGGCACTCAATTTCTGTATGTATTTATGACTTAAGACATCAGGCAACTTCAGAATGGGGGTAGAGAAGGGCACTTATAATTTGGGACTCATAAAGAAATGTTTTTATGAGGACAGTAATACCTTGGATGGGTTTTGTACAAATTTATTGCATTCTCCTCGTGGAAGAGCTTAATGTAAAAGTTGTAAAAGATGCCCAAATGCAATGCCATCACTCATTTGAGAAAAGGAGTCTGAATGGATAAATAAACAGTCAATGATTTGTTTTATGCCTACAGTAGCTTAACCACAACCCTATATAATATTTCAGCACAAAGATATTTATGAACAAGCATTAATATCTCAGCACATACCTTGATGGCAATGCTGAAATGCCATAATATATTTTCAAGCAATTTTTATTTGGAAATAAATTATCAGGTAATGTCCATAACTAAATACACTTCATCTTGAAATAAAAATGAATTTAGGACCATAGTACCAATTTTAATTGATAGAGGTGACCTATATATTTAAAAATGACTGTTATTGGTGGTGAATATATTCACAATTTTTTTTCTCCAAGAAACAGAAAAAGATCATTGCATTCTGAGATGACAAAATAGTTCAATTTTTTTAACTTAATTGAAATTCAACTATTATAACATTTAAGGGCCATGGCTATCTATATGCAGATTAACTGATTTGATTTAATTTTTCAGGCAATTTAAGTTTTGGAAACATTCAATTTTTTGAAATGCTTCTTTATATAGTTCCATGAGTAAAGCCATGACATGACAAATGATTAATACCTATTTGTTTAAAAAAATCATACTTATTATTTGTGTCTCTGTGTCACCAAACAACTGGTTATCAGTTTTCTTTGTTTCAAAAGTCCTTTTAGCATGGTTTAGAAGTGAACATAATGGCAGAGAAAGAGTATTATATTTTATATAATATGATCTAAGGATTTTTTCCTGTATGATATAAATTTCTTTAATACGATCTTAAATAAATCCTTGTATTTCAAACAAAACAAAATAGCTATGTGAGGACAAACTAATTTAATACTATTTTCTTTCTTAAGCTCTCATATCTGATGTTTCCTCAAAGCCAAAAAAAAAAAAAAAATGATGTGAAGGAAATTGTGCTGTGTGAAATTTTGGGGGTACGTTATGACTATATTCTTGAACACTGAATAAACTTAGGCAAGTTGGCAAGTCTGCTCACCACCAAGGAGACAAATGAATGGAAATTCAAATACTATTATTGAATAGTCAAAGAATATAGTGATCCTTTTGTCCCTAAAATTTCACCTCTTTATTTTCTTTACCCTTATATAGATGGGCAGCAAAAGAAGACTTTTGAGTTGAATTAGTGATTAGCTCTGTGAAATATTAGTAACAATTATTCTAGAAAAGTCACAGAATTAATGTAAGCAACAGTTAACATATTTATGATATGTGCAAAAATATCAGAGGGTTTTTCTAATGTCTTATTTGGCAAGGTAGAGTCTGTTTAATTACCATCCAAGGAATTACTTTTCTATCATGATTTTATGAGTCAGCTAGCACAATTGCCATTTAAAAGATAATAAAGGAAGAGAGATGAGATCTCGGTCCCCCCAACCAAGGGTATGCAAGTTATAGCCCTGGGACTTAAGTTTAGGTTTACTGACCCCTTCAGACACCTGGTGTTCTAAATATGGTTCACCAAGTGATGTAGCAATGTTTTGTACCTAGCAACATATTTATTTTTAATATATCTAAGCAATACATAATTATACTACTGCCATAGTAAATGATATGAAATCAAAGCAGTTTAGATCTGACTCTGGAGTCCATCACAAAGTTCTGAAAGCTACATTATTTTACTGTTGATGCTGGCCTTTGCAATGAGTTTNTGAGTAAAGCCATGACATGACAAATGATTAATACCTATTTGTTTAAAAAAATCATACTTATTATTTGTGTCTCTGTGTCACCAAACAACTGGTTATCAGTTTTCTTTGTTTCAAAAGTCCTTTTAGCATGGTTTAGAAGTGAACATAATGGCAGAGAAAGAGTATTATATTTTATATAATATGATCTAAGGATTTTTTCCTGTATGATATAAATTTCTTTAATACGATCTTAAATAAATCCTTGTATTTCAAACAAAACAAAATAGCTATGTGAGGACAAACTAATTTAATACTATTTTCTTTCTTAAGCTCTCATATCTGATGTTTCCTCAAAGCCAAAAAAAAAAAAAAAATGATGTGAAGGAAATTGTGCTGTGTGAAATTTTGGGGGTACGTTATGACTATATTCTTGAACACTGAATAAACTTAGGCAAGTTGGCAAGTCTGCTCACCACCAAGGAGACAAATGAATGGAAATTCAAATACTATTATTGAATAGTCAAAGAATATAGTGATCCTTTTGTCCCTAAAATTTCACCTCTTTATTTTCTTTACCCTTATATAGATGGGCAGCAAAAGAAGACTTTTGAGTTGAATTAGTGATTAGCTCTGTGAAATATTAGTAACAATTATTCTAGAAAAGTCACAGAATTAATGTAAGCAACAGTTAACCTATTTATGATATGTGCAAAAATATCAGAGGGTTTTTCTAATGTCTTATTTGGCAAGGTAGAGTCTGTTTAATTACCATCCAAGGAATTACTTTTCTATCATGATTTTATGAGTCAGCTAGCACAATTGCCATTTAAAAGATAATAAAGGAAGAGAGATGAGATCTCGGTCCCCCCAACCAAGGGTATGCAAGTTATAGCCCTGGGACTTAAGTTTAGGTTTACTGACCCCTTCAGACACCTGGTGTTCTAAATATGGTTCACCAAGTGATGTAGCAATGTTTTGTACCTAGCAACATATTTATTTTTAATATATCTAAGCAATACATAATTATACTACTGCCATAGTAAATGATATGAAATCAAAGCAGTTTAGATCTGACTCTGGAGTCCATCACAAAGTTCTGAAAGCTACATTATTTTACTGTTGATGCTGGCCTTTGCAATGAGTTTTTTTTTTTTCTCTCTCTCTTTTTGCATTTGATAGCAAACACACAGGCAACAAAAATAAGTGGACCACAACAAACTAAAGGATTTCTGCAGAGTAAAGAAAACAATTAGCAAAGCAAAAAGCCAGCCATATGGGAGAAATATGTTCAAACCATATATTCTATAAGGGATTAATATCAAGCTTCATGTCTTTAGTTAGTTATTTTTGTGATGTTGGCAATGTTCTAAAGTTTCCAGTAAAATGAAACAACTCAGCAATCGAACTCAGTGAACTGTTGGACAAAATTAAATTGGTGAATATATAAGCAGATGCTTTTTGGCATAGAACTTTGCAATAACAAAGTTGCTCTTATCTTTTGAGCATTGGTTTATTAATAACGTTCTCCAAGCAATTATACCACTCTCTTCCCTTACACTTATCCTAAAGTAGAGTTTATAATTTTATCTCTGAAATTAACATCATACATTTTGATTTACAAGATCTATTCCCTGTCTCCACTGATATAGGTGATAGCTGATAAATATGAACCATCAACAGATGCATACTGTTATTATATCTTAGTGTGTATATTTTAAACCCCTTCGATTTTAAATTTAGTATAAATATCAAAAANTACAAGATTTATTCCCTGTTTCCACTGATATAGGTGATAGCTGATAAATATGAACCATCAACAGATGCATACTGTTATTGTATCTTAGTGTGTATATTTTAAATACCTTTGATTTTAAATTTAGTATAAATATCAAAAAATAATTGAAATTTAGGAGCCAATCCCTTGAATGGAATTGGCATAGTTTACAGATAATATCTGTAGTTCATCAGTGGTGTCATTCTTTCTTAATCTCAGAACATTTGTATTACAATTCAAACTTCATAACTTATATGACTCACAGTACCAATAAATCTGGTTTTATGTATATATAAAGCCTCCTGTATTTTCTAGACTTACCTAACTTCAGATAGACTGAAATATTAACCAACTTCAAATACAACTTCACATAATATTCTTCNGTAGTTCATCAGTGGTGTCTTTCTTTCTTAATCTCAGAACGTTTGTATTACAATTCAAACTTCATAACTTATATGACTCACAGTACCAATAAATCTGGTTTTATATATATATAAAGCCTCCTATATTTTCTAGACTTACCTAACTTCAGATAGACTGAAATATTAACCAACTTCAAACACAACTTTACATAATATTCTTCCACAATTCCAGTTTTAACATCAACTAATGGAAGTGCAACCTGAAATCATCCATTTTTTAAGGTATTTGAATTCGGTTCTTAAGTTTGTATTTTAGATTTATTTTAACTATTGTGACAATAGCTTTTTTAACAGTAATAGCAAAAAAGATTGTCAGGAGATTAAATTGCCTAGTCACAAAATATTTATTCTGAGAAATTCAGTGGCTCCGTATCTAATTAAAATATCTTTTGATTAATAACCAATTACTAATGTTAAATAAACAATTATGCCCAGGTAGTAGAAAGCATATTGTCTAGAAAAGTTAGCAGAACTAAGTTTATACCTTGCTTTGACTTCCCTGGTGGCTCAGAGGGTAAAGCGTTTGCCTGCAATGTGGGAGACCTGGGTTCAATCCCTGGGTTGGGAAGATCCCCTGGAGAAATAAGGAAATGGCAACCCACTCCAGTACTCTTGCCTGGAGAATCCCATGGATGGAGGATCCTGGTGGGCTAGAGTCCACAGGGTCGAAAAGAGTCGGACACGACTGAGTGACTTCACTTTCACTTGCTACTGTTGGTTTTCTTACATCTTGAGCCTCAGTTTTTGCATTCATTAAAAGAAAAAAAAGATTAAAAGAGGTAACTTCTGAGGATTAAGATATTATTATTATTAAATTAAGTAATCCTGACTTATATTTAGTTGTTAGCCTAGTTTGCTATCTCTCAAGTGAATACATTGCTAAGATTTTTGCTAAGCACATTTAACTGAGCTTGTCTTGTATTCAATTCATATTTCCTAGGGGTCTCCATAAAAACAGTTCAAAATGCTCCTTTCTTTTTCTTTATCTTTTTTAATGTCAACACCCTCCACCTGCTTTTCCAAACTAGAATCTCTAAATTATCCTGATTATTTCTTTACTGTTTAGCACTGGATTCTAATTCATCACTACATGTTATCAGCTCTTTTTCTTAAATATCACTCACATCCATTCATTTCCACCCACGTACATCCACGTCCACTCATGTCTCTTCATTTCTACTGCTTTAATGTGGGTATTTAATACCTCTCTATGTTCAATGCAGGATACAAGATGCTTGGGGCTGGTGTTCGGGATGATCCGGGGAGGTGGGGTGGGGAGGGATGTGGGAGGGGGCTTCGGCATGGGGAGATCGTGTACACCTGTGGCTGATTCATGTCGATGTATGGCAAAACCAATACAGTACTGTAAAATAGAATAAAGTGTTAAAAAAATACCTCTTGGAAGGATATGCAATGCTATTAGTCGCTTTTTCTTCTTGTTTTACTCATCCTTAGCCCGTTTTTCACATCTCGGCAGAAAGGTAGGTAGCCTGGGGCCAAATCAGTCTGGTCAATGGAATGTGGCCAGAAGTGAATTGGGCTTATTCTTTAAAACACATTCTGTCTTATTCTACAGTCTTCTCTTCCTTCTAGTGATCTCAGAAGCTTCAAGGTTCTGCCGGCAAAGCTAGGATGGGCAAAACACAGAGGCAGCAGAACCAACGCTGTATGGCTGGATGCATTTTCTATAATACAAATTTCCTCCAAATTTTACAATACTGATGGCTCCCCATTTATCAGAAGGATAAGAACTAAACGTCTTATTTTGAAACGTAAGTGCTTTTAAAACTCTGGCCCCAGTTTACTCTTGTAGTTTGTTGTTTTCTGCTTTGACTTCTGTAGTCCATGAACATCTTTTCCCAATATACTACCCTCTGCCTTTGCACAGGTTATTCTTTCTGTCTAAAATGACCTTGCCTCATCTGTCCTATTCATCACTCAAGATTTAGTGCTAAAGCCACCAGCTATTCTGGGTAAAGTCACAAACTTCTTTCTTGGGGGTTTACCCATTTGTCTTTTCTTACCTCTGTTCAACATTGGACATGTCTCAGTGTTCTCTGCTGAAATATTTCTTTTCCCCTTTAGACTGTTAGGTGTCTGAGGTCAGGGACTGGATTCCCTCTTTTCTGACTCCAAAGTGCCTGACCCAAAGTGGCTGGCATGTAGTTGGCATGTGATCAATATCTGAATGGATATTGAATGGGTTGAATGAATGTTGAATGGGTAAGAGATTATGTCAACACATAAGGCCTGGAGAGGATGTTTGAAACTGGTAAATAAACAGTGGATCACCTGCTGATGTCTTTTTCCTGGGTTATTAAAATTATGTATTTCTTGCCACAGTCACTGGCCAGCTTTATGCATTTTAATTAACTGCTGGCTCCCCTGAATATTTAGAAGCAAGGAGTTACTTGGTAAATACCATCAGTATGGAGCATCTGGTTCTCTGAAGTTTAAGTTTCATGTTCAATTCCTGGGTGATTGTTTAGTCTAGTTGTCCATTGCCTGGCAATGGATAGGGAGATTTAATCTTAAGAATGCCTTCTGCTATTTTGCATTTGCATACTCCCCCAGACAGTAGCCTTTCTTTAAGCTTTCAATAACATCCTTCAAAACCCAGGGGATAGTCAGGGACTGATTGTCATTGGTTTACCTGTTTTCTTGGCTGTCTCATTAGCATTCTTGGGTGCCTATCAAGAGAGCTGAGACTGTTTCTCAGAAGAGAATCTGGCATATGAACACTTCTGAGCCATTCAGAAGTATTTCCTGTCCAAAAAAACATGCCCAGAAGTCATCGAAGGTTAGAACCAAAGCTGAGAGTGATAAAAGATTATCCTGTCTAGAGAAGTAAAGGCATCAAAGTCATAAAGAAACTATGGGTGAAAATATTTTTGAGATAAAATAATAGAGCAGAAAATGTGGTGGAGAGGAAGAAAGGGCTTTTTATTATTAATATTTTTCAAGACAGCAGTAGGGTTGTATGACATATTAGTGTCCCTCAACTGTACAAGATCCTTGAGTAGCTCTGGGAATTGGGAAGTCTGCAATTTACAACCTCTCTCCTCTGTTCTTATAAGGAATTTAACCAAGTTCCTGTTAGCTAGAGACACTTAAGCAACAGAAAGCCTAAAGGAGATTTTTAAGCCCATAGTAAAGCTAATACAATCCTTCTGCATAAAAACAAAGGATTATTAATGTTGTGATGCTAGTGAAGTTTCCTTTCACAACCAATGCAACTTTCTATATTCCATCAGCCTCACCAGCACTGGAAGAAGCCAAGCTCAGTTGTCATTTATCACTATCCATTTTGGTTACAACAGCTATATAGAGCCTTGGACTTCCCTGGTGGCTCAGCAGTAAAGAATCTCNTCCATCAGCCTCACCAGCACTGGAAGAAGCCAAGCTCAGTTGTCATTTATCACTATCCATTTTGGTTACAACAGCTATATAGAGCCTTGGACTTCCCTGGTGGCTCAGCAGTAAAGAATCGCTCTGGAATGCAGGAGATACAGAAGATGTGGATTTGATCCCTGGGTCTCAAAGATCCCCTGGAGAAGAAAATGGCAAGTTGCTCCAGTATGCTTGCCTGGAGAAACCCATGGACAGAGGATCCTGTCAGGCTATAGACCATAGGGTCACAAAAGAGTCAGACATGACTTAAGAACTAAACAACAAGAAACAACATAAAGCCCGCCTTCAGCATGACTCTTCTAAAGGTTTGCCCCGGTGTGCACAGAAGTTCTTATCTGTAGACATGCTGACCTTTTTTTTAGGATTCAGATTTATTTTCCTGACATGGTTCGTGGCTCCATTCTCCCGGAGTTTGTTCCCTGGAGTAAGAGTCTGCTTCTGCAATGCACCTCCCACCACAGATCACATCCCTTTAGCAATCTGTAGCACTGGCTCCTTTTCAACTCATAAATCTCAGTTTATGACCCATTTACTTGAATAATTCATAATCAATTGAGTCACTAATTCTGCTTTTTGCCGAATCACCCGGGAATGTCTGTCACGAGAAGGTGCTATTGAATTGCAAGTTGATCTGTTGATGGATAGATTTTGCTTTTAGTTTTTATTTTGTTTTTAGAAGTTACTTTTACAGATCTAAGAAAAATACATTCCTTCTCCTTTCCCAGATGAAAGTCTATATGGAAACGCACAAAATTATCTTACATTGCTTTCTTGCTTTTGTTTTCCTTTTAATAATGAATCATCTTGTGGAAAGCAGCAGGATAATGACTGTGGAGAGCAAGTCCTTTGCTCACACCTAGACTGAATAGTTCTTTAGAGATACTTTTCCCATCCTTATATTTCTCCTCTGTTCTCAAGACATTAAATCAGTGGTGAATTATAGTTATATATTGTGTGTGAGATCATGCAGTGTGGCTGTAAATTCCAACACTATTCAATTCATTCATCCCTCAGTGAAGGCTTATTGAGTGCCTACTGTATGCTGGAGGAACTAAGCAGTCAGTGCTGGGAAAACGGAGTAAATGAGAGAGTGTTTTTGCCTGCCTTAAACAAATATTGCATATTCTTTGAGCTTCCATGGTAGTATGCATGTGTGCATGCAAGTCACTTCAATCTTTGTGACCCTGTGGACTGTAGCCTGCCAGTTTCCTCTGTCCATGGGATTCTCCAGGCAAGAATACTGGAGTGGGTTCCCGTGGATGGGATCCTCCCAACGCAGTGATGTAACCTGTGTCTCATGTCTTCTGTATTGTCAGGTGGGTTCTTTACCACTGGTGCCTCCTGGTAGTATAATATGACTTAAAGATTTCAGGTTTTGAGATCGGTTAACCTGGACTTAAGCTTCTCCAAATATTAGTGGTGTGATGTTACAATATATGACAAAGGACAGTAACAGTTATTTTCACATGGCCTTTGGAACCAGGCAGCCAAGTTCTCTTTCTGACATTGTGAACTTAGCCAAATTATTTAACTTCTCCGAGTCTCAGGTTTTATCACTTGTACAAAAGTGGTCTTAATATTCTATCTCACCTCAGACAATTGCACAGCCAAAATCAAGAATATATATAAAGTCCATTATACCAGATATCTAAATGTTTGGAAAATGTAAAGCAAGTGAACATACTGTTACATAAATGTGTTCCTTATTCTTACCTTGACATTGTCATGTCAAGTCCAGTCTAAAAGTTTCAAATTCTCAAATTCCTCAAAGTTTGGAACATGAAAATCCTGTGCCTGGTCTGCAGTTTCCACCCCATAGTTCATGCTTTCTTCTGTTCTCACTCCCAGATCACTTAATCACCACGAGAGACCACAGACACATGGAAATCTTAGCCCATGCAGGTTCCATATATAATCACCCATAGATAAGCTGTCCCTTGATCACTTTCTGGCCTAGTGATGCATCAACCAAGGTTATAATCTGCTTGTAGGAAATGGGCCTCCAAACTATGCACTTGCAGGCTCTGAAAGTTTACTTGGCAGGAAGATAAAAAAAGAAAAAAAGTTCATAATCTTAGGTACCCAGAGGAGTAGCCGTGTTAAAAGATAAACTGAGGCAACTCAAACATTCTGAGTTCACTTGAATAAAAAATTGATTTGAATTGGACACTGTTCAGTCTAAGAGAAAAGAGCTCCAAGGAACTGTACAAAATGAATGACTTATAAACAGAAGGGACTGGGGAATAAGGAAGTTATGTTGGCGACAAAATGCAACTTGGTTATTGCAAAGTCATTTTCACTTAGGGGATGATAGGGGCTTATTCAGAGAAGGCAATGGAAACCCACTCCAGTACTCTGCCTAGAGAATCCCATGGACGGAGGAGCCTGATAAGGCTATATAGTCCATGGGGTCACTAAGAGTTGGACACAACTGAGTGGCTTCACTTTCACTTTTCATTTTCATGCACTGGAGAAGGAAATGGCAACCCACTTCAGTGTTCTTGCCTGGAGAATCCCAGGGATGGAGGAACCTGGTGGGCTGCCATCTATGGGGTCACACAGAGTCGGACACGACTGACATGACTTAGCAGCAGCAGCATCAGGGACTTATTAGACAGATGACCTATCTAGTACTGATTAAGTGGTTCCTGATTGGTTTAAATTCCATTTCTGGAATACTTGAAGCTATAATTAAATCTTGATTTGGTGACATGGGGCTTGGCATAAGACACTCCATTTGTGCATATTTTCTTATTTGCTAATATTCAGGATTAAAGAAATGTCTCATAGTTTTGGTAGGCATGTTTATTTATTTATTTATTTTTGGCAGGGGGGTGCTGTCCATGGACTTCTTTTCCTATTAGAGGGCACGGTAGGAATAGGAGTAGACTTAGTTCAGTTCAGTTCAGTCACTCAGTTGTGTCCAACTCTTTGCGACCCCATGAATCGCAGCACGCCAGGCTTCCCTGTCCATTACCAACTCCTGGAGTTCACTCAGACTCACATCCATCGAGTCAGTGATGCCATCCAGCCATCTCATCCTCTGTCATCCCCTNAAGAGATGTTCTACTTTTATGGATTTGAATATTGAGTATTATGAAGGTAGCCATGCTCTCCAGCTCAGTGGTTGCCTGGGGCTGGCATGGGAATAGAGATTGACTTCAAGTGGATATAAGGGATCATTTTGGATTGACGGAGATATTCTAAATGTGAGTTTTGATAATGGTTGAATAGCTCTATGTATTTACACTTCTTTCTTAATAGATTAGAAAATAACTTGAAATTATTTCAACTGATCTCTTCCTTTCAAACAATATTGTAGATGGATATAAAATAACATTTGTTGTGGGTCTTCTGTATGATTTCAATCATGAATTTAAGTTATTAAATTCTCAAAATGTATATCTCCATTTTGTTAGGCTGTGAGTCTGGAATGCTGAGAGGTTAATATCATGCCCAGTGTAATGCAATCAGTAAATGGTGATGATTTTGATAACATATCAAACAGGATCTTTGTAGCTTGAAGGTCTGTGATTCTATGTATACATATTTTCAATCATGTTTCCCTGCAATTTGCATTAACAGTGGTGCCATATATCTGAAATGCTGCTCAATGTTCATGATTGCAGTTTGTCTTCTCTTTGACCTACTTATGCTTTCCAAAACTTTTGGATGGCTAAAATTTTCTTTCCTTAAGTGAAACTATCCATTTGGTACTTGTTAAAACTCCAGTTGAGGCTTCCCTCATGGCTCAGTGGTAAACAATATGATAGCTAACGCAGGAGGCATGAATTTGATTCCCGATCTGGGACGATCCCACATGCTGTGGTATAACAAAGCCTGTGAGCCACATCCGTGCTATAGAACTGGGAAGCCATGACTACTGAAGCCCACACATGTATAGAGCCCATTCTCCACAACAAGAGAAGTCACCACAATGAANTTTCCAAAACTTTTGGATGGCTAAAATTTTCTTTCCTTAAGTGGAACTATCCATTTGGTACTTGTTAAAACTCCAGTTGAGGCTTCCCTCATGGCTCAGTGGTAAACAATATGATAGCTAATGCAGGAGGCATGAATTTGATTCCCGATCTGGGACGATCCCACATGCTGTGTTATAACAAAGCCTGTGAGCCACATCCGTGCTCTAGAACTGGGAAGCCATGACTACTGAAGCCCACACATGTATAGAGCCCATTCTCCACAACAAGAGAAGTCACCACAATGAAGTACACTGCAAGAAGAGTGGACAACCCCCCAATTCACTGCAAAGAGAGAAAAGCCTGTGCAGCAATGAAGACCAAGCATAGCCAAAAAAAAATAAATGAATCATATTAAAAAAAAAAAATTGCTCCAGATCAGAGCACCAGTGGAAAGAGGCTACACATGGAATAATGGACTGCAGATTCACATTTAAAATCAGTTGGAAGATTATTATACAGAATCCACAACTTCAAGCACTGCGAACTTCAGTTCAGTACAGTTACTCAGTTGCTCTTTGTGACCCCATGGACTGCAGCACGCCAGGCCTCCCTGTCCATCACCAATTCCCAGCATTTAAACAAACTCATGTCCATCAAGTCAGTGATGCCATCCAACTGTCTCATCCTCTGTAGTCCCCTTCTCCTCCTGCCTTCAATCTTTCCCAGCATCAGGGTCTTTTCCAATGAGTCAGTTCTTCTCATCAAGTGGCCAAAGGATTGGAGCTTCAGCTTCAACATCAGTCCTTCCAATGAATATTCAGAACTGATTTCATTTAGTATTCACTGGTTTAATCTCCTTGCACTCTAAGGGACTCTAAAGAGTCTTCTCCAACACCACAGTTCAAAAGCATCAATGCTTTGGTGCTCAGCTTTCTTTATAGTCCTACTCTCACATCCATACATGACTTTTGGAAAAACCAAAGTTTTGACTAGGTGGACATTTGTTGGCAAAGTAATGTCTCTTCTTTTTAATAAGCTATCTAGATTGGATATAACTTTTCTTCCAAGGAGCAAGTGTCTTAATTTCATGGCTGCAGTCATGATCTGAAGTGAATTTGGAGCCCCCCCTAAAATAAAGTCTGTCACTGTTTCCATTGTTTCCCCATTTATTTGCCATGAAGTGATGGAGCCAGATGCCATGATCTTAGTTTTCTGAATGTTGAGTTTTAAGCTAGCTTTCTCACTCTCCTCTTTCTCTTTTATCAAGAGGCTCTTTAGTTCCTCTTTGCTTTCTGTCATAAGGGTGGTGTCATCTGTGTATCTGAGGTTATTGATATTTCTCCTGTCAATCTTGATTCCAGCTTGTACTTCATCCAGTCTAGCATTTCACATGATGTACTCTGCATATAAGTTAAATAAGTAAGGTGACAATAAATAGCTTTTATGTACTCCTTTTCCTATTTGGAACCAGTCTGTTGTTCCATGTCCAGTTCCAACTATTGCTTCTTGACCTGCATACAGATTTTTGAGGGGGGGAGGTCAGGTGGTCTGGTATTTCTACCTCTTTAAGAATTTGCCACTATTTCTTGTGATCCACACAGCCAAGGCTTTGGCATAGTCAATAAAGTAGAAGTAGATGTTTTTCTGGAACTCTCTTACTTTTTGATAATCTGAAGGATGTTGGAAATTTGATCTCTGGTTCCTCTGCCTTTTCTAAATCTAGTTTGAACATCTGGAAGCACATGGTTCATGTACTGTTGAAGCCTGGCTTGGAGGATTTTGAGCATTACTTTGCTAACATGTGAGATGAGTGCAATTGTGTGGTAATGTGAGCATTGTTTGGCATTGCCTTTCTTTGAGATTGGAATTAAAACTGACTTTTTCCAGTCCTGTGGCCACTGCTGAGTTTTCCAAATTTGCTGGCATATTGAGTGTGCCATATTCACAGAATTATCTTTTAGGATTTGAAAGAGCTCAACTGGAATTCAATCACCTCCACTTGCTTTGTTCGTAGTGATGCTTCCAAAGGCCCACTTGACTTCACATTACAAGATATCTGGCTCTAGGTGAGTGATCACACCATCATGATTATCTGTGTCATGAACATCTTTTTTGTATTGTTCTTCTGTGTATTCTTTCTACCTCTTCTTAATATCTTCTACTTCCGTTAGGTCCATACCATTTCTGTCCATTATAGAGCCCATCTTTGCATGAAATATTCCCGTGGTATCTCTAATTTTCTTGAAGAGATCTCTAGTCTTTCCCATTCTGTTGTTTTCCTCTATTTCTTTGCATTGATCACTGAGGAAGGCTTTCTTATCTCTCCTTGCTGTTCTGTGGTTTTACAGGCTTGCTAGTTCAGTCCTCTGAATTTAAGTTTCATTTAGTAAAACAGGAAATGTAATATGTCTCACTTTAGAGATTGTAAGAATGAAAGTCATGTGAAATCATAAACACAGAGCCTTTGCTTGGGAAGATCCCCAGGAGAAGGAAATGTCAGTCCACTCCAATATTCTTGTCTGGAAAATCCTATGGACAGAAATGCATGGCAGACTATAGCTCATGGAGTCAGCAGAGAGTCAGACAAGGCTTAGTGACTGAACACCACCAACAACATAACACCAACTAAATCTCAATCTGTTTTCCCTCCTTTCTACATCGACTTACAAGGAATCTCATGAGAAGCTATGGTTCTCACATAACTTCAAATAAGGAATTGCTTCAACTGAACTTCTTTAAATGGAATTTCCTTAAATATAAGCAAACCTCTTCTTTTCAGCTGCTCCGATATTTGAAAGTTCAATTATTGCCAGGAATTCTGTGAATTGACAGTCTTGATCCCTCCATTCTAGATGGCTCTGTCAACTATATAAAGCAATTCCTAACTGGATAATTGATCTATAGTCACTTCAAAGGGACACAATAATTGTCTTCACCTAACCCTGGACATTTCACACATCTGATACATTTTCAAGAGACTAAAAGAAAAATATTAATTGTTATGAAATTCTAAATTTTAACCAATATATCTCACATCTACTCACCTATACATGAACGTACCCTTATAAATCATAATGCATAGTGCCCAAGAAATGAAATACCAGATTGTTTAAAAGCCACCATATTATCTTTTAAAATAGGGTTTTTGACAAGTTAATGATTTTTCTGACATTTTCTCTCTCCTTAGTTTTCAATGTTGAAATCATTTCTTGTCAATATATTTTATCCCCTCAAGCACAGCTCATGAGTAAATATTTTCAAAGAATCTGTTAATTTTCCCTCTATGTTGTAGATTGTTCAAACTACCACACAACTACACTCATCTCACACACCAGCAAATTAATACTCACAATTCTCCAAGAGAGACTTCAATAGTACATGAACCAAGAAATTCCAGATATTCAAGCTGGATTTAGAAAAGGCAGAGGAACCAGAGATCAAATTGCCGACATCCACTGGATCATAGAAAAAAACAAGAGAGTTCCAGAAAAAATCTACTTCTGCTTCATTGACTAAAGCCTTTGACTGTGAGAATCACAACAAACTGTGGAAAATTCTTAAAGAGACAGGAATACCAGACCACCTGATCTGCCTCCTGAGAAATCTGTGCAGGTCAAGAAGCAATAGTTAGACATGGAACAACAGGCTGGTTCCAATTTGGAAGGGAGTACATAAAGGCTATGTATTTTCACCTGACTTATTTAACTTTATATGCAGAGTACATCATATGAAATGCTAGACTGGATGAAGAAAAAGCTGGAATCAAGATTGACAGGAGAAATATCAATAACCTCAAATACACAGATGACACCACACTTATGACAGAAAGCAAAGCGGAACTAAAGAGCCTCTTGATGAAAATGAAAGAAGAGAGTGAAAAAACTAGCTTAAAACTCAGCATTCATAAAAACTAAGATCAAGGCATCTGGTCCCATCACTTCATGGCAAATAAATGGGGAAATAATGGAAACAGTGACAGAGTTTATTTTGGGGGGCTCCAAAATCACTGTAGATGGTGACTGCAGCCATGAAATGGAAAGATGCTTGCTCCTTGGAAGAAAATATATGACCAACATAGGCAGCATATTAAAAAGCAGAGACATTACTTTACTTAAAAAGCCCCTTCTAGCAAAGCTATTGTTTCTCCAGTGGTCACATATGGATGTGTAAGAGTTGGGCCATAAAGAAAGCTGAGCATTGAAAGATTGATCTTTTGAACTGTAGTGTTGGAGAGTATTTTTGAGAGTCCTTTGTACTGCAAGGAGATCAAACTAGTCCATCCTAAAGGAAATAAGTTCTGAATATTTGTTAGAAGGACTGATGCTGAAGCTCCAATCCTTTGGCCACTTGATGAGAAGAACTGACTCGCTGGAAAAGACCATGATTCTGGGAAAGATTGAAGGCAGGAAGAGAAGGGGATGGCAGAGGANTGTTAGAAGGACTGATGCTGAAGCTCCAATCCTTTGGCCACTTGATGAGAAGAACTGACTCGCTGGAAAAGACCATGATTCTGGGAAAGATTGAAGGCAGGAAGAGAAGGGGATGGCAGAGGATGAGATGGTTGGATGGCATCACCGACTTAGTGGATATGAGTTTGAGCAAGCTCCCAAACTTGGTGATGGACAGGGAGGCCTGGCATAATGCAGTCCACACGGTCCCATAGAGTGGGCATGTCTGAGTGACTGAACTGAGCTAACATTGCAGATTATTCTTCCTTCTCATAACCCGACATTCCAGACTTTCTTTCCCTAACACGTGGTTGGGTACTCTGTTTCCCAAATGTGTTGGAGTATCTTGTTCTGCTATCAGGTTTCTTACTCTTCTGCTCTCTTCCTCACCTCTTTTTTCCTGCTTGCCTCACAGATCCCCTCTTTTCTCCACTGTCATATCCTCAAACCCTACTATNTACTGACTAGATTCTTGGTATGTACGTGTATTTCAGACGTATTATTATTGCTGTTCTTTTAGTCACTAAGTTATATCCAACTCTTTTGTGACCCCATGGACTGCAGCCTGCCAGGTTCTGTCCAAGGGATTTCAAAGGCAAAAATACTGGAGTGGGTTACCATTTCCATCTGCAGAGTTTCTCCCCAACCTGGGGATCAGAACCCGTATCTCCTGCATTGCAGGTACCGTTACTGCTGAGTCACTAGGGAAACCCTTCAAATATATTGTATAGAACAGTTTTAAATGTAAAAAGCTTTGCTTCAAACTTCAAAATATTACTTCAGAATGTGAAAAGATAAGGATTAAACCCTTGTCTTTTACGTCTCCTGCACTGGCAGGTAGATTCTTTAACACCAGAGCCATCAGCATGATTTCTCACTATTTTACCCTGTGGCTATATATATATGTCAGTGCTACTCAGGAGGGAAAATATTTGATTTCACCCGTAAGACTAAACAAAAAATGTTGTCTGTGCATAAAGACTGTAGCATCATGGACAAAGGGGATAGCATAGGCAAAGATGCAAAAGCCAGGCAGTAGCGAAAGTGTAGCATGAAAGAGACATTCAGCCCATGCAGCTTTTTATACATTTTCTAAAGGAGCACTTTATTTTCTCCTCTGAAGTCTTGAGTGTTGTCATATTTAGACCAGATGAACCCCAGGTATGATTCATCTCCTGGCAGAGCCTTGATTAATTGGGCCACCTTTGAGCATGTTACAGTTAGAGTTGCCAAATCTCTCTTAAGGACTAGAACTCGGAAATGTGGACATTAGTATTGGAGAATGTTGACACATCAGAAACCATATCTGATGAGGGGGAAAAAAAGGACTAAAGGTTTATGCCACTGTTTTGTCTTCATTTACAAAGAACAGTATATTCCTTCCAACATCGTTTCCATTTAGTAGCGTGGTGCCGACTATTTATTCTGGCCATATAGCTCTATTAGGCTTACCGCAGAGATGTTTTCAAGACTCCTATTGTGCCTTTTTTGGCTATCCTAGGAGGACAGTGAAAATGATAGTCTATACAATCATGGCAGAGACAGTGTGAGTGAATAACAAAAAAAAAATCAACTCAGTCCTTTCCAGTTTCTCTGCACTATCTTAGTGTCATGTCATGAATATTTAATCACACCTCACTGGTGCAGGGAAATAGCAAGGTGATATGAACTAGGATAAAAATGGATACTAACATGATGGGCAATGATTCTGTTTTTATGCACTTTGTAAAGTTCCATATACAGTTATGAAATTCCATAAACAATGTCAATACTGACGATATATTCAGTAACTGATATTCCATTTGAGGCTGGAATTGACCATGTTTTCATATTAGAAAGAAATAATACTAATCAAAACAGTTTAACAAGGATGGAAAACACTACAAATCAAAGTTGTGAAGAAATGAGAGCATTTTATGTATATTAAAATAAAAAAGGGAATTGTGGAATTACAGCAGAGATTTGAATGGACTGTAATGAATCTCAGTGGCTGAAAGCTGATTCAAAATAAATGGAGGTAATTAACAGATTGGAAATCTGCAAGCAACAGGTAATTGGATTATCAACGGATAATTTGTTTCCATGGACGTTTTTACTATCTGCACATCTGCAATATTTCATTCTTGTCGTTTTGTGCTCTGAAAGAATGTCCTCAAAACTCAGTTAATCCCCGTATGATCTCTGTAATTAAGTTATTTTGAAGAGATGGGTACTGCATTTTTATTCTCAAACAGCAACCATAGCCCTCATTTTAATTACAAATGACACTTGATTTCCGGTGCTTTTTCCCTCTCTAAGGAGCACAAAGTGAAAGTCGCTCAGCTGTGTCCATCTCTGACCCGATGGACTATACAGTCCTTGAATTCTCCAGGTTAGAATACTGAAGTGGGTAGTCTTTCGCTTCTCCCAGGGATCTTCCCAATCTAGGGGTCAAACCCAGGTCTCCCGTATTGCCGGGGGATTATCTGCCAGCTGAGCCACAAGGGAAGCCCCAAAGTACTGAAGTGGATAACCTATCCCTTCTCCTGAGGATCTCCCCCATCCCAGGGATCAAACCAGGATCTCCTGCATTGCAAGCGGATTGTTTACCAACTGAGTTATCAGGGAAGCCATAAGGAGCTCAAAGCCAAGTTTAATAACTTCAGTCTTTTAAAAGTTGATCATTAATTTCTGTCTTTTGTGCCATGGCAATTCAAATTTGAAACTTGAAAGTTTCAAATTGAAAGTTTACCATAATTTGAAAATCAGGAGAGTGCAATGATAGCTTCCCCATGTTACCGGTTTAGTTCTTTGTAGTCTTGTTAAATTTATGACAGAGCCAAGTCCCTCCCTCTCTAAGATAGAAAACCACTTCCCTACATTGGTGGGAAGCTAAGTTGATAGTCTTCAATATTGTGAAAATTTTTGCACGATTCATCTATGGCATGTAGCAAAATTTTAAACCTAGAAAATACACACAATAAAACCAAAACTACTAACCTATCAAGTCCAACATTATAGAAATGAGAAACAAGCATTATGAAAGGGGGTTTTATGTGTGACAGAGAGAAACATTATTTCCAATTCTAAGGTTTTATTCCCAGGCACAAGTTTTCTGTGAAGAACACATTCTAGGGCCAGACACCCTGACTTCCTATTCCACTCCTTCTCTTATTAGCTGAACTTATTTTCTGAACATCTTGATTCAGTGTCTTTATCTTTATCTTTGAGTGGGATTTAATAGTAATCTCAAAATGCTAGATTTGTAAAAACAATTGAAAGAATAATTAAAGGCATTACAGCAATGTATCCCATCACATGGTTATCTCTATTAGCACTTATTATTGTTATTAATAATTGCAATATTATTAATAATGCTTTTATTTTTTATTTTTTAATACTTTATTCTATTTTACAGTACTGTATTGGTTTTGCCATACATCGACATGAATCATCCACAGGTGTACACGATCTCCCCATGC
>SJYW01049536.1:525149-538287 GCA_006410735.1 Raphicerus campestris
AGAAGAAGAATGTGAGTCGGAGAAGAGGAAGGTGAGAAGAAGAAGAAGAAGGAGAGAAAAAGAAGAAGAAGGTGAGAAGAAGAAGGGGGGGGCGGGTAGGACTTAAAAAAAAAAAATCTCTATTCAAATCCAACTTTATTACTTCATGCCTTTGGAACTGTGTGACCAGAGAGAGATAATTTACTTTTCTAAGGCTCAGTTTTCTTATTCTTTAAATTGAGATAATAATAACCCAAGATTGTTATGAAGATTGTATAACAAATATAAAAAGCTTAGCCTAGTGAGAAATGCATAAACACTATGTTTTGTTTTTTTCCCCTCTCCTTCTATTTTAATTTAAACAAATAAGAAAAGATATCAAAAGACAGTCTCAAACTCTGCTGAACATTATTTTAGACCTGAAATTAGCCTGAATAGTCATAAAAAAGGATTTTTCAAGAAATGCATGAATCTTTTAAGATTATGAGACTACTTTTAACTTAAAAGCTTAAAATGTATTTTAAGGTTGGGATAAATTTTAAAAGCCAATGCCTTGCTCCCTAATAATTAGAGAGCAAGCTTATTTTTATTAAAGGTCTTTCTCCCTTTTCAACTGTTAGAGGATAAAAAAAGTCTGACTGTGGGCTGCAAATATTTACTCTTTCATCCCATTCATTCTTTCTGTCTCTGTTTGTCTGTCTGTCCTTCTTCAATTTAAAGGAATTTCATCACTGAATTAATAAAATAAGCTAGTTATTACATTTAAATTCTGGGACAGAAAAATATTAGTATTTAGACAGAACACTCAGTGTATATACAAAGTTGGTCTAACACTTTCATGTTCTTTCATAAATAAAAATAGAAACTAAAAATCATTCTCTTGAAAGGTATAGCTACATGGAAAGAAGGCGTATATGATGTTTTCCTTGCCAGTCCCAAATAGGCAGATACACTTTCTCTGTTATATGCTCTCTCTCTTCATTTATGGTTTTGAGTGGGCCTTTTAGCGACCACAGAAATACGAGAAGAGCATGAGAGCTGCACACTTTAATGTAATTTTAAACCATGCCTATTTTCTCAAAAACATAGAGAAACAGCAACAAATTTTGCCCTCTTTGTGTGCTGATAATTTTTATGGCAGCTACACAATTATTCTTTTCCCCTAAAAGCAAACTGCATCTGCTGAGTGAAAGCATTTGGAGCAACGTTAGTTAATGCACTATTAATTTGTCAATTATTTTGTCAGAACAGTTTTGTCACTTTATTGCCTCCTAGACGATGCCTACTGTTTAGAAGCAAACACAAGATACATAAAAATAAACAAATATACCATGTCCTCTGAGGAGCGTCTGAATAATGAGAAACTAAATGCTGAAATCCCCATAGATGCCTAGAGATGCCTGGGCTTCTGGGGAGATTTTAAGGCTCATGTGAGATCATTGTATATGAGTCTTCAGTGCAGAACTTTTCCGAGGCTTAACAATCCCCTCTAACTCTCATGCAAGTAAACTAAATCAAAAAGAGAAAAACAAATACCATATATCACCACATATATGTGGAAGCTGAAAAAAATTGGTATAGGCAATTTTATTTACAAAGTAGAAATAGAGACATAGATGTAGAGAACGAATGTAAGGACACCAAAGGTGAATGAGGCCAATAGGACAAGTTGGTTGATGGGGATTGATGCATACAAATTGTTGATAGCATGCATAAAATAGATAACTAACGTGAAATTACTGTATAGCACAGGGCTTACGTGCCTGCTGAATCGCATGCAATTCTTTGCAACCCCATGTACTGTAGCCTGCCAGGCTCCTCTGTCCATGGGATTTTACAGGCAAGAATACCAGAGTGGGTGCTATTTTCTCCTCTAGGGAATCTTGAATCGAACCCACATCTCCTGTGTCTCCTGATTTGCAGGATGATTCTTTACTACTGAGCCATCTGGGAAACTCCCATGCTCTGTAGTGACTTAACTGGGAAGGAAATCCAAAAAGTGAGGGATATATGTATACGTACAGCTGATGTACTTAATCGTAGAGTCAACATTGTAAAGCAACTCTATTCCAGTAATTTTTTAAAGATCATTCCATTTATAAAATCACCAATTTAAAAAAAAATATCCTTCTAAGATCCATTCACCAGAAAAGAAAAATTCTTTAAATTCTACTGCAGCTGAGTCTAATCCTTCAGGGACTGGAACTCAGAATACAATAGACTGTATCATGAATATTTCAACATTTAGAAAACTCTTCTAGACAAGTGGGAATAACAAAGTGGTGGCCACAACCTAGAAAGTGAGAGAAGGAGAGCGAGCTAATAACAGTCACGTACTCATCACTCAGGTCTAAAGTACCAACGTCTCTAGCTGTATCCTGCAGAAACCACTTGCAAAGGGCCCCTCTGCCTTAGGTGGTGTTGTTCTTTTAATTATATCTCAACCAGGTATCCAAAGTGGTCTTCAAAATCTGATTATTCAATCCAAGTTACACAACTCTTCTCTCCCTGGCAAAAACCAGCTACACACACACAAGCACATACACATGATCCTTCTTAGGAGGAATTCTCAAATATATCCCACTGTTTCCTAAATAATCAGGTCTCTGTCTTTCCAGAGTCTGAAGTCACTGTATTTAAGCCCTCATACGGTAGCCTGGTGGTAATGAATCCACTTGCCAATGCAAGAGATACAAGAAATGTGGGTTGGATGTTGGGTTGGGAAGATCTCCTGGAATAGGAAAAGGCAACCCGCTCCAGTATTCTTGCGTAGAAAATTCCATGTATAGAGGAGACTGGCGGCTATATTCTATGGGGTCACAAAGAGTTGCACACAACTTAACTTGCAAGTAACAACAACTCCCTCTTAATCAATTGACAGTGAAAAATAAAATTTTAAGCCAACCTTCTCAGAAAAAATCCAGAGACTCACTCTGATGAGGGGTTTAGTTTATTGTGGATTGAGGAGCTCGGTACAGTGTTTTTTCACTGAATCTGTGTGATTTTCAAAATCAAAATTATGAACATTCAGGGAAAAGATGAAATGGATGCTCAGTGACAATCCACCAATATGCGCTAGAATTTTACTGTGCATGTGAAACCTCTGGGATGGTGTTAAAATGCAGATTCTGATAGAGGGTGGGGTCTGAGATTCCTCACAGGCTTCCCTGATAGCTCAGTTGGTAAAGAATCCACCTGCAATGCAGGAGACCCCAGTTCAGAATTCCTGGGTCAGGAAGATTTCCTGGAGAAGGAATAGGCTACCCACTCCAGTATTCTTGGCTCTCCTTGTGGCTCAGCTGGTAAAGAATACACCTGCAATGTGGGAGATCTCGGTTCAATCCCTGGGTTGGGAAGATCCCTTACAGAAGGGAAAGGCTACCCACTCCAGTATTCTGGCCTGGAGAATTCCATAGACTGTATAGTCCATAGGGTCACAGAGAGTCAGACACCATTAAGTGACTTTCACTGAGATTCTTCAGGCTCCTCATCCTCAAAGTCCTCATTTATGAGTGTATGTGAATGTATGCTCCATTATATGGGCATATGTGTCAATATGACTGAAGCAACTTAACAGCAGCAGCAGCCAATGACTTAAGTTCTTTTAGCTTCTCATAGGGGACACTAGTGGCAAATCATAAAGTAAGAGTGGATTTTGCAACTATAAATGCAAATGACAAATTTGCTAGATTGCCTTGAATGTTATGCAGGTGAGGATTATTGAAAATTCTTTGCCAATATGTAATAATAAAAATTAAAACATATTCTGTGTAATTTTCCTTAAAAACTAAAACACATTCTGTGTAATTTTCCTTATTGGACTACTGTCTGTTGCTGCTATTGTAAAATATACTTAATCCTCCTTCCACCTGGCAGCATTCTTAGATATTCTGAGTGCAATTATGCTTTGTATCTATGTTTCATATTACATGGATACATGAATACAATAACCAATGTTGTTTGTGTACAAAAATCTACATTTATTCAACAAATAGCATTGTGCTTGGTGCTGGGAATACAGAACTGAATAAGTCAAGCTCCAGGATTGAGGCAGGCAGAACCTAATTTCAGAGAGAGACACTTACAGAGAAGTTGCAGCAGAGCATGGTGGGTGATATGCTAGATACATAAGATAAATGTGCTCAAAAGCACCAATTGTGAACTGCATTTAAGTCAATAGCTATAACAGGCAACAATTTTGAGCATCAGAAATAGAACTGATAAAGAACAAGGTCCGGCTGTAGAGCACAGAGAGCTGTATTCAATCCTATGATAAACCATAAAGAAAAAGACAATTTTAAAAAGAATGAATATATATGTGTAACTGAATCACTTTGCTGCACAGCAGAAATTAACAATTAACAAATTTTAACAGAATTATGCTCCAATAAATAAGAAAGGAAAGCAAAGAAAATTATGGAGATACGTTTGCTGCCCTTTTGTTTAATTATAAGTCAATTCAGGCACCATGGGTAATAGGATAATAGAGATGCGAGCCGATTTATTTAAATGTAGTCATTTTACATTTTATTCTTCATATGGTAAGTACCAAGGACTAAAATACCGTACCAAGTATAAAAAAGTGTTATATCATTACCTATGACTGGAGAAAAAATTAATTTGCACATGTGCGTCTATGCATGGACACTCAGTTGCATTGGACTCTTTGTGAGCCTTTGGACTATAGCCCACCAGTCTCCTCTGTCGGTGGGATCCTCCAGGCAAGAATACTGGGGTTGGTTGTCATGTCCTCCTTCAAAGGGTTTTTCCCGACCCAGGGATCGAACCCACGTCTCATATCTCCTGCATTGGCAGATGGGTTCTTTGCCACTGAGCCACCTGGGAAGCCCTAGTCTGCACGCAACAAATTATAAAATTATCTGCAACAGGAAAGTAATGCTCTGGTTTTCCTTTGTCCCATAGAAACCACCTTAAAGTTTTGGGTGGCTTATCTTCAGGATTAAAGACACACTGATGGGAGAGAGAATAATCAAGATAATGAATTGATACCAAAGAGTGTAATATGGACAAAGTTAGAAAACTGAGCATAAATAGCCCAGCTATAAGAAGTCCTATGGAACAATCTAATAATCGTTTTCCAACATTATAAAAGGAATTAAGCAAAGGACCATGTGGTATAAGTGTAGACATAGAACTATTGTGTAATGTATTCATTTCAGCCAATAGAGAAATATTAAAATAAAGTTTCAAAAAATATAAAATCAACTGTCTTAAGGATGCAGATAATTCTTTCTCATTCTAGATGCTTGTCCACAGGAGTTAATACAAGGGGTGGGATTATGGGGGAGAAATTCAAACATCCCATGGGTAATAATGAATTCTCACTCTGCGACACTGAGAAATCCTGATTTTAAAATGAGACACTCTTAATTTGTACTTGACTAAAGTTGATAATGAAAAGTAGGAATGGATTATATGTTGAATACTATTCTGAGCTGCAGTCAACTATAGAGAAATAAAATTACACCACTGGTGACCCTCAGGTCTGTCACAGAAATGAGATGTCTATCTCAAGAGGCTATTATAGTCAGCAAAAAATTAAAATAATGACAATTAAAGGGTGGCTGGCTTCCCTAACTAATGAAAGCTCAATATCTTCCAATTATATTGGTGGCACAGTATGGTTGCAAAATATGACTTAGCAGCTACAATGCAATACTGTAATGAGTCTTCTCATTTTGGCTCTATGCTATAAGCTTTTAAATCTCTTGGGCATATGAAATATACCGATGCCAAAGGACAAGGAACTCTGTGTTTTTTACATGGTAAAGGAAAGTGGCTTAGGGAAAAACAAAACATCCCAACAATTCAATTTATTTCAGCAATCATTTATTGCTGTTTATCCTGTGCCATTCTTCATGTTCGGTGCTAAAAATAATACAAAGGTCAATAAGGCATGAATCTTGCCCTCAACGTCATCGCTAATTTAGTGGGAGAGTAAAATATGNGTTTGCTGCCCTTTTGTTTAATTATAAGTCAATTCAGGCACCATGGGTAATAGGATAATAGAGATGCGAGCCGATTTATTTAAATGTAGTCATTTTACATTTTATTCTTCATATGGTAAGTACCAAGGACTAAAATACCGTACCAAGTATAAAAAAGTGTTATATCATTACCTATGACTGGAGAAAAAATTAATTTGCACATGTGCGTCTATGCATGGACACTCAGTTGCATTGGACTCTTTGTGAGCCTTTGGACTATAGCCCACCAGTCTCCTCTGTCGGTGGGATCCTCCAGGCAAGAATACTGGGGTTGGTTGTCATGTCCTCCTTCAAAGGGTTTTTCCCGACCCAGGGATCGAACCCACGTCTCATATCTCCTGCATTGGCAGATGGGTTCTTTGCCACTGAGCCACCTGGGAAGCCCTAGTCTGCACGCAACAAATTATAAAATTATCTGCAACAGGAAAGTAATGCTCTGGTTTTCCTTTGTCCCATAGAAACCACCTTAAAGTTTTGGGTGGCTTATCTTCAGGATTAAAGACACACTGATGGGAGAGAGAATAATCAAGATAATGAATTGATACCAAAGAGTGTAATATGGACAAAGTTAGAAAACTGAGCATAAATAGCCCAGCTATAAGAAGTCCTATGGAACAATCTAATAATCGTTTTCCAACATTATAAAAGGAATTAAGCAAAGGACCATGTGGTATAAGTGTAGACATAGAACTATTGTGTAATGTATTCATTTCAGCCAATAGAGAAATATTAAAATAAAGTTTCAAAAAATATAAAATCAACTGTCTTAAGGATGCAGATAATTCTTTCTCATTCTAGATGCTTGTCCACAGGAGTTAATACAAGGGGTGGGATTATGGGGGAGAAATTCAAACATCCCATGGGTAATAATGAATTCCCACTCTGCGACACTGAGAAATCCTGATTTTAAAATGAGACACTCTTAATTTGTACTTGACTAAAGTTGATAATGAAAAGTAGGAATGGATTATATGTTGAATACTATTCTGAGCTGCAGTCAACTATAGAGAAATAAAATTACACCACTGGTGACCCTCAGGTCTGTCACAGAAATGAGATGTCTATCTCAAGAGGCTATTATAGTCAGCAAAAAATTAAAATAATGACAATTAAAGGGTGGCTGGCTTCCCTAACTAATGAAAGCTCAATATCTTCCAATTATATTGGTGGCACAGTATGGTTGCAAAATATGACTTAGCAGCTACAATGCAATACTGTAATGAGTCTTCTCATTTTGGCTCTATGCTATAAGCTTTTAAATCTCTTGGGCATATGAAATATACCATTGCCAAAGGACAAGGAACTCTGTGTTTTTTACATGGTAAAGGAAAGTGGCTTAGGGAAAAACAAAACATCCCAACAATTCAATTTATTTCAGCAATCATTTATTGCTGTTTATCCTGTGCCATTCTTCATGTTCGGTGCTAAAAATAATACAAAGGTCAATAAGGCATGAATCTTGCCCTCAACGTCATCGCTAATTTAGTGGGAGAGTAAAATATGTTAAAAATAATCTGTTCCGGAATGGAGAAAATGGATTAATGGAACTATGCTAAAACACCACAGACATGGGTGGACAGGGGCTGTCAGATCTGCTGGTCCGGTGATAGACTGATGACTGTAGGGAAGGAGAAGGTTGGGAATCTACGAGTAAGTTACATCTGAGCAGGGCCCTAAAAGTGTATAAGTTGTCAAATTGAACCTCATAAATACTATAGAGTAAGTACTATGTTGCTGCTTTGTTGCTAAGTCATGTCTGACTTTTGCTACCCCATTGGCTGTAGCCAGTCAGGCTCCTGTGTCCACAGGATTTTCCACGCAAGAATACGGGAGTAGGTTGTCATTTGCTTCTCCCGGTGATCTTCTTGACCCAGCTAAGGCTGTGTTTATGAATGAAAAATGAAATATATGAATGAAAGCATGACATAGTTGGTGGGATTAGGCATTAGATGTCTCTGATCAGAAAGATCAGATTAGATGATCAAAAAGTAAAGCTAAAAAGTCAGATATAATCACAAATAAAGGAGAATGGATCTACCAGAGATCTTAAACTTATTCTCTCAATCTTATTTTATTTTTTTTAATCCAGAGTGTACTTGCTTCCCAGCAGGTTGATCTTCATGACTATTTTGGGGTTACTACTTTTCTATCTTGATTTATTAAAAACAAATCTGCTCCTTTGAGATGCATAAAATTCTGCTACATTCAATTCCCTGCCTAACCCACCTAGTTGTGTTCATTTTCTGTGTCCTAGATTCAGCCTCCACAATATACCAAGAAACACAGCACCCGTTCATGCTATTTGACTAAAGCACATATAACTGGTTGAAGTCAGGTCTATATGGATAATAAAACTTTCAACATTTTGGCCTCTTGGTTTTCTTCATGTCCTGGCTGCCAAGGACTTTCTCATTTTTTTCACTTCAGTCACCTTCAGATGTCTACCTTTTCATTTGTTATCTATTGTTTTCCTTTGTTATCTAAATTTTACTCCTCCAGAGATATTACTTTAAGTATTCTAACCTCTGACCACACAGCTCTCTTTACCCAAATGGCAAGCCTGATCATGTCTTTATTTTCACCTGCACTTGTGGGCACTTCTTTCTTCTGTTTAAAGCTTCAGCTCAAACTTCTTCATTCCTAGTCTATCCAGTACAGACTGTTTGGTCTATCATTTTAAAAATATCTAAACATTTTAGGTCGATGTTCTTACAGAAGCACTGAGAGTGACAATAATTGAATTCAAAGTAACTGAATGTGTGAATTTTCCAGACTTTTGTCACTGTCTAAGAGTATAGCTTCCCTGGTGGCTCAGAGGTTAAAGCGTCTGCCTGCAATGCGGGAGACCTGGGTTTGATCCCTGGGTTAGGAAGATCCCCTGGAGAAGGAAATGGCAACCCACTCCAGTATTCTTGCCTGGAGAATCCCATGGACAGAAGAGTCTGGTGGGCTACAGTTCGCAGGATCGCAAAGAGTCGGATGCAACTGAACGACTTCACTTTCACTTTCAAGAGTATAGCCCAGCACTACTTTGAGAAGAAACACATTGCTATCAAACCTCCTATAAAGAGCATTCCAGGACTAGTATTCCATATATGACTTCCCTGTTGGCCCAGACGGTAAAACGTCTGTCTACAATGCGGGAGACCCGGGTTTGAGCCCTGGGTTGGGAAGATCCGCTGAAGAAGGAAATGGCAATCCACTCCAGTACTATTGCCTGGAAAATCCCATGGACAGAGGAGCCTGGTAGGCTAAAAAGTGAATCCACTTTGAAATTGTTCATATAAGTTGGGACAGTTAGATTTTAACCATTGGAAGAATAAAAGTGAATTGGAACTTGTGAAGCTCGCATTTGAACATGAATACCTATAGCTACCTGAACTTTTATATGCAGATGACCTTTGTAAATATGTATCATAGATATAAAGGGTTATGCTTTTTTTTTGTCTTATCTCATTAAAATTCTAGCAATTGATTCCTTTGCAATTCTGTGTATTAGAAATTTTGTCTTCTAACTCTCTCTCAAAATCACACATTCTTATTGTCCCCAGTTCAACTCTTTTAGATTAAACCGTTATCATGTTGAGACTGTAAAATGCTGTTAATGATTAAGTGTTGTTTCCCTGATTCCACCTTTTTCTCCTTTCTGCCTTCTAATTCTTATAGATGATATAAGTGATTTAGATTTTCTAAATCAATCATAGAAATCTTAAATGATGATTTAAAAGAGTTACTTTACTATTTTCAGGGAGCTATTATTGACCCCCAAAACTCAATGATTTATTTATTTTCTGTTTGATCCATATTCAGTTATTTCTCCCTCTCAATATGATATGGAAGAACTGCATCTCAGCAATATGGCTTTGTACTAGAAAGAGTTGGCTCCCCAAGCAGAAGGTTTTAAAAGCATACCAAGATGGTAAGAAATTCCTGAAGCCTATTTTATCCCTTCTGTTCCTCATAACTTGCCTACCTGCCATGTGCTAGGAGGCCTATGATTTAAATGAGCTCTCTGCAAAATCTGGCTACCCAAAAATATGCCTTGCTTCAGAAAAACCTCAACATCCACTCCCACCACCAAAAGGAGGAAGACAAAAATTGCCAAGACAAAAAAGCTTCTCACAAGAAATATTTTACACTTCATATTACTTCACTCTGTGCTTCTCATAAACAATAGGAACCACCAATGCGCTAAGAAGGCTTTGATTTTCCAGGACTCAAGTTAGAGTCAATTTCTTTTCTTTAGTCTTTTCACAGGAATTCAGATTTAGCAAGTTGAGAAGTACTTGAGAAAATGTACATTTTTCTTCTCTAGTCTTTATTGGCTCCATCTTTATGATAAAAGCTGACAAGCCTGGTGACCAGGCAATAGTCTGTGTTTAATAAGCATCTGCAAAGATGAAAATAGAATGAAAAAGGATTGTTTTTATTCTGTTTGAGACTGAAAGTGAGCTTATTGGTCTCTGTAGAACTAAACATTAGCACCAAAGTGAGTCCTGCAAAAGGTCTTTGCTAGGAACATTTTTTCTAGAATCAAATTTCTTTAATGACAATGCTCTGCCTACCTGACCACTGACTCAGTGTGTTTGACAGGAGGAACAACTTCTAACAAGCTAGATATGGGTAGTAATACAGAGTTATTTCTATGGCTTTCTCTTTGCCTCTCCTTCTCTTTTCTCTTTATAGCAAAAATCCCTTTAAGAAAATCTGTTTGGTTTACATTTATATTTCTTTTCTTCATGACCCTAGAGATCCTACTGGGAGTTTGGTGTACGGGGGAAGTAAACTGAAATCTATATTTTTGCGAGTGTGTTGCTTGAACCTAGCATAGCTGATTATTGTAGGAAAGAGATGAATTCCTTAGACATATAAATTATCCAGACTGGAAGCCTTTGAGATCATAGTGTCCTTTTCTAAGAAAGGTCTTACTGCTACCACCCCACTCCACCCCCACCACATACCAACCCCCACCACACATACACATCACCTAGTTAAGAAGGCAAATTGCATTTGGGTGTTGTGCTCAGTCCTAGGAATTATTCAAAGCCAATCTATTCTTTTATTTTGAAGTAGCCAAACTGCTCACCCTGAACTTGAATAGAGTAGTATCAGTAACAATCCAGATGAAGAGAGTGTTATAAGTAACAACTCAGAAGAAAGGGAGTCACCTGGTTTTATTTTTACTCTTTGGGGCTATCATGTAATGACAAAACTTGGAAAGTTGAGTGCTCAATGTACACACAATTCTTCACTGAGTCAGCCAGTCTCTATCAGATGACAGAGGATGAGATGGTTTGATGGCATCACCAACTCAATGGACATGAGTTTGAGCAAACTCTGGGAGATGGTGAAGGATAGGGATGCCTGGTATGTTGCAGTCCATGGGGTCACAAAGAGTCTTTCATAACTGAGCAAATTAAAAATAACAGCAAGTGTAAGGGATTTTTATTAACCATGGAAATACTCAGCTGATTTCTCATTTCACCCCACTGATTATGGTGGAAACGTACAAGTACATTCAATGTTTACCATATGAACAATATTCTTAGAACAGAGTTATATTTGACATTTTCTGCTATGTGTCCTGTTTGGTGAAGTACATAGGCTTCTCTTCCCATTGTCAATTTCTTCTTCTCTTGCTTATTTCAGTGATATTATTCAGATGTCCACATCTTTCTGGAGGAGTCCTTATACTTGGAGAAAAGTGACTTCACTCTTGGTTTACTGTGGACTGGTTTACTGTATCCTAAACTAATCAGGGAAATATCATCTTTTGTATTGTTGATTCAAAATGGACAGCCACCCCAGTGAAAACCAATGAGACACAAGTTGTTTCTAGGGAATTCTTTAAAAGGAGTCTTCCTCCCTTTTCAAACTCTCCCTCTTTTTATGGACTTAGAAGAGAAACACATAGCCAGGGATCCACTAGGAGTGATGATAAAGCATGAAAATGATACACTTTCTATTACATCATTAGATACAGTATGTAATATGATTATTAAACTTTTAGAATAGATTTTGAAAACCTGGTGGATAAGTATCTCCTTGGCCTGCAAACACATGCTGCTTCCAATTGTGGGAGAAAGTTTTGTTATGATTTTCCATAATGTTTCAGCTTTATATCTCTCTCAGTTCTCTGCTGTAATGTTGTGACATAGAGGTTTCTCAAACTTCTTTTGGCAGGAAGAGTCATTAGGGTCTGAGTCATTTTCTAAGACATGGCACAGACCCAGAATGACATGGTGCAGGTCCCAGTGGAAGGACACTAGTTGGCACTGTGCAGAGACAGCTTGTCATGGTGCTCCAGGGACTCACTGTCAGTATGTGAGTCAGTCTGCTCAGGGACACACTCCAGATTATCTTTGATAGATGACAGCTAATCTATTTATCCCTAAATGAAAACCAATCAAGGTTCACCATTCCCAGATTGTCTAAAGTTTTATCCTCTTCTTTTCTCTACCCTCTCTTATCAATCTTTTCCTTTCTTTGTTTCATGAAAATAGTCCAAATACATACCCTCACATTTGTGTGTAAATTTTGTGTAACAGACCAATAATATTGATGACTCATATATTCACGTTGATTTTTTAACAACTAAACATTCCTTGGTTACTCTTTGACAGGTCCACACTGAAATGTATTTTCATTTCTTCCTTGACTCTGTTCAGAAGCTTGAATTTCTATGAGTCCTCTATTTCTTTGGGCTAAATAATCAGGACTCTGGCTTAAAATGACTGTCCACCTTCTTCTATGAGATTGTCATGTCTTATGCGCTGTATCTCAGTCACTTAGTGAAATTCAGTCCTTTTGGACTTTCTAACAGTATGCGAATTTGAATACTCATGCTGTTCTGTACGGGCCATAATCAAGTTTTATTCATGATGCATACCTCTCACTCCTCTGCCAGAATGACTGTTGCCATACTCGTTAGGCCTCTTTTAAAAGTTCCTTTTCTCTCTGTTCTCTTTACCTCTGTTCCTTAATTGAAACCTGTTAGTCTATCAAACTCACCATCTTCCTTGCAGCCCTCTCAAGTAGTAGGGGACTTTCTTCCTCCTGTGAAACTTACAGATATCTTTCCCTCGTCTTTCCTATTAATTGCAGAATCTTCCCAATCATTTTCTTTTCCTTTCTTATTTATTTATTTATTT
>SJYW01049536.1:552429-563646 GCA_006410735.1 Raphicerus campestris
TTTTTTTTTGTCTTATCTCATTAAAATTCTAGCAATTGATTCCTTTGCAATTCTGTGTATTAGAAATTTTGTCTTCTAACTCTCTCTCAAAATCACACATTCTTATTGTCCCCAGTTCAACTCTTTTAGATTAAACCGTTATCATGTTGAGACTGTAAAATGCTGTTAATGATTAAGTGTTGTTTCCCTGATTCCACCTTTTTCTCCTTTCTGCCTTCTAATTCTTATAGATGATATAAGTGATTTAGATTTTCTAAATCAATCATAGAAATCTTAAATGATGATTTAAAAGAGTTACTTTACTATTTTCAGGGAGCTATTATTGACCCCCAAAACTCAATGATTTATTTATTTTCTGTTTGATCCATATTCAGTTATTTCTCCCTCTCAATATGATATGGAAGAACTGCATCTCAGCAATATAGCTTTGTACTAGAAAGAGTTGGCTCCCCAAGCAGAAGGTTTTAAAAGCATACCAAGATGGTAAGAAATTCCTGAAGCCTATTTTATCCCTTCTGTTCCTCATAACTTGCCTACCTGCCATGTGCTAGGAGGCCTATGATTTAAATGAGCTCTCTGCAAAATCTGGCTACCCAAAAATATGCCTTGCTTCAGAAAAACCTCAACATCCACTCCCACCACCAAAAGGAGGAAGACAAAAATTGCCAAGACAAAAAAGCTTCTCACAAGGAATATTTTACACTTCATATTACTTCACTCTGTGCTTCTCATAAACAATAGGAACCACCAATGCGCTAAGAAGGCTTTGATTTTCCAGGACTCAAGTTAGAGTCAATTTCTTTTCTTTAGTCTTTTCACAGGAATTCAGATTTAGCAAGTTGAGAAGTACTTGAGAAAATGTACATTTTTCTTCTCTAGTCTTTATTGGCTCCATCTTTATGATAAAAGCTGACAAGCCTGGTGACCAGGCAATAGTCTGTGTTTAATAAGCATCTGCAAAGATGAAAATAGAATGAAAAAGGATTGTTTTTATTCTGTTTGAGACTGAAAGTGAGCTTATTGGTCTCTGTAGAACTAAACATTAGCACCAAAGTGAGTCCTGCAAAAGGTCTTTGCTAGGAACATTTTTTCTAGAATCAAATTTCTTTAATGACAATGCTCTGCCTACCTGACCACTGACTCAATGTGTTTGACAGGAGGAAAAACTTCTAACAAGCTAGATATGGGTAGTAATACAGAGTTATTTCTATGGCTTTCTCTTTGCCTCTCCTTCTCTTTTCTCTTTATAGCAAAAATCCCTTTAAGAAAATCTGTTTGGTTTACATTTATATTTCTTTTCTTCATGACCCTAGAGATCCTACTGGGAGTTTGGTGTACGGGGGAAGTAAACTGAAATCTATATTTTTGCGAGTGTGTTGCTTGAACCTAGCATAGCTGATTATTGTAGGAAAGAGATGAATTCCTTAGACATATAAATTATCCAGACTGGAAGCCTTTGAGATCATAGTGTCCTTTTCTAAGAAAGGTCTTACTGCTACCACCCCACTCCACCCCCACCACATACCAACCCCCACCACACATACACATCACCTAGTTAAGAAGGCAAATTGCATTTGGGTGTTGTGCTCAGTCCTAGGAATTATTCAAAGCCAATCTATTCTTTTATTTTGAAGTAGCCAAACTGCTCACCCTGAACTTGAATAGAGTAGTATCAGTAACAATCCAGATGAAGAGAGTGTTATAAGTAACAACTCAGAAGAAAGGGAGTCACCTGGTTTTATTTTTACTCTTTGGGGCTATCATGTAATGACAAAACTTGGAAAGTTGAGTGCTCAATGTACACACAATTCTTCACTGAGTCAGCCAGTCTCTATCAGATGACAGAGGATGAGATGGTTTGATGGCATCACCAACTCAATGGACATGAGTTTGAGCAAACTCTGGGAGATGGTGAAGGATAGGGATGCCTGGTATGTTGCAGTCCATGGGGTCACAAAGAGTCTTTCATAACTGAGCAAATTAAAAATAACAGCAAGTGTAAGGGATTTTTATTAACCATGGAAATACTCAGCTGATTTCTCATTTCACCCCACTGATTATGGTGGAAACGTACAAGTACATTCAATGTTTACCATATGAACAATATTCTTAGAACAGAGTTATATTTGACATTTTCTGCTATGTGTCCTGTTTGGTGAAGTACATAGGCTTCTCTTCCCATTGTCAATTTCTTCTTCTCTTGCTTATTTCAGTGATATTATTCAGATGTCCACATCTTTCTGGAGGAGTCCTCATACTTGGAGAAAAGTGGCTTCACTCTTGGTTTACTGTGGACTGGTTTACTGTATCCTAAACTAATCAGGGAAATATCATCTTTTGTATTGTTGATTCAAAATGGACAGCCACCCCAGTGAAAACCAATGAGACACAAGTTGTTTCTAGGGAATTCTTTAAAAGGAGTCTTCCTCCCTTTTCAAACTCTCCCTCTTTTTATGGACTTAGAAGAGAAACACATAGCCAGGGATCCACTAGGAGTGATGATAAAGCATGAAAATGATACACTTTCTATTACATCATTAGATACAGTATGTAATATGATTATTAAACTTTTAGAATAGATTTTGGAAACCTGGTGGATAAGTATCTCCTTGGCCTGCAAACACATGCTGCTTCCAATTGTGGGAGAAAGTTTTGTTATGATTTTCCATAATATTTCAGCTTTATATCTCTCTCAGTTCTCTGCTGTAATGTTGTGACATAGAGGTTTCTCAAACTTCTTTTGGCAGGAAGAGTCATTAGGGTCTGAGTCATCTTGTAAGACATGGCACAGACCCAGAATGACATGGTGCAGGTCCCAGTGGAAGGACACTAGTTGGCACTGTGCAGAGACAGCTTGTCATGGTGCTCCAGGGACTCACTGTCAGTATGTGAGTCAGTCTGCTCAGGGACACACTCCAGATTATCTTTGATAGATGACAGCTAATCTATTTATCCCTAAATGAAAACCAATCAAGGTTCACCATTCCCAGATTGTCTAAAGTTTTATCCTCTTCTTTTCTCTACCCTCTCTTATCAATCTTTTCCTTTCTTTGTTTCATGAAAATAGTCCAAATACATACCCTCACATNTTTGTACTAGAAAGAGTTGGCTCCCCAAGCAGAAGGTTTTAAAAGCATACCAAGATGGTAAGAAATTCCTGAAGCCTATTTTATCCCTTCTGTTCCTCATAACTTGCCTACCTGCCATGTGCTAGGAGGCCTATGATTTAAATGAGCTCTCTGCAAAATCTGGCTACCCAAAAATATGCCTTGCTTCAGAAAAACCTCAACATCCACTCCCACCACCAAAAGGAGGAAGACAAAAATTGCCAAGACAAAAAAGCTTCTCACAAGGAATATTTTACACTTCATATTACTTCACTCTGTGCTTCTCATAAACAATAGGAACCACCAATGCGCTAAGAAGGCTTTGATTTTCCAGGACTCAAGTTAGAGTCAATTTCTTTTCTTTAGTCTTTTCACAGGAATTCAGATTTAGCAAGTTGAGAAGTACTTGAGAAAATGTACATTTTTCTTCTCTAGTCTTTATTGGCTCCATCTTTATGATAAAAGCTGACAAGCCTGGTGACCAGGCAATAGTCTGTGTTTAATAAGCATCTGCAAAGATGAAAATAGAATGAAAAAGGATTGTTTTTATTCTGTTTGAGACTGAAAGTGAGCTTATTGGTCTCTGTAGAACTAAACATTAGCACCAAAGTGAGTCCTGCAAAAGGTCTTTGCTAGGAACATTTTTTCTAGAATCAAATTTCTTTAATGACAATGCTCTGCCTACCTGACCACTGACTCAGTGTGTTTGACAGGAGGAACAACTTCTAACAAGCTAGATATGGGTAGTAATACAGAGTTATTTCTATGGCTTTCTCTTTGCCTCTCCTTCTCTTTTCTCTTTATAGCAAAAATCCCTTTAAGAAAATCTGTTTGGTTTACATTTATATTTCTTTTCTTCATGACCCTAGAGATCCTACTGGGAGTTTGGTGTACGGGGGAAGTAAACTGAAATCTATATTTTTGCGAGTGTGTTGCTTGAACCTAGCATAGCTGATTATTGTAGGAAAGAGATGAATTCCTTAGACATATAAATTATCCAGACTGGAAGCCTTTGAGATCATAGTGTCCTTTTCTAAGAAAGGTCTTACTGCTACCACCCCACTCCACCCCCACCACATACCAACCCCCACCACACATACACATCACCTAGTTAAGAAGGCAAATTGCATTTGGGTGTTGTGCTCAGTCCTAGGAATTATTCAAAGCCAATCTATTCTTTTATTTTGAAGTAGCCAAACTGCTCACCCTGAACTTGAATAGAGTAGTATCAGTAACAATCCAGATGAAGAGAGTGTTATAAGTAACAACTCAGAAGAAAGGGAGTCACCTGGTTTTATTTTTACTCTTTGGGGCTATCATGTAATGACAAAACTTGGAAAGTTGAGTGCTCAATGTACACACAATTCTTCACTGAGTCAGCCAGTCTCTATCAGATGACAGAGGATGAGATGGTTTGATGGCATCACCAACTCAATGGACATGAGTTTGAGCAAACTCTGGGAGATGGTGAAGGATAGGGATGCCTGGTATGTTGCAGTCCATGGGGTCACAAAGAGTCTTTCATAACTGAGCAAATTAAAAATAACAGCAAGTGTAAGGGATTTTTATTAACCATGGAAATACTCAGCTGATTTCTCATTTCACCCCACTGATTATGGTGGAAACGTACAAGTACATTCAATGTTTACCATATGAACAATATTCTTAGAACAGAGTTATATTTGACATTTTCTGCTATGTGTCCTGTTTGGTGAAGTACATAGGCTTCTCTTCCCATTGTCAATTTCTTCTTCTCTTGCTTATTTCAGTGATATTATTCAGATGTCCACATCTTTCTGGAGGAGTCCTTATACTTGGAGAAAAGTGACTTCACTCTTGGTTTACTGTGGACTGGTTTACTGTATCCTAAACTAATCAGGGAAATATCATCTTTTGTATTGTTGATTCAAAATGGACAGCCACCCCAGTGAAAACCAATGAGACACAAGTTGTTTCTAGGGAATTCTTTAAAAGGAGTCTTCCTCCCTTTTCAAACTCTCCCTCTTTTTATGGACTTAGAAGAGAAACACATAGCCAGGGATCCACTAGGAGTGATGATAAAGCATGAAAATGATACACTTTCTATTACATCATTAGATACAGTATGTAATATGATTATTAAACTTTTAGAATAGATTTTGAAAACCTGGTGGATAAGTATCTCCTTGGCCTGCAAACACATGCTGCTTCCAATTGTGGGAGAAAGTTTTGTTATGATTTTCCATAACGTTACAGCTTTATATCTCTCTCAGTTCTCTGCTGTAATGTTGTGACATAGAGGTTTCTCAAACTTCTTTTGGCAGGAAGAGTCATTAGGATCTGAGTCATTTTGTAAGACATGGCACAGACCCAGAATGACATGGTGCAGGTCCCAGTGGAAGGACACTAGTTGGCACTGTGCAGAGACAGCTTGTCATGGTGCTCCAGGGACTCACTGTCAGTATGTGAGTCAGTCTGCTCAGGGACACACTCCAGATTATCTTTGATAGATGACAGCTAATCTATTTATCCCTAAATGAAAACCAATCAAGGTTCACCATTCCCAGATTGTCTAAAGTTTTATCCTCTTCTTTTCTCTACCCTCTCTTATCAATCTTTTCCTTTCTTTGTTTCATGAAAATAGTCCAAATACATACCCTCACATCTGTGGGTAAATTTTGTGTAACAGACCAATAATATTGATGACTCATATATTCACGTTGATTTTTTAACGACTAAACATTCCTTGGTTACTCTTTGACAGGTCCACGCTGAAATGTATTTTCATTTCTTCCTTGACTCTGTTCAGAAGCTTGAATTTCTATGAGTCCTCTATTTCTTTGGGCTAAATAATCAGGACTCTGGCTTAAAATGACTGTCCACCTTCTTCTATGAGATTGTCATGTCTTATGCGCTGTATCTCAGTCACTTAGTGAAATTCAGTCCTTTTGGACTTTCTAACAGTATGCGAATTTGAATACTCATGCTGTTCTGTACGGGCCATAATCAAGTTTTATTCATGATGCATACCTCTCACTCCTCTGCCAGAATGACTGTTGCCATACTCGTTAGGCCTCTTTTAAAAGTTCCTTTTCTCTCTGTTCTCTTTACCTCTGTTCCTTAATTGAAACCTGTTAGTCTATCAAACTCACCATCTTCCTTGCAGCCCTCTCAAGTAGTAGGGGACTTTCTTCCTCCTGTGAAACTTACAGATATCTTTCCCTCGTCTTTCCTATTAATTGCAGAATCTTCCCAATCATTTTCTTTTCCTTTCTTATTTATTTATTTATTTTATTTTATTTTTTTTTTTTTTGGCCATGCCGGTGGCATGTGAGGCCTTAGTTCCCCAACCAGGGATTGAACCCACACCTCCTTGCATTGGAAGTGTGGAATCTTAACCACTGGACCACTGGGGAAGTCCCTTCCTTTTCTTCCTTAAAATGAATACTAACAATAGGATAAACAAAAGCCCAGATCTTTTTAATTTCATGCCATCTTATGCCACTTCATTTGGGAGCTAACATCTCTAGCATTCCCAATCACTCCCAGCTATCAGTCAAAGAACTTAGATTTTAGCTCACAGAATGACACTGTGGCATATTCTGTATTGAATTTAATGCATGTAGTGTTTTTTACATGTTCATAACATACCTAATGCATGGGATTCTTAATATCTCAGCTTTCTATCCTATTTTTACATTTCTGTGATATTACCTTAGCAACCCATTCCCTTGTCATCCCCAAATCATAACCTGATACAGACTGCTCATTTTCCAAAATCATTTTTTAATTAATTTATTTTTAATTGGAGGATAATTGCTTTACAATAGTGTGTTGGTTCTTGCATATATCAACATGAATCAGCCATACAGGCCATCATCTCCTCTTCCCCTAGCTTACTTTTTCTAGTATCCAAAGTATCCACACCATTATTTCTTTGACTTTTATGAGACCTATCAGCACCTCCATTTTTGGTGTTTACTTTTGTTATGAAAGTGAAAGAGAGTGAAAAAGTTGGCCTAAAGCTCAACATTCAGAAAACTAGGATCATGGCATCTGGTCCCATCACTTCATGGCAAATAAATAGGGAAACAGTGGAAACAGTGTCAGACTTAATTTTGGTGGGGGGGAGCACCAAAACCACTGCAGATGGTGATTGTAGCCATGAAATTAAAAGACACTTACTCTTTGGAAGGAAAGTTATGACCAACCTAGATAGCATATTCAAAAATAGAGACATTACTTTGCAAACAAAAGTCCGTCTAGTCAAGGTTATGGTTTTTCCAGCAGTCATGTATGAATGTGAGAGTTGGACTGTGAAGAAACCTGAGTGCCAAAGAATTGCTGCTTTTGAACTGTGGTGTTGGAGAAGACTCTTGAGAGTCTTTTGGACTGCAAGGAGTTCCAACCAGTCCATTTTGAAGGAGATCAGTCCTCAGTGTTCATTGGAAGGACTGATGCTAAACTGAAACTCTAATACTTTGACCACCTCATGTGAAGAGTTGACGCATTGGAAAAGACCCTGATGCTGGGAGGGATTGGGGACAGGAGGAGAAGGGAACAACAGAGGATGAGATGGCTAGATGGCATCACCAACTCCATGTACATGAGTTTGAGTGAAGTCTGGGAGTTGGTGATGGACAGGGAGACCTGGTGTGCTGCAATTCATGGGGTTGCAAATAGTCAGACATAACTGAGTGACTGAACTGAACTGAACTGATGTTAATGGCTTGGTACCATTCTCTCATCTTCTTTCTTATCTGACTTTGGATTCTGTATTCTATTTTATTATTAAAAAAAATTAAAACAGAATTTTAAAGTTGTTTATTAGGATTTTTTTTTTTTTTTTTTTTTTTTTTAAATGTTGANTGGCTTGGTACCATTCTCTCATCTTCTTTCTTATCTGACTTTGGATTCTGTATTCTATTTTATTATTAAAAAAAATTAAAACAGAATTTTAAAGTTGTTTATTAGGATTTTTTTTTTTTTTTGGCCATGTGATGCAGCATACAAAATCTTAGTGTTCCCCAATCTGGGATTGAACCCATGTCCCCTGCATTGAGAGAGTGGAGTCTCAATCACAGGACTTCTAGGGAAGCTCATATACTTTATTTTTATTGTCTTTCTTGGGGACCTTCTTACAGTTTACATGAAACCTATTAGGATATGCTTTTAATTTTATTTTCAAAATATGTCTAAAATATTACTACATCTCACCATCTCATCTGCTACAAACCTATCCCAATTGCATTATCTTAAAAATGTGCTATTTTAATGGGTTCTAAAAATGGTATTTATACTTTTACTCTGGTGTTCTCCTTCCCTACTCCCAAAAAGCATTCTTAACACAACCAGCAGTGTGTGTGGTTGTCTCAATTTAGGAAAAATCTCCTAATAGTTTCGTTTCTCACTTGCAATGAAATTCAGCTTACTTATGCCTTGCAAAGCTTAAAGCTTCACATCCTCTGATCTATGGTTTCCTGTTAGCCATTTCACTACTGTTCTCTTTACTCTTCTATACCAGTCACACTGATTTTCTCTGCATTCCTCAGTTTCCCCAATATACTTATTTCTTGTTACTATTAATATTCTTCCACTGTTTCTCTGAAATCTTTTTTAAAATAAAAATATTTTTCTTCAGTGACTGAAGGATCAGAATTAATATTAATTTATGTATTTTGTAACTCAAATAAAATACAGTGGTATAAAATAATTCATAGAATGAAACTATAGTTATGTGACTATTGACAGTTTACTTAACAACTTGCTCAGAAAAGTGTGACATGGAGATTAGGTGAGAATAGTATGTACTAAGTATCTGGTGAGTTGCTATAAAGTAACAGTGTATGGTGGGATAAGTAAGTGTTCTTTGCAATCAGATTTATATTTACACCCAGGATTTCACTAAAATTGTTTGTGTGACAGGGCAAATAGCCTAGTGTACAATGTCAGAAAGGAATGGTGAGAGAGCACATCCTTCTCTGGTTGCTGATCTTACTGGAAAAGCTTTGAGTTTCTTAGAATAAGTATAATCTTAATTCTAGTGGTGGTTGTTGTTGTTGTTTGTAGATATTCTTTATCCAACATTCCATTGGGTCATAGAAAAAGTAAGGGAATTCCAGAAAAGCATCTACTTCTGCTTTATTGACTACACTAAAGCCTTACACTGTGTGGATCACAACAAAATGTGGAAAATTCTTAAAGAGAAGAGAATATCAGAAGCAACAGTTAGAACTAGACATGGAACAATTAACTGCTACCAAATTGAGGAAGGAGTACATCAAAGCTGTATATTGTCACCCTGCTTATTTAACTTATATGCAGAGCACACCATACAAAATGACAAGCTGGAAGAACCACAAGCTGGAATCAAGATTTCTGGGAGGACCTTTCCCCTTTCTGGTTCTATCCTCCTGAAATGGAGACTAAATGGCAGAAGTCAGAGCAACCACTGTGGGACTTTGAAAAAACAAGTCAATGGAATTTCAGTTATCTCAAGGACCAAAACTATTTGAATCACAACCTAAAACTACCGAGGGATCCTTCTTTCTCTGGGCTCAAGTGAAAGCCAGCAGTCATCTTTGTGATTCAGTAAAGATCAAACCCTGAGCCTTTGGAGTGGACACACTGTACCCAAGACCCTAGACTACCAGAGAACTAACCCTAGGGGGAATCAAATAGTGAAAACTCACACAAAGGAAACCACTGTAATACAAGACCTGGCATCACACAACCACCAATAACACCCTGTGCAGGATGCCTTATCTAAACAACAAACAAAACAAAAATACAAACCAAATCATCAGCAGACAGGAGTACCACCTCACTCAGCCTTGCCCATCAGAGGAAAAACAAGCAAACAAACAAAACTCAGCACAAATCTCACCCTATAAGAAGCTTACAGAAACCATAGGGCCAAACTTAAAGGGAAGAAACCAAAAGGAAGAAAGAATTCAACCGTGAAGTCTGGGAAAAGGGGACCTCAAACATAATAAGTTAAAAAAATAAATAAATAATGAAAAGGCAGAAAATACTACACATATGAAAAAACAAACCAGAAACACAGATGTCCAAATAAATGAAGAAGAAACAGGCAAACTATCTGAATGAGTATTCAGAATAATGATAGTAAAGATGATCAAAAACCTTGAAACCAAAATAGAGAAAATGCAAGAATCAATTAACAAAGACCTAGAAGAATTAAAGACTAAACATGTAAACAACACAATTACTGAAATTAAAAATACCCTAGACGGAATTGATAGCAGACTATTTGAAGCAGAAGAACGAATCAGTGAGCTGGAAGATAAAATGGTGAAGTAATTTCTGCAGAGCAGAATAAAGTAAATAGAATGGAAAGAACTGAGGATAGTCTCAGAGACCTTTGGAACAATATCAAATTCACCAATAGTCAAATAATAGGGGTCCCAGAAGAAGAAGAGAAAAAGAAAGGGTATGAGAAAATTTTTGAAGAGATGATAGTTGAAAATTTCCCCAACATGGAAAAGGAAACAGTCAATCAAGTCTGAAAGGCATGAAGAGTCCATACAGAATGAACTCAAAGAGAAACACACCAAGACATATACTAATCAAACAAACAAAGACTAAACACAAAGAAAGAATTTTAAAAGCAGCAAGGGAGAAGCAACAAGTGACATACAAGGGAAACCCTATACACTTAACAGCTGATCTTTCATCAGAAACTCTGCAGACCAGAAGGGAATGGCAGGATATATTTAACACTGAAACAGAAATCTACAACCAAGATTACTGTGCCCAGCAAGGATCTCATTCAAAATTGATGGAGAAATCAAAAGCTTTTCAGATAAGCCAAAGTTAAGAGAATTTAGTACCACCAAACCAGCTTTACAACAAATGTTAAATGGATTTATATAGTCAAGAAAAACACCAATACAGTATACTGACACATATATATGGAATTTAGGAAGATAGTAATGATGACCCTGTAAGTGAGACAATATAGGAGACACAAAAGTATAGAACGGACTTTTGACATCTGAGGGAGAGGGAGAGGGTGGGATGATTTGGGAGAATGACACTGAAACATGTATACTATCATATAAGAAATGAAGCGCCAGTCTATGTTCAATGCAGAATACAGGATGCTTGG
>SJYW01049536.1:567607-587750 GCA_006410735.1 Raphicerus campestris
AACAAAGCTAGTGGAGGTGATGGAATTCCAGTTGAGCTTTTTTAAATCCTAAAAGATAATTCTGTGAATGTGGTACACTCAATATGCCAGCAAATTTGGCAAACTCACCAGTGGCCGCAGGACTGGAAAAGGTCAGTTTTCATTCTAATCTCAAAGAAATGCAATGCCAAAGAATGCACAATTGTTCTCATCTCACAGGCTAGTAAACTAATGCTCAAAATTCTCCAAGCCAGGCTTCAGCAGCATGTGAACCGTGAAATTCCTGATGTTCAAGCTGGTTTTAGAAAAGGCAGAGGAACCAGAGATCAAATTGCCAACATCCGCTGGATATTGGAAAAAGCAAGAGAGTTCCAGAAAACCATCTATTTCTGATTTATTGACTATGCCAAAGCCTATGACTGTGTGGATCACAATAAACTGTGGAAAATTCTGAAAGAGATGGGAATACCAGACCACCTGACCTGCCTCTTGAGAAATCTGTCTGCACGTCGGGAAGCAACAGTTAGAACTGGACATGGAACAACAGACTGGTTCCAAATAGGAAAAGGAGTATGTCAAGGCTGTATATTGTCACCCTGCTTTTTAAATTTCTATGCAGAGTACATCATGAGAAACGCTGGTCTGGAAGAAACACAAGCTGGAATCAAGATTGCCGGGAGAAATATTAAGAACCTCAGATATGCGGATGACACCACCCTCATGGCAGAAAGTGAAGAGGAACTAAAAAGTCTCTTGATGAAAGTGAAAATGGAGAGTGAAAAATCTGGCTTAAAGCTCAGCATTCAGAAAACGAAGATCACGGCATCTGGTCCCATCACTTCATGGGAAATAGATGAGGAAACAGTGGAAACAGTGTCAGGCTTTATTTTGGGGGGCTTCAAAGAAAATGGCAACCCACTCCAGTGTTCTTTCTTGGAGAATCCCAGGGACGGGGGAGCTTGGTGGGCTGCCGATTCTGGGGTTGCACAGAGTCAGACACAACTGAAGCGACTTAGTAGTAGTAGTAGTAATATCACTGCAGATGGTGATTGCAGCCATGAAATTAAAAGATGCTTACTCTTTGGAAGAAAAGTTATGACCAACCTAGATAGCATATTGAAAAGCAGAGACATTACTTTGCCAACAAAGGTCCATCCATTCAAAGCTATGGTTTTTCCTGTGGTCATGTATGGTTGTGAGAGTTGGACTGTGAAGAAGGCTGAGTGCTGAATTGATGCGTTTGAACTGTGGTGTTGGAGAAGACTCTTGAGAGTCCCTTGGACTGCAAGGAGATCCAAACTGTCCATTCTAAAGGAGATCCGTCCTGGATGTTCTTCGGAAGGAATGATGCTAAGGCTGAAACTGCAGTACTTTGGCCACCTCAGGCGAAGTGTTGACTCACTGGAAAAGACTCTGATGCTGGGAGGGATTGTGGGCAGAAGTTGGGGAGACAGAAGATGAGATGGCTGGATGGCATCACTGACTCAATGGACGTGAGTTTGAGTGAAGTCCGGGAGTTGGTGATGGACAGGGAGGCCTGGTGTGCTGTGTTTCATGGGGTCTCAAAGAGTCGGACACAACTGAGCGAATGAACTGAACTGAACTGAAGGAGACAAAAGTACTGTAGACAGAAAACTATAAGACACTGATAAAAGAACTCAAAGATGACATAAACATATGGAGATATATTCCATGTTCCTTGGTAGGAAGAATCAATATTGTGAAAATGACTATAATGCCAAATACAGGCTACAGATTCAATGCTATCCCTATCAAATTACCAATGGCATTTTTCACAGAACCAGAACAAAAAATTTCACAGTTCATATGGAAACACAAAGGACCCCAAATAACCAAAGCAGTCTTGAGAAAGAAGAACGAAGCTGGAGGAGCTAACCTTTCTGACTTCAGATTATATTACAAAGGTATAGTCAACAAGACCGTATGGTACTGGCACAAAAACAGAAATACAGACCAATGGAACAGGATAGAAAGCCCAGAAATGAGCCCATGTACCTATGGGTACCTTATTTTTGACAAAGGAGGCAAAAATATACAATGGGGCAAAGGAAGCCTCTTCAATAAATGCTGTTGAGAAAACTGGACAGCTACATGTAAAAGAATGAAATTAGAACACTTCTTAACACCATATGCAAAGATAAAGTCAGAATGGATTAAAGACCTAAATGTAAGACCATAAACTATAAAACTATTAGAGGAAAACATAGGCAGAACACTCAATGACATAAATCAAAGCAAGATCCTCTTTGACCCACTTCTTAGAGTAATGGAAATTTAAAAAAGTGAACAAGTGGGACCTGATTAAATTCAAAAGCTTTTGCACAGCAAAGGAAACTATAAGCAAGGTGAAAAGACAACCCTCAGAATGGGAGAAAATAATAGCAAATGAAACAACTGACAAAGGATTAATTTCTAAAATATACAAGCAGCTCATACTACTCAATGCCAGAAAAACAAACAACCCAATGAAAAAGTGGGGAGAAGACATTTCTCCAAAGAAGACAAACAGATGGGTAACAAACACACAAAAAGATGCACGACATCACTCGTTATTAGAGAAATGCAAATCCAAACCACAGTGAGATAGCGCCTCACTCTAGCCAGAATGGCCATCATCAAAAAGTCGACAAACAATAAATGCTGGAGAGGGTATAGAGGAAAGGGAACACTCTTGTACTGTTGATGGGAATGTAGATTGATACAACCACTATGGAAAACGGTATGGAGATTCCTTAAAAAAAAAACAACAAGGAATAAAACCATCATGTGACTCAGCAAACCTGCTCCTAGGCATATCCCCTGAGGAAACCAGAGTTAAAAAATACACATGTATCCTATTGTTTGTTGCAGCACTATGTACAATAGCTAGAACATGGAAGCAATCTAGACACTCATTGACAAATGAAAGGATAAAGAAGTGTGGTACATATACACAAATAAATATTACTCAGCTATAAAAAGGAATGCATTTGAGTCAGTTCTGATGAGGTGGGTGAATCTAGAACCTATTATACAGAGCGAAGTGAGTAAAAAAAAAAAGATAAATATTGTATTCTAATGCACATATATGGAATCTAGAAAAATGGATCTGAAGAATTTATTTAAAAAAGATTGCTGGGAGAAATATCAATAGCCTCAGATATGTAGATGATACCAAACTTGTGGCAGAAAGCAAAGAGGAACTAAAGAGCCACTTGAAAGAGGAGAGTGAAAAACCTGGCTTGAAACTCAACCTTCAAAAAATGAAGAACATGGCATCTGGACCATCACTTCATGGCAAATGGATGGGTAAAAAATGGAAACAGTGACAGGCTTTATTTTGGGGGGCTCCAAAATCATTGGGGATGCTAGCTACAGCCATGAAATTAAAAGATGCTTGCTCCTTGGAAGAAATGCTTTGACCAAACTAGACAGCATATTAAAAAGCAGAGACATTACTTTGCCATCAAAGGTCCATATAATCAAAGCTATGTTTTTTCCAGTAGTCATGCATGGATGTGAGTGTTGGACTATAAAGAAAGCTGAGCGCCAAAGAACTGATGCTTTTTTAAAAAATCGTTATTTATTTATTTATTTTACTTTACAATACTGTATTTGAACTGTGGTATTGGAGAAGACTCTTGAGAGTCCCTTGGACAGCAAGGAGATCCAACCTGTCCATCCTAAAGGAGATCAGTCCTGGGTGTTCATTAGAAGGACTGATGTTGAAGCTGAAACTCTAATACTTTGGCCACCTGATGGGAAGAGCTGACTCATTTGAAAAGCCCTTGATTCTAGGAAAGGTTGAGGGCAGGAGGAGAAGGGAACAATAGAGGATGAGATTTTTGGATGGCATCACTGATTCAATGGACGTGAATTTGGGTGAACTCCAGGAGTTGGTGATGGAGAGGGAGGCCTGGCGTGCTGTGGTTCATGGGGTCGCAAGGGTCAGACACAAATGAGTGACTGAACTGAACTGAACTGATGGAACTCCTGGAAGTGGACATCATAATATTGTGGAGTCCTCCACATGTCCAGGTCCCCTTGTAGTTTTTAATTCTCAGTGGGGAGGGCATTGAAAGCTAATTCATCCACTGCAGTTCAGGTTTTCCTACCCCGGCATTGGTTCCCTTGACCATTTTCTCTCCTTAGTCTCCTCTCAGAGAAACCGTACCTCCCTGCATTTGGCTGCCTAATTCTCTATAATTGGGCCAGTGGTTTATGCTATCTTCAGTCCTCATGCAAGAGCTGTAGATTTTTCAGTCTATTTAGCTTTTATTAATATTTATTGTCAAGACAAAGTGGTGACTTCCAAGTTCCTTACATTCAAAACTGGAAACTGGAAGTCTCTTAATTTATTCTGTTTTTTTCTCATCTGTGAAATAGAGCTATTAATAATACCTAACCTTGCAAAGTTGTTTTGACTAGAACATGGTTACTGATAACGTATTCCCAACTCTTCTAGGAACTTGGTATAAGGGAATTGAAGATTCAGTGTGAAATGCTTGAAAAGTAGAAGTGTTTTATGAATGTGAGCTATTACATCATATCAATTTTTAAATCCAAACAGTAGATGTGGTCATTATATTACATTGCATTTTATATTACATCATGTTATTGTAATGTAAATTATTACATTTACATTATAGTTCATCATTCCTCTCATATTTTCATAAAGCTTACATTTGGCTCTAGGGCATTTTTAATATACTTCTATTTTTATTATTTATTATTTATGTAATACTTGACTGTTTTAAAATTTAAGTAACTTAATGACCCTAGTTAATTACTTAAATGAAAATTTATAATGTACAGTGTAAAGAATAAAAGAAAGCTTCTGAGACTGATATGAAAAAATACTCAAGGTATAGGTGATTATTCCATAAAGACTTTCAGGATGATAAAAATATAAGGACCAGCTTCATTCAGGCACAAAAAAAGAAAGTACCTTATAACTACTATGCTAGAGAAACCTATAGTTTTGTGTGTGTGTGTGTCTCCAAATGCATGTTCTTAGCATAAGTCAATGTTCAGGTAAAAATAATTGTTTTTCNGATGATAAAAATATCATTCAGGCACAAAAAAAGAAAGTACCTTATAACTACTATGCTAGAGAAACCTATAGTTTGGTGTGTGTGTGTGTCTCCAAATGCATGTTCTTAGCATAAGTCAATGTTCAGGTAAAAATAATTGTTTTTCTTTTATTTTTCATTATTAAACAAGCCTGAATATTAGATCAAAGTCTATCAGAGCATCACATTAGTTTTTCACTTTTTGAGACCCTGACTTAGATCACAGTGAAGAAAACAAATTAAGATTGGAAGCTCATTTGGGATAGAGAGGGTCTTATCTAGCAAAAATCTAATCAATGCTTCCTGCCTTACAGGATAGACTTTATTTTTCATTACCTGCTACTAACAGATGGCTTTCCCGGTCCTCAATTGAGGGGGGTCTTGGTCCATTCCCCAGAGGTCATATATTTCCAGGCAAAACTATTGCCCAATTGGCATCATGCCATTTAATATAGCAGAAATTGGGTTGGCAAAGATAGAAATCTATGGGTCAGAGTTTAGTGGCATTGCTAATTGATCCAAAGAAAATGCATATTTGGAGATTCATAGGTTGCAGCTTTAATTCTCCCTACTTACGAATGCAAGCCAGAAATTAAATTAACTTCAGTAAATCAAATTGTTATACTTAGGACAGATTTTTTGAGAATACTGTTTCTGAGATAATTTGGTCACTGACAGATACTGCAAAAGTATATTAAGAAGACAATTCCAAGGATTAAAATTTGTGTGTAAATTTTAATTTGAGTACAAATATTATTAATTTTAATGGAAGAAGCTTTCTCTGAAATAATCTTAGAGATTATAATTCTGTTAAATGAACCAATCCACACACACATAGGTTTATACATGTACGGCAGTAGAAAATATCCAGATTGGCTCCATATTACTAATCTAGCAAAGGGATGAGAATGATAACTATGTACATTTACAGTACAGCTTCAGTACTTACAGTGGTGCCTTTTTACATTTATTATCTTATCTTATCCTCAGGAAATCTTTTGAATTAGTTAGTTTAATCTACAGTTTTTCAGATAATGGATAATGTAGAAATTTCTCAAGAACACACAGTTCATAGGTATAGGAGCTGAGATTCAAATTCACATCTCTAGGCCCAAACATTAATCTCGTTTCACTAAATTTCAGAATTAAAATGCATTTTTCCTTCATTGGAGTGATATCTTGCTCTTCCTTGAGAAAATGGTTGTCATAATTTACTATCACTTACCTCACTTCAAGAGAATTTATACTGAAGAAGAAACAGTATAGAAATTCATGAAGATCCAAGAAGATATTCTTACCTATGCCTTTTTCACATTAAAGAGAAATCATAAAATGTAGGAATTCTCCAGGCAAGAATACTAGAATGGGTGGCCATTCCCATCCCCATGGGATCTTTCCAACCCAGAGATCGAACCCATGGTTTTCTACATTGCAGATGGAGCCCCTTTTACCATCTGAGCCACCAGAGAACCACAAATAGCCTTTCTACACAGGTTCTGCAGTCTTAATTCTTGCTTTTCCACCTTTATTTCTTTTCACCTCTGGGGACTTTCTTGTTGCCTGTCATAGGAAGAAAAATATCATNCTTTTACCATCTGAGCCACCAGAGAACCACAAATAGCCTTTCTACACAGGTTCTGCAGTCTTAATTCTTGCTTTTCCACCTTTATTTCTTTTCACCTCTGGGGACTTTCTTGTTGCCTGTCATAGGAAGAAAAATATCATCTAATTCCTCTAATTACCATGAAATTATTAGTAAGCTAGTAAAATATTCCTTTATGATTCTGAACATTTCTAAAAGTACATTATATATATATATATATATATACACACACACATATATATATANTGAGACTCAGAGTGAGGGAAAGTCCATTCTCTGTGGCTCTCCTGTTGTTGCTTTGATTGTGAGGTCAGACAATGAAAGATGAAGCATAGGCATTTGAGTTCACCAGACTGCCTGGAGATTTGCAAATATAAGAAAAGTGGCATATTTGGTAACATTAATCTCTGCCATACATTTATATGATACTATACAATTGAACAGAACTTTAGTGAGCATTTAATAATAATTTTTAAAGTTTTCTTAATGAAGCCCTTTCTTTCTTCTGGGACTGTACCCTGTCAGGCTCCCCTGTCCATAGGGATTCTCTGGGCAAGAATACTGGAATGGGTTGCATGCCCTCCTCCAGGGGATCTTCCCAACCCAGGAATCAAACTCATCTCTCCTGCACTGCAGGCTGATTCTTACCATCTGAGACACCAGGGATGCCCCTTCTTTCTTCTACCTATTAAGAAAGAGACTAGAAATCAGAGCATTCCAAAGTCTCATGCCCGGCCCAATGTGAAGGATTAAGATATGTTTATGTCTTTAAGAAACGAATTGCCGGTCTAGGTCCAATGCAGGATACAGGATGCTTGGGGCTGGTGCACTGGAATGACGCACAGAGATGGTATGGGGAAGGAGGTGGGAGGGGGGTTCAGGATTGGGAACACGTGTACACCTGTGGTGGATTCATGTTGATGTATGGCAAAACCAATACAGTATTGTAAAGTAAAATAAAATTTAAAAAAATAAAAAAATTTAAAAAGATATGTTTATGTCTTTAAATATATGTGTATATTTGCATGAGTATGCAAGTTAAACCTTGCCTCAAGAACGGGGATGAATTGAGAGTGTTCCCTATCTCCTAAAGAAGTTCTGTCTGCTCAAGTGTATATAAAAATCTTATCCTAAAAGTTAAGATACCATCCCAAATAGCTTATGCTGCTTGGTATTTTTCCCTGATGTGTGGACAAAGACGTCAGTTCTAACCATCTCAACCTAAGTATTGAGGGGTAGAGCTCCCAAAAGAGTCTGAAATGTCTTTGCACTTCAAATTCAGCTATCAATATAATCATTTCAGAGCTTCCCCAGTGGCTCAGCAGTAAAGAATTCACCTGCAATTCAGGAGACACAGGTTATCCCTGGGTTGGGAAGATCCCCTGGAGGAGGACATGGCAACCCACTCCAGTATTCTCGCCTGGAAAATCCCATAAACAGAGGAGCCTGGCCGGCTACAGTCCATAGGTCACAAAGAGTTGGGCATGACTGAAGCAGGGACTCAAAGGTTTACATGTAATCTCTGTTTTCTGCTTTAAAATCATCCTTCTATAGCCTCCTTTTCTGATACATTCAGTAATCATTAAGCAAAAAGTACAAAATTCCTTTTTTTCCAATCATTGTTTTTTATATCCCAACTTGGTTTTCAAACTCTTCCAAAAATCTTTACCCAAATATTTAATCATCTCCAAATACTTAATTGGAATGATGGTGATAGAACTGCCACTATTTCAAACGCTATGAATATTTAAGTAAATAAAACAGTGTTCCAACATGCAAGGAACTTCCATTCAAGTGGCATAGATATAGATATAGACACAGACATAGACATAAATATAGATATAGAAATTGATATAGAACTAAATGTAGATACGAATATGATGTAGATAAGATATAGATGTAGATAATGAATGTAAATGTAGATATACAGATCATGTCAGCATGCCAGCGTGCTTAGTCACTGAGTTGTGTCCAACTCTTTGCGACCCTATGGACTGTAGCTTGCCAGGCTCCTTTGTCTTTGGAATTCTCCAGGCAAGAATACTGGCCATGTCCTCCTCCAGGGGATCTTCCCTACCCAGGGATCAACCCATGTCTTCCTCATTGCAGGTGGATTCTTTACCATCTGAACCACTAGGGAAGCCCAGATATAGAGATATATACTCAAATACTTATGTATATAGTTTAAAAGTACATAAGCATGCCAATAAATAAAACAATTCTTCAACAATCTCCTAACTTTCCTTACATTGTTCTTTTAGAATTTCCCCTGGACAGCTCATCTGCATGCTCTTGTCAGTGGTACAGGAAATTCAGGTGAATTTCTATGGCTTCCATATTATTCTGGGCTTCCCCGGTGGCTCAAACAGTAAAGAATCTGCCTGCATTAAAGGAGACTGGGTTTGATCCCTGTCTCGGGAAGATCTCCCGGAGAACAGAACAGCAACACACGAGGACATCCTTATGTTGTCCTTATTTAAGTTATTTATTTGAAATACTTTATTTATTTTAAATACTTTAAAATCTTCAATTCTATTAAAACAATAGCTCTAGACTCTTTTCTCATTTAGGTAAGTGCTTTTCTGAAAATATTTTACTTTCTTAGAGCCGCTTAGTATTACTTCAATTTGTTTCATTTTATCAATTTTGGCATAGTCACTAAGAATGAGTGTAATTTTTCTGTAGGCCCCTAAGAAACTCTGGAAACAATATCGTTACTGAAATTTCATGTGCCTGCCCTTACTGGGCAGAGAAGGCAATGGCACCCCACTCTAGTACTCTTGCCTGGAAAATCCCGTGGACAGAGGAGCCTGGTAGGCTGGAGTCCATGAGGTCGCAAAGAGTCGTACATGGCTGAGTAACTTCACTTTCACTTTTCACTTTCATAAATTGGAGAAAGAAATGGCAACCCACTCCAGTGTTCTTGCCTGGAGAATCCCAGGGACTGGGGAACCTTGTGGGCTTCCGTTTATGGAATCACAGAGTCGGACACGACTGAAGTGACTTAGCAGCAGCAGCAGCAACCCTTACTGAATGACAGTCCAGGTTACAGCTGATTTGCTATTCGTCTAATCATCTGAGATCCTACAGAAAACATCCACTGTTGAATGTTCTTGGTACAGAGTCAGATCATTCTCTACTCCCTTTCCCCTCAGCCCTACTCCCCTAAACAGTGAGTAAGGGTGAGGAGGTTCTGTTAAATGGAGGGGGAAAAAAAAGAGAATAAAACCAGACGTATGCAAACAAACCCTCGGTTTGATTCAGAAACTGTTTGATTTTGATAACCCCAGTCCCAAGCATTAATGGTTTGGATAAAATAGGATATCTTCAGCAGAAGATTTTTAAAAATCAGAAATTATTACATTTTTTATCTTTAGTGTAAAACTGCATGTACCTAAATAGAAAGAAAGAAAGCACTTTGAAACCAAATAATATTAAAGGGGACACTGAAATACACTTCTGAGGCACTGCAAAGTGTTACTTTTGCCTCAGTCTTCTAAATTTGTTCATGTACACATTGTCACCATTTTCTTTTTTACCCCACTCATAATATGGCCATTCATTCAGTCAGCATGACTTGATTGCTAATACAAACATCAGCAATTTTTCTTTGCCCATTATCTATTAGTTCAATCACTCAATCATATCTGACTCTTTGTGACCCCATGGACTACAGCAGGACAGGCTTCCCTGTCCATCACCAACACTTGGAGCCTACTCAAACTCATGTCCATTACATCGGTGATACCTTCCAACCATCTCATCCTCTGTTGTCCCCTTCTCCTTGTGCCTTCAATCTTTCCCAGCATCAGGGTCTTCCCCAATAAGTCAGTTCTTTGCATCAGGTGGCCAAAATACTGGAGTTTTAGCTTCAACATCAGTCCTTCCAATGAATATTCAGGACTGATTTAGGATGGACTGGTTGGATCTCCTTGCAGTCCAAAGGACTCTCAAGAGTCTTTTCCAACACCACAGTTCAAAAGCATCAGTGCTTTGGCGCTCGGCTTTCTTTATAGTCCAACTCTCACATCCATACATGAGTACTGGAAAAACCATAGCTTTGACTAGACAGACCTTTGTTGGTAAAGTACTTTCATGACAGGGTCTTGATTCTCCTTTTGGAAAATCACCTCTGCTTTTGCTTTCAACCGGGTAATTCCGCAGACCAAGAACCTATCTTCTTCCTTTGGTGGCGTTCACTTGACTCTACCTCTCCAGTCAGCATACTTCATGTGCTCTGGTCAAGAGGTTTATTACAAATCGCTTATTGATCAACAGCTTTCTTTTTAATTCCATGAAGCAATACATTTCTTGTCTTTTTCTTAAGTTTTTAAGCTTTCTGTCAATTGCAGCCAAAAGAATTCTGACCAATGTAAGTCCCTATTATGTGGCAGGAATCATGCCAATTTCCCTGCATCCTTTTTATAGATAATTTCCAAAGTTGTTTATATGTGATTTTAGAAAATGCATCATCCACTTTGCTAAAATAAACCAAATACCATGCTGTTTGATATACATTTAAACAAACATTTTTCTCATTCTTTTTCTTTGATGGTCTTAATTAAAATAATTTTATAATGTCATCAGTTCTTCAATAAAAGTGGTTTAAGAATTCAGTTGATAAATTTTTTGCAAACGTAAATACATTATGTTTGCTTTTGCTTCCTAACTTCAGTCTCCTTTTACCATCATTCCCCTGACTGCTTACCCATCTTCTACCTCAAGCTGGCCAATGCAAATCCCTTAAAGTGCTGTGCTGTGTCATATGGTATTTACATTTATTGTCAATAAATCAAGGATTTTATTTCAAGCACAAAGAATCCTCAACTTTAGTAATTATCAAATATTGTGAAATTATTATCATTATTTCTAGCTATCCTATGGAGGAATTTTGGGGCCACAAGTTGGGATGAAATGAGAAATAAATAAAGCCCTTCATGTGTTGAATCTGCTCTAATGAGACTGCTTGCAGATTCCACACTGGCCTGAGATAAACTTTATGTAAATTCGTGGTCATAATAGGGGATATAGATGAGAAAAGATACTTGAAATTCATATTCTTCAAGCAGTCCACTTATACAGACCTAAAAAGAACATACGTATGTGCTCGAACTATGGCATTTCCATTTATTTTACAGAAGACGTTATTCTTCTCATCAGGACTATGTCCAATTTTTGATCAAACGAATGTTCCCTGTATTGCAAAGAGCTTAGCACTGTTCTTGTCTTCAACATCTTTAAAAACTCCATGCCCTTCCTCTCTCCTTATATGTCCTACCAACTGTTTCCTTAAATGAGCTTTTGTGTTTCCCAACACAGTTAGGAGCCCGCGGGATGCCTTTTTAAAGGGCTGGAAGGGAGGGAGTGGAGCGCTTCGTACTTCCGCTAAGTGTATTAACTGGAAAGCTCTTCCACTCGAGTGATGTACTGAAGCACTTCAACTACTGCTCCTCTGACCCTGACACTTCAAGTGGAAGCTCAGCTCAGTTCCTATTAAGAGAGACACATAAAGCTGCTATTGTCACAAATTCAGCCAGTAATGGATCAAGTGATAATTAAATGAAGATGGCTGTTGGGGAGAGAGGTGGCTTCATAACAAAATCTAACAGGACTGAAATTCACTTTCACACTTCCCATCTCTAGCAATTAATGCAGCAACTCAGGATCTAGTTATTTATATCCAGCTTTCCAAGTAACCTTGCTGAAAAAGTTGTCTCTAATTGCTAAAAAGTTTGTTACAAAGAAAAAATCATATATATATATATATATATATATATATATAGAGAGAGAGAGAGAGAGAGAGAGAGAGNGTAGGAATGGTGAGAAGATGTATATATTTATTATATATATATTTACCATAGAACAGATAAGATTTGCTGAAGACTTTGATCAGGCTTCCCTGATAGCTCAGTTGGTAAAGAATCCACCTGAAGTGCAGGAGACCCTGATTCAATTCCTGGGTTGGGAAGATCTGCTGGAGAAGGGATAGGCTATCCATCCCAGAATTCTCGGGCTTCCCTTGTGGCTCAGCTAGTAAATAATCCACTTGCAGTGCAGGTGACCTGAGTTCAATCCCTGGGTTGCGAAGATTCCCTAGAGAAGGGAAAGGCTACCCACTCCAATATTTTGGCCTGGAGAATTCCATGGACTTTATGTTGCATGGAGTTGCAAAGAGTCGGAACACGACTGAGGGACTTTCACTTTCCTTGATGTTGGGTATGAAAGTATAAGTGAGTTCAAATGCAGTTGACCCTTGAACAATGCAGGGGTTAGGAGTATGGGGTTCCCTTTCTTGCCTACAACATTTCTGGCGTAACTTCATAGCCCAGCTTATCTTTGGTTCTGCATCTGTGGTTTTAACCAACCAGGGATCATCCTCAGATACAAATTTATTTTAAAAAAAATCAATGTATAAGTTGACCAGAGCATCTTGCACCTGTATTGTTCAGGGGCCAAGTGTATTCCTTGACTGTTTCACCTAAGAAATGAATAATAGAGATGCTGTTAACTGAAATAGGAAAAATAATGGCAGGAGCTGAGTTGAGGGTTAGGTAGGCATATTGGAAGCTCAGTTTTGAACAAGTTGATACGTTCAATTGGGAAGATTACCTAGATAATTGAGCTAATGCATTTGAATTCATAGTAAAGAGATGGTATTATATATCCCATTATTTTTCTTTATCTCTTTTGCCTTTACTTTGGTGATCTTAGCTACAGTTTAAGATTTTTTTTTTTTTAATTTCCTTTGTTGATGAAAGAAAGTGAAACTGAAGTTGCTCAGTCGTGTCCAACTCTTTGTGACCCCATGGACTGTAGCCTACCGGGCTCCTCAGTCCATGGAATATTCCAGGAAATAGTACTGGAGTGGGTTGGTATTTCCTTTTCCTGGGGATCTTCCCAACCCAGGGATTGAATCCTGGTCTCCCGCATTGCAGGCAGACGCTTTACCATCTGAGCCACCAGGAGGTCCCAATTGATGATAGATTGAGATATTAATTGTTTTAAAATAAATATAGCAACAATTATATATCTTTCTGACATTTCTTTTACAGTTCCAATGGTTAAAACCTACGGGCATGGGGCTTGGAGAAAATGATAGCCAAATAAGTTATCAATCTTGACATTAGTTTAGACATCTGGCCCGAGATGAAATAGCACCTTCACTATTGGCAAATTCACCAAGACATTATCTTGAACTTTGGATCAAAACTCTGGTTATGGGTATTTTCTTCTGCACATATATTTCTCTCAAAGTATTTGCAGTAGGAACAGGATTTAGAATTTCTAATTCCTGATCACATTCTGATAGCATTAACTGGGACACTATGGTTACTAGGGTAATTCTCAGAAGACCTCTTTCCCCTGTTCTTCCTCCATAATGTTCTTTCTCTAAAGCAACTTGATCTATGAAAGCCACAAAGCAAGATGCATGAGGCAGTTATTCAGATTCTTCATTCTCTAGGGAAGATTCGTGCCTATACTTGACCTACATCTGGCAATGGAAGCATCATCATTTTCTCTTATGATGAAATTTTCTTATTAATTGGAACAAGTGCCCTCCATGGGGATAAGAAATTGTTGGGTTGGCATTATTGAGAATAATTATTTTCCTCCAAACTACTAACTGTCAGTTCTGTAAAAATTAAAAGACATATAAATATTATACAAATAAATACCCTAGAGGGCTATTTAGATGCCATAGACTTTAATTTCTAATTGAAAAAATTGAAGAGTAGACAAGGTATTACCTATGGTAGAGAGTTTGGAAGCACAAAAGAATATGTTTTTCTCCACCCCATTTTATGTGATAGGCTTTGCAATCAGAATCTGTCATCTGTTGTGGCTGAGTTTCAAAGATTTAATCTCAGTAGCTCAAAACCTAGTGAGAAATGCTGCAGAAATGACCTTTTCAAGGCGATAGTTTGTTAATTGAGAGCACTGGCAGTTTTCAATTCTTCAGTTCTGAAGAGATATTTGCTGTTCTCTTGCAAAGATAGTTCTGCTGACAAAATTCCGAATGCAAGGACAATAGACCCTTGACATTGAGGAGAGAGTCTGAGTAGTTCTTATTGAGATGCAAATAATACGAGGCCCCACTACCTGATTCTGCTTGCTCAGGGGCAGCAGAATGGCACGTGCAATTCAAAAATCACATTTGACATGTATTATCTTATTGAATCTTAAGAAAGTATATTTCATTACAAATAATCACATTATTTTCATTACAAATAACTACATGTCAAGTGTGTATTTTCATTACAAATAACTACATAGTTGTTTCTGGCTAAAATGGAAAACCTCAGCTGTTAAGCCTGTATATGTAAGTAGGCTACATACTAAGCACACTACTAATGTCTAAGGTAGATAACCAACAAAGACCTTCTGTATAACACAGGGAACTCTGCTCAGTATTCTGTATTAACCATATGAGAAAAGAATCTAAAAAAGAAAGAATATATGTACATGTGTAACTGAATCATTTTTATGTACACCTGAAACTAGAACAACATTGGAAACAGCCATACTTCAATAAAATTAAAAATAGNATAAGCAGGCTACATACTAAGCACACTACTAATGTCTAAGGTAGATAACCAACACAGACCTTCTGTATAGCACAGGGAACTCTGCTCAGTATTCTGTATTAACCATATGAGAAAAGAATCTAAAAAGGAAAGAATATATGTACATGTGTAACTGAATCATTTTGGTGTACACCTGAAACTAGAACAACATTGGAAACAGCCATACTTCAATAAAATTAAAAATAGTGATTTTCTCCATTTATGTACATATGACAAACACACTGGGTTATGTGATTTTATTCTGGTGCATATTATTCATAAGCTTTTTTTTTTGAGACATCCTGTCTTTAGACTTTTTTTTTAAGAAGACCCCCCTGTTGCCTCAGGATCCTTTCCTTATGGTTGCTGACTCATTTGTCCAAAAAGATACATTTCATTAGACTGTCTATAGTAAGCTTTGAATTCTGGACTCTTTCTTGTTTTCATTGTTNTAGACTTTTTTTTTAAGAAGACACCCCTGTTGCCTCAGGATCCTTTCCTTATGGTTGCTGACTCATTTGTCCAAAAAGATACATTTCATTAGACTGTCTATAGTAAGCTTTGAATTCTGGACTCTTTCTTGTTTTCATTGTTGAATTTTCCACAAACTCTGTTGTAGAATAAAGCAGGATGAAGTAAGGTTTTTCCCTTGGCATCCTAAAAGCATGTATTCATACCATAGCCATCCAGAAAGCCAGAGCTGGTCCTTGACAGCTTGTTCAAGTAGCTATACATAGTTGCCTTAGATACTTCTCGCTGAGCTTTTAATTCTGTAACTTAAATTCCCCAATTTCTACAGATTGGCTAATTAAGGTATGCTGACTTTCTTCTTCAAGGCATGCAAAGTTATTCTTGAGTTTTACCATTTAAGATGAGCCTTCCAATTTCTTTACTGCCAGAAATCTTCTTGGCTTATAGATATTATAATAACTGAAGCTAGTCAATAACAACTGCAGATTGGTATAAAAAATGCATTGTGTTAGCCAATGTTAAAAAAAAATAAAACACAAGGAAACTTTAAAAGGATATTATAACATTGGCTTATTTGCACTTCGCTTAGTGGCTTCATTCAATCTAACATCATTTCTTGCATTACTGTTGCACTAAAACATTTCTGCAAATTATTTTATGAAAATACCCTTTCCAGGAATTTTACAACTGCATGTACGTGGGTGACAAATTCTATTTGACGGTAATCCCACGGACAGAAGATGCTCGTGGGCTACAGTCCATAGGGTCACAAAGAGTCAGACACAGGTGAAGTGGCTTAGCACACATGCACACAATATCTACTATGTTAATGTCTACATTTTTGAACTATCTCATATGATGAAACAAAGGATTGCTGACTATTTTTCACTTTTCTGCTTACTATTCTGTTTCAAAACATGCATGATGTGATGGTGAAGTAACAAGAAATTCTGCACAAATAATATTTGGGCCAAAATTGCCACACTCCAATGACATTATAACTCACTACATTAGCTTTTAGGACATAAAAGACTCTGTCATACAACATATAAACCTAATTAAATACTTTTTTATTTGCAATTTGAGGAATGCACAGAATTGCTGGTATGACTAACCATATGCATACTTTGAACATAATAATAATATGAAGTAAGAATGTTTTTGCTTCAGATTCATTGCTGGACATCAGTTTGCCATCAAGGTCCGTCTAATCAAAGCTATGGATTTCCCAGTAGTCATGTATGGAAGTGAGAGCTGGACTATAAAAGCCAAGTGTCAAAGAATTGACACTTTAGTACTGTGGTGTTAGAGAAGACTCTGGAGAGTCCCTTGAACAGCAATGAGACCAAACCAACAAATCCTAAAGGAAATCAACCCAGAATATTCACTGGAAGGACTAATGCTGAAGCTCCAATACTTTGGCCATCTGATGTGAAGAGCTGACTCATTTGAAAAGATCCTGATGTTGGGAAAGATTGAAGGCATGAGGTGAACGGGATGGCAGAGGATAAGATGGTTGGAAGGCATCACTGACTGAATGGACATGAGTTTAAGTGAAGGGAGATAATGAAGGATAGGGAAGACTGGCATGCTGCAGTCCACGGGGTCACAAGGAGTTGAACATAACTGAACAATTGAACAAACTAACTAGTTCTGAACTATATAAGACTATTAAGGGTTATGTTGTCAACAAATAAGTTTTGTATGGAAGTATATTCCAATGTTGCAGCTGCAATGGTGGGACAATATTCTGAGTAGTTACCCAGAGTAAAGATCTTTTTCCAGACTGTAAATCAACTCTGCCCTCTTTACAGGGAAAGTTTTATGGTGAAAAAAAAAAAAAAAAAAAAAGGAGGGGGCCGATATAACCACTACTTAGTGATATAGTAAGCTTTGTAAAAAAAAAAAAAAAGACTATTCAGTTAGAGTCTATTCTCTTTAGTGTCTGATAATATGAATGTTGATACACTCATAAGCAAGATGTTTATTGAGAAGAAAATTTCTCCTGTTTATATTTGTAATATGCAGCAAGCTTTTAGTGTTTCTAAAAGATGAGTAAAGAATTTGGTCCAACTTTTAGTATAAATTCAGCAGCATACATGCTTATTTTTTTTTTTTCTGATTTTGTTTTTGTTTTTAATGACCTTAAAACTGTCCTATAATTTCATGTCATTAAAAAAAAAATTCCCAATGCCAGATGGCATACGAGAAAAAAACAAAAGTTAAAGCTTGGAAAAACAAAGTGTCTACACATTATGACGGCGTGCTCCATAATTTAAAGACCATAATCAATGCATTAAGGAATAGCTGTATCACACATATGAAAAAGTAATCACTGAACATTTTTCATGTTTGATAGAATGATTTGAATTTTATTTTTCATCAAAAGAAGATTCAAATGTAGAAAATTCGTAGATTTAATACTCATTTTTAAACTGAAAATATAATTTAAATTTAGCCATATTTTTATGGCTTAAATTGCTGGATTAGGATACTTATGAATGACAAATACTAGATTTTGAAAAGGCAGCATTCCTCACTTTATTTTGGATGAAATAAAATTAATATCCCAAGATTGCTTTAAAATATCTTTTCTATTCCTATCCATATACCTATTTAATTTGTTTTTTCATATATGTGGAATCTGAAAAAGTGGTACTGATGAAACTATTTGCAGGGCAGGAATAGTGACGCTGCTGTAAGAAAAGACACTGCAGGGGAAGTAGAGAGCGGGATGGACTGGGAGGTTAGTGTTGACATACATGCCCTGCCATGTGTATAATAGATAACTAGTGAGAACATACTGTAAAGCATACAGAGCTCAGCTCAGTGATTTGTGATGATCTAAGCAGTTGGGATAAGGGGGTGGGTTGGAGCAAGTANAAAAAAAAAAAAAAAAAAAAGGAGGGGGCCGATATAACCACTACTTAGTGATATAGTAAGCTTTGTAATAAAAAAAAAAAAGACTATTCAGTTAGAGTCTATTCTCTTTAGTGTCTGATAATATGAATGTTGATACACTCATAAGCAAAATGTTTATTGAGAAGAAAATTTCTCCTGTTTATATTTGTAATATGCAGCAAGCTTTTAGTGTTTCTAAAAGATGAGTAAAGAATTTGGTCCAACTTTTAGTATAAATCAGCAGCATACATGCTTATTTTTTTTTCTGATTTTGTTTTTGTTTTTAATGACCTTAAAACTGTCCTATAATTTCATGTCATTAAAAAAAAAATTCCCAATGCCAGATGGCATACGAGAAAAAAACAAAAGTTAAAGCTTGGAAAAACAAAGTGTCTACACATTATGACGGCGTGCTCCATAATTTAAAGACCATAATCAATGCATTAAGGAATAGCTGTATCACACATATGAAAAAGTAATCACTGAACATTTTTCATGTTTGATAGAATGATTTGAATTTTATTTTTCATCAAAAGAAGATTCAAATGTAGAAAATTCGTAGATTTAATACTCATTTTTAAACTGAAAATATAATTTAAATTTAGCCATATTTTTATGGCTTAAATTGCTGGATTAGGATACTTATGAATGACAAATACTAGATTTTGAAAAGGCAGCATTCCTCACTTTATTTTGGATGAAATAAAATTAATATCCCAAGATTGCTTTAAAATATCTTTTCTATTCCTATCCATATACCTATTTAATTTGTTTTTTCATATATGTGGAATCTGAAAAAGTGGTACTGATGAAACTATTTGCAGGGCAGGAATAGTGACGCTGCTGTAAGAAAAGACACTGCAGGGGAAGTAGAGAGCGGGATGGACTGGGAGGTTAGTGTTGACATACATGCCCTGCCATGCGTATAATAGATAACTAGTGAGAACATACTGTAAAGCATACAGAGCTCAGCTCAGTGATTTGTGATGATCTAAGCAGTTGGGATAAGGGGGTGGGTTGGAGCAAGTAGGTGGGATGGAGGTCCAAAAAGGAGGGGATGTATATATACATATAGCTGATTCACTTCATTGTACAGCAGAAACTAATACAACATTATAAAGCAATTATATGCCAATAAAAATACACATTATAAGATTTTAGGTATACATTAAGGCCTATGAGTAATGCTGTAGGGATATGAGGACTGTCTTTGGGGAGAGTGGGCAGATTTCCATGAGGTCCTTGACTACTTTGCAGATGCCGCCATTGACTCGTTCTCAAATTCTACCTACATCCTCCCTTCCCATGCCTTCTAGTGCCTTTGTATACAATATCCTTATATCCAAATATCCTTATATCACATGATATATACGTGACTAAAACCTTAATGTAGGGACTGTCCATATAATATCGCTCTACATTTCACCAGACTGGAGTATACAAAGCAAAGTCTTGATATTGGGTTTTTCCTTTACACGGGAACTACTATACTTTTGCCCTAATTTGAACATGATAAAATTACTCTGTGTGTCAGTCCTTAGAGGCGGATGTTT